>VCCN01004110.1:4566576-4581042 GCA_006491835.1 Architeuthis dux | reverse complement strand
ACTTACTCCATAATCACTCCTTTTTCGAAAATTTTTAATTGATCACCCCTAATCCAGCATGTTGCCTAAAGACATTTGTGATGTGATAGTTTCTATTGATTGACTAACCAGACATCTTTTTTTTTTCTAAATCATAAATTTATGATTCAAACCATGCTGGTAGTATTTTCATCAAGGTAACTCTACCACCACCACTGCTTAATTTACGAGGTAAAAAGCAGCATATATGGGTAGCGGTGATTCATAATTTTCCTTGGAATGCTAGTTATTGTTAATTTTTGACAAGTATTTTCTTTCATCTTGATGTTTTAGTTGCTTTTCCTCACAACTTACTCAGGTCATCAGTCTACAGCAGTGGGGTAAACGTTGCGGATCCGAATTAAAGTATAAGCTTTTGGTGAGACTCAAACTCTTGGCCCTTTTGCCTCAGGGAAGTCTGGTTAACCATACCAGCTGCTCTTATCAACTGAGCTACAAGAACCCTATGGTTGACAGAAGATCAAATCTAACCTTTTTATTCCGATTCAATAGTTGCCGTACATAGGCAGGCTTCCCGAGGTAAAGGGACGAGAGTTCAAGTCTTGCTATAAGCTTATTCTTTATTTTTGATCTGTGCCGTTTACTTTTTACATAGACGGTCTGTACAGTTGTGATGAAAAACAAACTAAAATTAAGATGAAAAAAATACTAGTTAAAAATCTATTTATACAATCATCAGCGTGACTTTTTCTGTTTCTCTGTCCATAACAATTGACTCTTCTACTTAAAGGTAACAATTTTGCTGATAAAAAAACATATCCTGATCACCATTTGAAACAAGGTACTCTTCCACTGAAATGAGTTCAGTAGTTTCTTTTCTAAAAAAGAAGCATCTCATAAAAATTCAATAAACTGTGAAAATGAAAATTATTTGCAATTTCAGTGTTCTGGATGTTATAAATGTTAAAATTCTAAAACTTCAAATATATTCTTTTTTTAACCTTAAAATTTTAATGTTTTTTATGAATGTAGTTCCGACTTGTGTATGTCTTCTGATGCACATGTTACTGCTGTTTAGGCAATTTTCTACATCTTAACTGTCATAAAAATTCAAATATATCCATGAATTTTTTCACATGGATTAGTATTCCTTATGTTATGTTGAAGTTTGTGAAGTTTTTTCCATTTTTATATCTTCATCAGCTAAAAAAAAAAATACTCTTGAAAATTCAATTCTTAGGTATTGAATAGAAGTGTAGACACCTGTTGGATAATGCTGGTAGTATTTCTTCTTGCCGATGTGAGGGCAAGGCGTCTCGTCGCTGGGTTGTACCTTTACAGGAGTGAACATTCTGCGGAGGGAAATAAACTCTGAGAAAAGGCTCGCCCACGTGGCGGTGAGAAAAACGACAAAATTTGTTGATTTCAGTTGAAAATATGGGTTCGCTTTAGTCCTGTTGATAACTTTGATTCCGGACCAGTTCGCAGGTTGCTTTGAGGCATCGAATTCTGCTTCAGTTAAAATTCTAAATGAGTTATTCTTTGCTGAATCACTACCAGTGATGGTAGTAACTCAAAAATCAAGGCTTCTTACTCCTCTCTTCTCCCTCACCCCTAACGAGCGGAGGAGCCAAGCCTTCTGCTGGTCCGACCCGTCGCTCCTGGGATTTGGATGCTAACTAACTCTAAACTGCCGGTGATTTTAAAAAACCCCAGCCTTCCTTAAACCACTCTGGTTGGTTGAATTGTTCCGACCTCGTCAGCCGATTGACCAACCCTCCAGCCCTGGTAACATGATATGGCCCTTTGGTTACAATGCCCCAAAAAGTGCAAACACACGAACACACACAACCAGAGTGTATTTCATTACACACCCTTCATATATAACGCCTGCATAAGAACTGACTTTTTTCTTGATCCTATCTTTTGGAGGGGCTTGTATGCTGAGGTAGATGAATTTAACTTTGTATCTGATTGCAGTAACCTGTTCAGATACATTTTTGGAAATGTATTTTTAGAATTATGATTGGAGAGTCTCAAATTGCTTGGATGAAAATCAATTCCTTATGTGCATTGATTGTAAATGGCTTCCACCCCCTCAACATTTTTTCCCTAACAACCATCAAGCTTAATTTCTAGCCAGGTGGGTCAAGCCTGATAAGAATAAATTTTGGCAATTCTATTTTCAACGTTTTTCATTTAACCTTAGTATTTAAGCTGATTGACAGTTGCAGATTTTAGAAGCTGGTCTGCGCTACAACTTACTTCTTGTTACTGAGTTTGTCAGTTAAACTTGATGTATAGGAATGTTGGGTTTCTGGCAGAGCTTTAACCATCAGTCTTTCCAAAACATTTTTTTCACAAACTTGGTGAAATATATCTTTTAACATAACATAAGGAATACTATTATTAACTTCAACATAACATACAGAATACAAGCATTCCAAGGGAAGTTATGAATTGCCACCACCCATATATGCTGTGTTGGGGGTGATCAATTCAAAAGTTGGAAAAAGGGGTGATCAATGAATTACTTCTCTCTCCTTTTGTTTGGCTGTGATCCCTAAAAAAGGTCTGAATTTCAAAAAACAAGCGGGCATAAACTAGTGACCAATTTATAAACCTTACATTGCATATTGAAGCCCCTCTAAAACCCTATTTAGGGGAGGGATTTTCAAAAAACAAAAAAACTACATTTTCCCTACTCATGGAGGGGAGAGTGCATGTACAAAATTTCAAGTTTCTACTATGAACGGTTAGGGCTGGGTGAAATCCGGATATATAGATAGATACATATAAATGTGAGAACACATGAATAACCTAAACCCAGCAATAAACCAGTGTTGTGGTAGCAGTGATTAACTATTATTAATTAGTTAAATATATCATCTCTGCCAAGTTGGAAGAGATATATGTATTCACTTGTGTCTTTCTCTCTGTCCACACAATATCTCCAAAAGTTCTCAATGAATTTCAATGACATACTGTGATAGGATGGGCCATGGGCTAAGGAAGAATTGATTAAATTTTAGGGTGGATCCAGGTACATTTTTACAGTTACCTCCTCTACATCGTAGCTATATGACCACATATTTTGGGGTGGATCCAAGAATTCCTTTTCAATTTTTTCATCTTTTTTCATACATTTATGTATTCACTCATGCTTATCAATACAATATCTCCAAAAGTTCTCAATGAATTCCAATGACATTTTATCGACCATGGGCTTAGGAAGTATTTTGGGTGGATCAATGAATCTTTGCAGTTACCTCCCCTGCATTGTAACTATTTGTGAACTGATTTTTATTCAGTTTTTACTGAAAATTGGGTTGGCAGAGGTATGCACTCTCGGAGTGCTTTTTAGTTATTTATTTAGTCATTCAGGCTTGAAGTTTAGGCTCTCTGGGTTTTTGGTCCTTGCGACTATATTGGAATTCATACAGAATAAATGAATATATAGACAAACATTGCATCTGAATATACATATAAATGATATACAAACACTCACTCTCAGATATAAATATGTAAATTATTTACATGCCTAGATATACTTATGAAATCAAATAAATGAATAATTTTATATCCAACAGAATATGATAATTATATATATTATTAGTTGAGAACCTATATTTGCCTGGCACTGTTGTGAGTGACTGCTAAACAAGTGGCCTAAATCGTCGCCAGGAAAATATAGGTTCTCAACTAATAAATGTCTTTATAATTATCACAATACATTATTAAAGTTTATACCATATTTGTATGTGTTTGTAAATATGTATTACAAAATGGAAACAGAATAGTGGCCATGTAAAAATAATATTCACAGCAAAACAAATGACTTAGGTAATCCAATATGGCATGCAGATTTAATTCATTGACCGTATTGATTCCAGTTCTGTACTCTAATAGATATTCTCAACCTTTCTTTTGGCCACAGCCCCCTTAAGAGCTCTTCTTGGGTTCCAGGTCCCCCTATCTAACAAGGATACAACATGAACAGAAATTCCTTTATTATTATTTCATGGAACCTATTCAAATTTGCCAGGGCCACCAATGAGAATGGCTGCTCTAACTGTTAAGCTTTCAGCTGTAACTTTGTATTTGTAGGAAATAATTTTTGTTGTTCTGAATTTGGCTAAAATCGTGATTCTCTGAACTTCGAGGCCATGGCGGTCTCGAAGTTCAGAGAATCACGGCCCTTCAGGGGTCCTTGCAGCATGCTTGGGTATCGTCCTGGGAGAAGTTGCGCAGGATATCTTGGCTGTGGCTAGGATCAAAGTGGAGTATCTGTGCTTCGAAACTGCCATGGCCTCTAAGTTCAGAGAACCATGGCACTTCAGGGGTCCTCGTGGCATGCTTGGGAATCTTCAGATATCTGGGAGAAGTTGCATAGGATATCTTGGCCAGCTGGTTGGGAGGCGATCGCCATTAGCATGCTCGGGATTCGTCCCGAGAAACTTTTGACCAAAGTGCAGCTTATCCCGGTGCTCGTGGCATTTGTCTCAGTGACAAGGATTTGGGATTCTCCCCACTCAAGTCTCTAGTCACAGGGACATGGGATCTCCCCATCTGCCTGCACGTTCGAACCTTAAAAAAGACTTCATGTCATAATTTGCCATCGTGGGGAGGCGATTAGAGAAATTCTTGGTCTTTTAGTATTTTAGCCCTGTACTATCTGTTCTTCGAGACCACCATGATCACTGCCCAACAAAAGGTGAGAGAAGTGATTTATTCATTGATCACCCCATTTTTCAATTTTATAATTGATCACCCTCAAAATGGCATGATGCCAAAAGACCTGACGGTTTCTGTTGAGTGTTGATCTGTTATTTGCTAAAGAAATATATTCAAATAACTCAGCCACAATCAATAAGTTGATTTACTTGGAAGAAAATAGCCAAGTATTATTTTGGGAAGAAATATTCTTGTTATCAATGGATTTTATAGTCTAAATTCCATCCCACTATAATTGAAAGCTATCTTTTCCAAGTTTGACACAGCCACATTTCTGGAGAATATTCTAAACGATGGTTCTTTAATGTGATGTAAAAATGCTACAAATTGACTTTATTACTTTTTATCAGTGTTATTCAAAGGAGTGACATAAAAAAGGGAATGATAAAGCTACTGTATCAAAGGGATGGCAATAAATAGTTAGGGTTAGGTTAAAGTTATTGAGCTCTAAGTGAAGGAGTTGGAGAGCTGCAACTGCTCTAACTGAGAGAACAAGTGAAAGCCGACAACTGATTTATGTTCAAATAGTTCTTTGGACGAGTGAACTGCATCTTGTTTGTGTTGTTAGCAACAAATTAACCAAATTTTTGTGCCGCTGGGTTGGACATTCAAAGATCCTAAACCGTAGGTGGGAGGATGTCATTATTTATTTTACTTACCTTTGCCTTTTGCTTATGCCTACAGCTAAACTTGATTTCCTCAAGAGGGAAAAACTTCTGTCGTCTATTTGGAATTCCTGCTGCCTTCCATTAATTTTCTGCGACTACTTTTTTGCACTTCTGACAGAATTTGATGGGTAAAAAAAAACAGACAAAGAGTAGAAAAGAGAGGATTTGGAGAGAAAATCAGTTAGAAATTAGAATTTTCAGAATTTGCATGTAAAATAGTCATGAAAGGAAATGCAGTAATGTTGGAATGACTCCTCTCTCTCACTCAGATTATCTCCTTAATGAATATAAGGATTCTTACATCTCTTACAATACATCACCACCATTAACATGAAGAACAACATAATTTGTTATATACAGTATCGCCCATAAATGAGTACATCCCTACCACTTTTTAATAGAAAGTTAATTGTCTTCTAAACCAAACACAGGATTTTATTATTTCTACTGGAAGATTGCACAATCAAAACGGATATTATCAGGTATTATTTATGACCAAACTCTACAGCATTAAAATCAGTTAGGGTCCGACACCCAGCAGCGACAGGTCTCTTCCCTCAGCCCGCCAGGGTGGGGTAGGAGAAGGAGGAAGAAATCTGATTTGAACTGCTACAATCACTGTCAGTCTTTCAGTAAAGAAAACGGTTAGAATTTTTAACAGAAAAACAGAACTCAATACCCGTGGTGGCCCGCGAATCGGCCTGGCATCGAAGCTATCGACATGAATAAAACGAACCCGCATTTTCAATTGAAAATAATGAATTTTGTTGTCTTTCCATCCAACCACGTGGGAGAGCCTTTTCTCTGGTATGGACAAAATGTTGTTTCACGCCTCAGAATTTTCACTCCCGTAAATGTACAACCCAATGACGAGATATCTCTCATGTCGGCAGAACATGTAGAATTCAAGATGATTATTCTACAATAATATCCGTTTTGATTGTGTAATGTTCTGCTAGAAATAATAAAATCCTGTTATATTTATTTTAGAAGAAAATTAACCTTCTATTAAAAAGTGGTAGGGGTGTACTTATTTATGGGCGATACCATATGTTAAGTAAACATATCATTAAAGGAAGACAATTTAGAACTGGCTTTATGAAAGTTCAAAATTTTCCAGAACTATTTCAGAGGGAACTATTTTGATATTTATTGACATGAAAGTGTACTGATCACTTGCATATATTGATATTTACTAAGCTTAGCTTAGTCTGGCACAAGGCTACCTGTGTGTTGCGCCCAATGAGGTTCAACCTCTCTACACAAGCAAACTGGTCTGTGAGACAAGTTTGCTATCCATCACACTACAGTAAGCATCAAATCACTTGCATCATTCAAAGACATTTGCTTTGTCTTCTTAGACTCTTGACACCTTTTGCCTCAGTTAAAATGTCATAACACTCAACAGCCTGGCTGTCTCCATTTTATTTTGCTTTATACACTTTGAACATAAAAGTAAACAAAAAATAATTATAAATCAATCTTTATTATTATTGGAGGAAGTATTATAAGACGTGGTGTTTTTACTAAATTTGACTAGTTTTTACCTTCATCCTAATTTCAGTTGCTTTTATACAGCTTATTAATTCGGGCCACTTATTATTGGATGAAATATTGTAACACACCACTTTTTATTAAATTTGACTAGTTTTTACCTTCATCCTAATTTTAGTTGTTTTTATACAACTTATTAATTCGGGCCACTTATTATTGGATGAAGTATTGTAGTACACCACTTTTTATTAAATTTTACTAGTTTTTTCCATCATCCTAATTTTAGTTGTTTTTATACAACTTATTAATTAATGAAGTCTTTGTGCCCAATTGGTAAAAGCAGCTGGGCGTAAACTAATCTCCCTCTGGCAATGAGGGTGTGAGTCTCACTGAAGGCTTACTCTTTATTTCTGATTGCACTGTTATTTGTTGCCACAGAAACAGTGGCCCGAATTAATAAGTTGTATAAAAACAACTAAAATTAGGATGAAGGTAGAAACTAGTCAAATTTAATGAAAAAAAGAAAAGAATAATTAATATTGAAAAAAATATTTCATAAAAAGTGAAATCTGTTGACTTACTCAAAAGCAAGAGACATTCTCTCTGGATTTTGTTTTCCAATGTTTAATATACAAGGGTTGTCCAAAAAGAAACCAAACTTTTAAAACAGCCCACTAAGACGTTATAGCATGTACACTACTGTTATGTTGTGTAGCAGTGACTTTGACCTTTAGTATAATAAAAACCGCCTCAAGCTAAGTTGGTTAGTATTTGAGGTACACATGCCAGAATGTGCCTGTAGTGGTTTTAACGTCTTTACTTTCCAAGTCAATAGACGATGATCACATTGAGAAATTGTATTCTATGATCCGTGGAAATTGTTGCCTGACTGTTCATGGAGTTTTCGAAGAGGCAAGTCAGGCGACAATTTCCATGGATCACATAATGCAGTTTCTAAATGTGATTATCATAGGTTGACTTGGCAAGAAAACATGCCAAACACTCTACACACATGTTCATTCTAGCATGTGTAGCTCAAATACTAACCAACGTGCCTTGATGCAGTTTTTTTATACAAAAGATGAAAGACACTGCTACACAGAACGACAGTAGTGTGCACGCTAAAATGTCTCATTACTTTGCTGTTTGAAAAGTTTGGTTTCTTTTGGGACAGCCCTTGTATAGAGATTGATGCACACACAAAGAATACCTGGAAACATCAGTTTTATTTGACCGAAAAGGTTCATTTAATTTTGTATATATTGGTGAATAATTTTGACTCAATAAATATCTTGGTAGATTAGCTTATATTGTCAAATTCCAGTCCAAGTTGGAGTTGACTTTATTTTTCCCCCGTAACAAGAAGAACAAGAACTAATCCTCACCTAATTCAGGGGAGTAAACTGATCTCTGTTTGTCTATCCTGCCATGTTAAACCAAACCGATATATAAAACTGGCATTCCAAGGGAAATTATGAATCACTGCCACCCATATATGCTGTGTTGGGGGTGATCAATTAATAAGTTGGAAAAAGGAGTGATTAATGAATAAGTTACTTCTCTCGCCTTTTGTTGGGCTGTGATCAGTAAAATAGGTCTGAATTTTTAAAAAAACAAGCAAGCACAAACTAGTGACCAATTTAGCAATTACCAATTTAGTCGTCTGTTAGGTTACATTGCATATTGAACCTCCCTTTAAAAACCTATTTATGGGGGGAATTTTCAGAGAGCAAAAAAATATTTACCTACTCATTGAGGGGAGTGTGAGTGCAAAATTTCAAGTTTCTACTATGAACAATTAGGGCTGGGTGAAGTCCAGATACATAGATACATAGATAGATAGATACATAGATACATATATATGGTGGATATGGTTAGACAATGTGGAAAAGAAAGAATGAGAAAATCGTGTTATGTCTCAAACATGTTTATTATCATGAATATACATCTTTATGCATTTCGTCACTGCGAGCGACGTCCTCAGAAGAAATTTGAACATAGCAGAGTCGTGCTATCATCCATGTGGTGTGCTGTAGGATTCCCTCACATCCATAAAACAAACATACATATATATGTCAGAACACTTGAATAACCTAAACCCAGCAATAAACCAATGTTGTGGGTAGCAGTGATTAATTAACATTTCCCTAGCGTTGTTTGAAATCATGACCAAGTGATTGCTAGATGGCACTCTCACCATTTATTTATTATATATACAATACAAAAGTTTCAGTAATCATCTTCAGTCGGAATAGGAGTAGGAGTGGAGTTTGACCCTGCAGTAGCCAAGCTTGTTTCTTTCAATATGTTTGTCATTGTAGAGCTGTGATATATGAATAAGTTATGATAATTTCTTTGGAAAGCTGAAGAGAACAGACATAGCCCAGAGATTTGTTACTTTTAGACAACTACGTGGATATAACTATACATATTTTAGTGAATGTTACAGATTTTAATTTATTTCATATTGGTCGTATATGAATAATGTATATGCATTCTAGTGGCCATCTATATTTATATATGTTGCTTACATACATTTTTTTCTTCTCCAGCAACAAAGAGAAAGAAAAGCTTAGGTACAAATATATTAGAAACTGTAAACCAAAACAGACACGGAAACTGTCAACATAGGTTTCTTCAGTTTTTAAGTTGGTCTGGCTGGCTGGCTGGCTGGCTGGCTGGCTGGTTATGTATGTATCACATGTACAAGCTATACCAATACAACTACAGGGTTGAAAATTTCAACAGTTACGCCTTATTATGTCTAAAAAGAAACGCTTTTGGGGGGGGGGTTCAATTTACAATGTAAGTTTATGCTAAATTGATCCCTTAGTTTGTGTCCGCTGGGGGTTTTTTTGTTGAAAATTCAGACTTTTTTAGTGATCACTGGCCAACAAAATGCGAGCGAAGTAACTTATTTATTGATCAACAGTTACACCTTATTAGGCCTAGAAAAAAGTTCTTTTTTTTCTTTTTTTAAAAAATTCCCTCCCTAAATAGATTTTTAGTGTGTGTGTGTGTGTGTAGGGGGGGGGTAATTTGCAATGTAAGTGTATGCTAAATTGGTCCCTTTGGTTGAGTCAGGCAGCATTCACACTTGTTTTTCTTTTTTACATTCAAACTTTTTTAATGATCACTGCCCAACAAAAGGCGAGAGAAATAACTTATTCATTGATCACCCATTTTTCCAGTTTTTTAATTGATCACCCCAAACACAGCATGCTGCCAAAAGATGTTGGGCACATGACAGTTTCTATTGAGTGACTAAGCAGACCTGTTCTGGTTATATTTGTCTATCATAACTACGTTTACACATAACAATAGACAGTATTTTACATCTGCAAAAGCCATATATCTGACGAGACCATTATAGGTCCATATGATGTGAACACAGTTAAATTAATTTTGTATATATTGTTTCTTATTTATACGGCCATACTTACATCTCTGACATATGTAGGTATATACAGTGCTGACCGAAATTATTGGCACGGGCTAGTTTTTCTTGATTTATTGAAAATAACTACCAAAATAATTGAATAGTAAAGATTTCCTGCGAAACAGAGGTAGCTATAGATATACGGTTCGTAAATATATAAACAGAAATGTTAAATATTTAATTTTAAATAATTGTAAACAACAGAAAAAAATAATTGTATTTCCAAAATTAATGGCACAATCAAATTAATAGTCAATAGGATATTTTGCCACTCTTCATGTGCATAATCTTGAAGTTGTTCCAGATTTGTTGGTTTTCTTGCTCTTACATGTTTTGTTCAATTCATTCAATAAGTTCTTAATTGGATTCAGGTCGAGACTCAGTGAAGGTCAAGGTTTTATTTTCTTATCCTTAAGATCTTTCTGGACTAATTTAGAAGTCAGGCAGTGGATATGATATCATTTCTAAATGATTTACTATCCCAAAATCAACTGTTTGAAACATCATTCTGTCAGCCAGATCAGAACGTAACCTTCTAAGAACTGCGGAAAATAACCCAAATAAGGATCTCCAGGATAATTCAAAGCCGATGGAGTGAAAGTAACAAGAAATACTACTACTAGGGCCCTGTACAGAGCAGGCCCACGAGCATGACGACCTTGTAAGACCCCTTTTCTAAAGGCTAGTCATTTGAAATGAACATATAAGCCTATCTCATTCTGGGAGAATTCTGGGCATAATGACAAGAAATTTGTTTGGTGACATCAAGGTGATCCTTTCAATCCAAAGAAAACTGTCCCTACAACAAAACATGGAGGAGGGAGTATCATGCCTTTGGGGTGTTTCTCTGCAAAAGCATAGTAAAAGTTAATGGTATAATGAAAAAAGAGGATTATTGTGAAATATTGGATGTCAACTTGAAAGTGTTTGTTAGAAATCTGAAACTGAAGTGTGGTTGAGCTTTATGCATGACAATGACCTGAAACATCCTTCTAAATTAGTCCAGAAATATCTTCATGATTAGAAAATAAAAATTTTACATTGGCCTGGCTGACAGTTCCTTCTTCCTACCACGTCCAGGTTTATTTGAAACAGTCTCCTCTCTTTAGAATGATGTTTCGAACAGTTGATTTTGGGATAGTAAATCGTTTAGAAATGACCTCATATCCACTGTTTGAATTCTCAATTAGTCCAGAAATATCTTCAGGATAAGAAAATAAAAGTTTTACCTTGGCCCACACAGTCTTGATGACTTGAATCCAATTAAGAACTTATTGAATGAATTGAACAAAACATGTAAGAGCAAGAAAACCAACAAATCTGCAACAACTTGAAGATTATGCACATGAAGTGTGGCAAAATATCCCTGCAGATGTTTGTTCTAATCTAGTAACAGATTATCGAAAAAGATTAGAAAAGTTTATAGCTCAAAAAGGATATACAATTGACTATTAATTTTCTTGCGCCATTAATGTTGAACATACAATTATTTTTTCTTTTGTTTACAATTATTTAAAATTAAATATTACAAATTTCTATTTATATGTTTACTAACCTCATACCAATAGCTACATCTGTTTTGAAGGAAATATTTACTACTCAATTATTTTGGTAGTTATTTTCAATAAATCAAGAAAAATTAGACTGTGCCAATAATTTCAGTCATAACTGTAACTCCTCTTTTCTTATCTATAAATGAAAGTGTGAGGGAGTATATTGGTTTTCAGCTCATAAAATTGAATTGGCTGAGTTTCAGTTCAGACTGTATCACTTTCATGCAAAAGCTTTTGGGGAAAGGCATGAATGTAATATTCCCTGTGCATTGTTCTATCACAAGCCATTTTGAACATGTCTTGTCACTGGTATGAGAAAAAAGTGGATGTGTACATGGGTGGTTCAGTGTGCCAAAATTAGCTTGGCTGTCAAGACAGTAAGTTAAATGGCTGCGATATACATTGTCAGCTTTGACAGATGGAACATTGTGACATATCATTTTTACACAGATAAATACATGTAGTTATTTTTCACTATTGATTAGTGAATGATTGATTAGGATTGACTTAAAAGTGAATGAAGTTAAAAATATTGGTAGAATTGATGTTCAAGAGAACATCAAATAGAATCAGAAATGTATCCTCATCTTTTGAAATTTAAACAAAACTTATTCCCAGACAATTATTAATCACCACTACCCATAACACTGGTGTAAATACTGTTGCTGGGTTTAGGTTATTCATATGTTCTGACATTTATATGTATCTATTTTTGTATCCGGACTTCGCCCAGTCCTTACCGTTAATAGTAGAAACTTGAATTTTTGCACACACACTCCCCTCAATGAGTAGGGAAAATGTTTTCTTTTGTTTTTTGAAAATTCGCCACCTAAATAGGTTTTTAGAGGGGGGTTCAATATGCAATGTAAGTTTATGCTAAACTGGTCAATAGTTTGAGTTTTTAAAAAATTCGGGCCATTTTTAGTGATCACAGCCCAACAAAAGGCAAGAGAAATAACTTATTAATTGATCACCCCCTAACACAGCATATATGGATGGCAGTGATTCATGATTTCCCTTCGATTGCAAGTTCCTACTAGTTATCAAAACAGTCCTAAGCTTTTACAAAGTCACTTCAGAACTTTATAAATGGATTAGAATATTTGGAGCTCTTTACATTACGCAAAAAACCCCAACTTCTCAGCCCCTCCCCAACTTTTTCTTGTTAATGACTTTCACTAATATTTTTGCAAAAGTCTCTAAACTCATTTCCCAATAAATTTGTTGGTTTTGGGCTTAAGTTCAAAGGAAATTAGAATTTAATTAAAAGCTGCTGAAAGCACAAAGTAAACATTAAAAGGTTATGTGTCATCACTAATATCTAAATAATATATTTTTTAAATGTATACAGGGGGGAAAAAAGATGTTTTTACTCCTGAGTGAAAGATTTAGTTGCTATGTAATGAGTTTATATACTATTAGTCCAAATTTATGGTTCTAACAAATTTGACAAGAATCTCATCCAATAAGTACGATCTCTTTGTAACCTGTGTTCACATTTGCTGATATAGATAAATCATCATCATCAGCAGCATTTATAAGTCCACTGCTGGACAAAGGCCTTTTCCATTTCCTTCCATGACTACCTATCTTGTGCTAACCTCTACCAAGTCTTACCAGCAAACTTTTCTATCTTGTCCCGCCATCTTGTGTCTGGTCATTCTTACTTCGTTTACTGTCCCATGGGCACCAGTCGGTTAGTCTTTTCCCCCCTCTATTGTCATTTCTTTTTGCTAGGTGACCAGCCCATCTCCATTTTTGCTGTTTAATTTTTTGTATATCTTTCACTCTAGTCCTCCCTCTGATCTTTTTCTATCTCTTAAAGTTATCCCTAGCATTGCTCTTTCCATGGCTATCTGTGCTATTCTGAGTTGGTTTTCAGCTCGTTTGGTTAATTTCCAGGTTTCGCATCCATAAGTCATGGCTGGTATTATGCAGCCGTTGTATACTTTACGCTTTAGGCACATTGGCAAGGTGCTCTTCAGAATGTCTCTATTCATACCAAATGCTTTCCAACCTATCATTATGCGTCGTTTTATTTCACAGTCATATATATATATGTGTGTGTATGTAATGTAATGTAATGTAATGTAGAACTTAAAGTAAAACAAAATTCAAGTTCTATATAAATAAGTAATGCATTATGTATAGAGTTTCCCTGGAAGCCATCACTGACCATCTTGGAGTTAAAGATGATGCAAACATGTCCGGCACGAGTGCCAGTCAGGCTGAATAACATTAAACTCAGTGCATAGCAATGAGAGACCTTGGCATCAGAGTTTGGTCAAGAGGGTCATAAAATAAAGCTAATATCTCAAGTGGGCATTTGCTAAAAACATTTCTCTTTTATGAATTGAGTACTTTAGTGTGTCTGGACAACCAAGTCAGGATTAGGTGACTAAGTTAGTGTAGGCCACTAAAGAAGAAAAATCAACCACTTCAAATCAAATGTTTAGTCATTTTTAGCCTCCTCCATTAAGTAAGAGTATGGTTCTCCTGCTCTAGAAGAATGGCCATTTCCTTCTCATTGATATAACATCAATATAGTAAAATAGATATTAGATATGACCAACTTTGGAGTAAAGCTATATTCTGTTAT
>VCCN01004110.1:4536982-4564045 GCA_006491835.1 Architeuthis dux | reverse complement strand
TTACTTCTCTTCAGTGTTGCCAATTTATATATTATATATCTAGATTTAGATCTTTTGCCAATTTAGATATCTAGACTTAGATCTATTGCCAATTTATATATTATATATCTAGATTTAGATCTATTGCAAATTTATATATCTAGAATTAGATCTATTGCCAATTTAGATATTATATATCTAGATTTAGATCTATTGACGATTTATTTATCTAGACTTAGATCTATTGCCAATTTAGATATTATATATCTAGATTTAGATCTATTGCCAATTTAGATATCTAGATTTAGATCTATTGCCAATTTAGATATTATATATTTAGATTTAGATCTATTGCCGATTTAGATATTATATATCTAGATCTAGAGCCAATATAGATATTATATATCTAGATCTAGAGCTATTGCCAATTTAGATATTATATATCTAAATTTAGATCTATTGCCAATTTAGATATTCTATATCTAGATTTAGATCTTTTGCCAATTTATATATCTAGATTTAGATCTATTGCCAATTTAGATATTCTATATCTAAATTTAGATCTATTGACAATTTAGATATTATATATCTAATTCTAGATCTATTGCCAATGTAGATATCTTATATCTAGATCTAGATCTATTGCCAATTTAGATATTTTATATCTAAATTTATATCTATAATCTGTAATTTTTTATTTATCTTTATTAGATTTCTTGAGAACTGCTAATCCAAAGAACTTCAAACTCGACACTGCACAGCCTTGTGTAACAACTAATATATCTAATGTCAATTTCATACAATGGCCAGTTGTTGTGTAATCGTAGTGCATACACACGCAGGGACTGATTTCTCAATTATATAGTTAGATAAAGAACTTTCCTTAAAATAGTGAATACCAAGCTGTTCTCTCTAGCATTACTAGATAATAGTGTTCACATCACACTAATTCCCTTGGTAAACGTATGAATCCATTTCTCCCCGTGCTCTGTCTGATTGTCAGAAATCTTGACAGGCCTCATCCCTTGCATTCCATAAGGGCTGGCAATGAAAACAGTGCGTGACTGAGCATTTGGGCAAACCATGTTTCCACAACTACTTTACCTGTCTAGGCAGTTGCAGCAAAAAGCTGTTATCCCCATTGTCAACCTTGTCATGGAACTATCATGCATACTTTATTATTCGGGTCATATGCCAAGAGTGACCTCGTCAAAATACCTTTTTAAAATCAGTTATAAGTACATAAAGATGTCATTACATGAATGGCCCTGACGGCTGGGGCCTAGAATATGCCGACTGCATCCCCTGCAGAGGGGTAAGACCCCCCCAAACAGGCGCCACCAAAGTTGCAAGACTCTATTTTATAAAAAATAACTGTTCATCAAAGTCGCAAGACTCTAATTAAAAAAAAAAGTAACCGTTTACCAGGGTCGCAAGACACTATTTTGGGGATTTTAAACTGATTTCCGCATTAAATGGCCCATCAAGTGTTGATATGCCACTAAATCAATCAATCAATCAATCAAATCATTACATGAAGCTAAAATTTTCCAAATATTTAGTTTTTATTGGGGAAACTCTGGTATTTTTCAAAATGGTTTTAATGTGTAGTAGTAAATTTATTTTATGTTGTATAGAAAAAGGGTGGCAAAAGCAACCCAATTTCTTTTGGTGGGTGGGTATGCTGAGCCAAATTTGGCAGAAAAAACATTTGTGTGCTTATTAGATAATGTCAACCAAAACTGACACCAAAACTGTCAACATAGGTTTCTTCAGTTTTTAAGTTGGTCTGTCAGGCTATGTATGTATCACGTATACATGCAGCACAAATGGAGCTAGAGGGCTGAAACTTTCAACATTTACTCCTTATTATGTCTAGAAGTGAAGGATATTATACAACTAATTAAGCAGCAAAAATGGAGATGGGCTGGCCACGTAGCAAGAAGACATGACAATAGATGGGGGAAAGGACTATCCGACTGGTGCCCATGGGACAGTAAACGAAATAGGAAAAGACCAGACACAAGATGGAGGGACGAGATAGAAAGGTTTGCCGGTAAGACTTGGCAGAGGTTAACACAAGATAGGTTATCATGGAAGGAGATGGGAAAGGTCTTTGTCCAGCAGTGGACTTACAACGGCTGATGATGATGATGATGATGTCTAGAAAAAACGTTTTTTTAAAAACTTTTTAAAAAATCCATCCCCAGTGTGGGGTTCACACAAGATGGAGATAGAAACGTTCGCCGGTAAGACTTGGCAGAGGTTAGCACAAGATAGGTTGTCATGGAAATGGGAAAGGCCTTTGTCCAGCAGTGGACTTACAATGGCTGATGATGATGATGATGTCTAGAAAAAACGTTTTTTAAAAAGATTCTTCCCCAATAGGTTTTTAGTTCAATTTACAATGTAAATTTATACTAAACTGGTCCCTAGTTTTAGAATAAACTTACATTGTAACTTGTTTTTTGAAAAATCAGACTGTTTAGTGATCCAACAAAATGCGAGAGAAGTAACTCATTCATTGATCACCCATTTCTCTAAATTTTTTAATTCATCACTGCTAAAAGATGCTGGTCATGTGATGGTTTCTTTTGAGTGACTAACCAGACCTGTTTTTTATTTCAGAATATAAAAGCTTATGTCTAATTTTTTGATGGCTATAAAAAAACATTGTGTATATAGAAGAAAGAAATTTAATTTGATTAGTTCTCGTTTGGTATCATTCAATTAAATTAAAATTTATTGGACTATAAAGAACGACGCTAATGTGCATCCTGCGGCAATGGCTTTGCTTTTCTTCCTCGTGGTGCCATGTGACACATTTGTACATCATGCTCTACAATTGCTGTAGCTATTAATCACCACTACCCACGACGCTAGTTTAGTGCTGGGTTTAGGTTATTTATGTGTTCTCACATTTATATGTATATTATGAGGTAATAAAGCTATAGAAAGATCATGACTGCAAAATAAAATGATGCATAACGATAGGTTGGAAAGCATTTGGTATGAATAGATATTCTGAAGAGCACCTTGCCAATGTGCCTAAAGCATAAGGTATATAATGGCTGCATAATACCAGCCATGACTTATGGATGCAAAACATGGAAACTAACTAAACGAGCTGAAAACCAACTTAGAATAGCACAGATAGCCATGGAAAGAGTAATACTAGGGATAACTCTAAGAGATAGAAAAAGATCAACATGGATCAGAGAGAGGATTAGAGTGAAGGATATTATACAAATAATTAAGCAGCAAAAATAGAGATGGGCGGGCCACCTAGCAAGAAGAGATGACAATAGATGGGGGAAAAGATTAATCGATTGGTGCTCATGGGACAGTAAGCAAAGTAGAAAAGACCAGACACAAGATGGAGGGACGAGATAGAAAAGTTTGCCGGTAAGACTTGGCAGAGGTTAGCACAAGATAGGTCGTCATGAAAGGAGATGGGAAAGGCCTTTGTCCAGCAGTGGACTTATAACGGCTGCTGCTGATGATGATGATGACGATGTATCTACCTATGTATCCAGACTTTGTCCAGCCCTAACTGTTCATAGTAGAAACTTGAAATTGAGTAGGGAAAATGTTTATTCTTTGTTTTTTGAAAATTACCCCCTAAATAGGTTTTTAGATGGGGGTTCAATATGCAGTGTAAGTTTATGCTAAATTGGTCAGTAGTTTGTGCCCGCTGGTTTTTTGAAAATTCAGACATTTCTTAGTGATCGTAGCCCAACAAAAAGTGAGATAAGTAACTTATTCATTGATCACCCCCTTTTCCCATTTATTAATTGTTGGAATGCCATTTGATATGGCTTTTTAGATAAAACTGTAGAATGAATGCACTTGTGCATCAGAGGCAATGTGCAACATTTCACAAGACGCACATGTGTGTCATGTGGCACTGAAGATGTTAAGAAAAGGGCTTTCACCATAGTTTGAGGAATATGGGATCGCTTCTCGGCCTTTTGGCCAAGATCAAAGTATAGTATCTGTTCTTCGAAACCGCCATGGCTTCGAAGTGTGGAGAAACACGGCCCGTATGGGGTCCTGTGGCATGCTCGGGTATCGTCCTGGGAGAAGTTGCGCAGGATATCTTGGTTGCGTCTGATAACGCGCCAAGAACAAAGTTTAGTATCTGCGCTTCGAGACCTCCATGGCCTCGAAGCTCGGAGAAACACGGCCCTTCGGGATCCTGTGGCATGCTGGGTATCTTCGGATGCCTGGGAGAAGTTGCGCAGGATATCTTGGCTAGCCGGTCGAGAGGCTGTCAGCCCGTTAGCACACTCGGGATCCGTCCTGAGGAGCTTTCAGGACCCATCCCTGGACTTGAGATTCTCCCCACTCAGGTCCCTAGTCACGGGGACCGGGGATCCCCACCCCTCTGCACATTCGTGTGCAGGCCGAACCCCCACATTAAAAAAGACTCCATGTCGAAATTTGCTCTCGTGGGGAGGTAAATAAATAAAGCTTCGCTGCCTTTTGGCCAAGATCAAAGTGTAGTATCTGTTCTTCGAAACCGCCATGGCCTCGAAGTGCCTGTGTCATGCTCGGGTATCGTCCTGGGAGAAGTTGCGCAGGATATCTTGGCTGCGTCTGATAACGCGCAAATAGCAAAGTTTAGTATCTGCGCTTCGAGACCGCCATGGACTCGAAGTTCAGAGAAACATGGCCCTTCGGGGGTCCTTGTGGCATGCTCGGGTATCTTCGGATACCTGGGAGAAGTTGCACAGGATATCTTGGCTAGCTGGTCAAGAGGTGGTCACCCCATTAGCACACTCGGGATCCATCCTGAGGAGCTAGTGGATACATCCCGGTCCTCATGTCATTTGTCTCTGTGACAGGGATTTGGGATACTCCCCCTAGATCTCTAGGCATGGGGACAGGGGATCCCCACCCCTCTGCACATTCGTGTGCAGGCCAAACCCCCACATTAAAAAAGACTTCATGTCGAAATTTGCCCTCGTGGGGAGGTAAATAAATTAAGCTTTGCTGCCTTTTGGCTAAGATCAAAGTGTAGTATCTGTTCTTCGAACTTCGAAATCGTCCTGGGAGAAGTTGCGCAGGATATCTTGGCTGCAGCTGAGGACTCGCTAGGATCAAAGTGGATTATCTGTGCTTTGAAACCACCATGGACTCAAAGATCAGAGAAACACAGCCCTTCAGGGGTCCTGTGGCATGCTTGGGTATCTTCAGATACCTGGGAGAAGTTGCACAGGATATCTTGGCCAGCTGGTCTGGAGGCGATCACCATTAGCATGCTCATGTCCTGAGAAGCTTTTGGGATCTCCACCCCCACCTTATCCCGGTCCTCGTGGCATTTGTCTCAGTGACAGGGATTTGGGATTCTCCCCCCTCAAGTCTCTAGTCACAGGGACATGGGACTCCCCTCCTTCCTACTGAATTCAGCACTAACTGACCCACCAAGAGTCGATGTGCCGTTAAACAAAAAAGAAAAGCATGGTTTGAAATCATTTTCCTGTTTGAACGTTTGTTTATACTTACAACTAATTTAGCATCAGAGATAGTATCACAGCTCTACTAGTCTGTCACTTTGAAAGAGAAATATTGTTCTTGGTATTTTTTAAAATATTTTTATATAACTTTATCATATTATTGCGTTTGTGAATAAAAGCAAGGTCATTAAATGTGATAATCTTAGAAACATTAAAATATAATGTAAGTTAAGATTCTCAGGAGGTGCTGGCGGCCAAGCAGTTAGCAGTACGGAAAATGAGTTCAAATTCTGACAATCTGCATTTACTTTGCAGTAATGCCCTTGGGAAAGGCATGAATCCATCTCCTCTTCCTGCCAGCAATGGGTAATATAGCAAAACCAGGAAAGTCCAACCAATCCCTCATCCAGTGCCATGAGAGGCTGGTAATGGACAGAGTAGAGAAAGTGTTCCCAAAAAGTATGGTTTACTTTGTTTTGGTCAAGCAAAGCCAGAACTGGATTATAACAAGTGCTGCTCACAAATGAGCCCACAAAGCCCTCATTTTAAAGTTATGTGCCAGTCACACAAACATTAAAACAATTCTGTAGTTGCTGCTTTAAACTTTGACCATTTGCCAAATTTAAATACAGCTTGATATCTTTGAGATTGAATTTAAATTATAAAGGGTGCATATTATTTGAAATATTTGATAAAATAAAATGCAACTGTTGTTTAGTATGTTGATACAGTGGAATCCGCTTAATAGGACCAACGGTTATTAGGACCAGCTGCACAATAGGACCAATTTTGTAAGAACCAATTCAAACGTATGCAATCATCACTAATTTGCTTTGTTTATTTGGACCAATACACTGTTTATTTGGACCAAGCAACAGCCCTACAAAATTATCATTTTGTTAAATAAAATTTTAGTTCTCTAAACAACTATCTTTCAAATATTTGTATCCCATGACTCCAGTTAAATGTTAAATTTTATAAATAAAAAAAGTAGTTGTAAAGGGATTACTTGCATTTTTTACGTAAATTGTCCTCCTTTTAATTCAAGAAATCTTTGGATGTGTAAGGCATAAAAAAATTAAGGTTTTCAGTCAATGGGACCATCTGGTTATTGGGCCAAAAACGTTGGTCACGATGAGGTCCCATTAAGTAGATTCGACTGTATTTCAATATTTATTCATATCATCTGCAGAACATTGATATAAAAAACATGACCAAAATTGTTGTAAATCAAATAATGATTACCTACCGTCATGTCTTTTAGAGTAACTTTCATTCTTTGTTTTATTATTGTTTGATAGACAAGATTACATCTATATTTCTCTTCAATAAATTTTTAAAAACTGATATATGATAATGCTCTCAACAAATTTGACATTTGTTTTCAGTCAAAATAGAAAATAATGGAACAAGTTGCTATATTTTTTATTACTCTTTGTAAATAAACCCAAGATTGATTAATCATAAATCTTAGTTGTTTCAAAAATTCTACATTACCATTTCTATCAAACCTTGTACGTATCCTTTCTCTCTCTCGGATATTGGACAGCATAAGGATCCTGTAATAAATTGAAAATGATATCATTTGAAAGTAATAAAGTCTATATATAGCTGCCAGTATCAAACAAATTCTTGAAGTCTTGGAAGGAATCCTTTGCCAATTTTCATATCAATTTTTCTTGCAGAGAGCACAGTTAAGATTGCGCATATATATTCTTAATCTCTCTCTCATTTACTCACTCTGTCACTCTCTCATTCACTCACTCTGTCACTCTCTCATTCACTCACTCTGTCACTCTCTCATTCACTCACTCTGTCACTCACTCATTCATTCACTCACTCTCTCACTCAATCACTCTGTCACTGACTTTTGACAGAGTGTTCTGAATAGGTTATTGATGTGTACGTAAATGTATGTAAGTCTAAAATTATCTAAAGAAAAAAGTAGAGAAACTGGCAAGAATACAAAAGCTAAAATTTATGCTTGTTAGCTGAAATTTAATGTGGGTGGGAAGAGATTCAAATCACTGGAACAAAAAGAAAAAATGATATATAAACAGCAATCTTGGCCCTTTTCTGATAGAGACCTTCTTTTTTCTTTTGCATTCAAAGAGTAATGGACCTAAAATTTCTGTGATTGAAAATTAAGGGCAAGTCTGTGGGATTTTTTCTTTTTGTACCTTGCAAAGCCAATTCTTAATGAACTGAATCTTTTTTGGCTTATATTTCCAACACAAGACAAGAGACTAATCTTAAATTCGTGTAGCAAAAAATTGACCCATTTTACAAACAATGCACTTCTAAAATCTGAAGTTTTAAAAATGTTAGCTTTGTTCATCAAACAATCTTAAAAGCTCCTATGAAAGATGGTTTTAAAAAAAGTCACTCAAAGTTAATGATTCAATTAGTACAAGATGGATCGATGCATTTGTTTCTTCTGGCCTAAACAGCAATTGAAGTTAGACACTGCATTAGAAAATACAACTTTTGAAAGAGTAGAAAGCACTCAAAGTAATTGTGCATGGATCATCCCAAAACCACTTCTCCTATAGCCTATTGTCCACCCTTTCACAAAATTTCATTGGTATTCATTGAGAACTTTTGGAGATATCTTGTGTATAGACATGAGCATATGCATAACTATATGGGGGGGGGGGAAGAAAAATATCTCTCAATCAAAAGAAGATTCCTGGATCTGCCTCAGAATTTAACCACTTCTTATGTGCCTTATTGCACACTCTTCCACAACATTGCATTGAAATCCTTGAGTACTTTTGGAGATATTGTGTGGACAGACAGATAGAAAGACGCAACCAAATACCTCCCCAACTCTGTTGGCAGAGGTAAAAAAAAGGATGGATATAACTAAAAAAAAACATCATCATCAGCTGTTATAAGTCCACTGCTGGACAAAAGCCTTTCCCATCTCCTTCCATGACGACCTAGATTATGCTAATCTCTGCCAAGTCTTACCAGCAAACTTTTCTATCTTGTCCCTCCATCTTGTGTCTGGTCTTTTCCTACTGCATTTACTGTCCCATGGGCACCAATCGGTTAGTCTTTTCCCCCATCTATTGTCATCTCTTCTTGACCAGCCCATCTCCATTTTTGCTGCTTAATTATTTGTATAATATCCTTCACTTTAGTCCTCCCTATCTCTTAGAGTTATTCCTAGCATTGCTCTTTCCATGGCTCTCTGCGCTATTCTGAGTTGGTTTTCAGCTTGTATAGTTAGTTTCCATGTTTTGCATCAATAAGTCATGGCTGGTATTATGCAGCCATTATATACCTTACGCTTTAGGCACATTGGCAAGGTGCTTTTCAGAATGTCTCTATTCATACCAAATGCTTTCCAACCTATCGTTATGTGTTGTTTTATTTTGCAATCATGGGTTTTCTCTAGCTTTATTACCTGTGCTAGGTAGATGTATTCACCGACCTCTTCTAGAGTCTCTCTTATCTTTATGGCCTTTTTGGGGACTTTATCATTGAACATTACCTTTGTCTTTGTTCTGTTCATCTTTAAGCCTACCTTTTTACTCTCCCTATTTAGATCAGTTAGCATGTTTTGTAATTCTTCGGATGCTTCCGATGTCATGGAAATGTCATCGGTGAATCTTCAATATTAAGTAAGTATCATGAGTTATTCCTCTTAGGCAGAAGACTTCCGCTAGGGGCGCTGTTTTACGTCCTGGTAAACAAGCAGCCATATTGGCATTGTGATAAGGGAGCTCTAGAAGAAGCCACACATGTGTGGTTGACTGCGGTCATTGTGAATATTTGAATAAAGGACCTGTAAGTAAATCTTCTGTTTGCATTTTTAATCTGTTAATATCTGTCATTAAACCAAGCTCATATTCAATATTTGATTTTTTTTTTTACAATCAACCACTCTTATTTTTATCAAAAAATTGCTTTTATTCATCATGAATTTGGCTCATTGCAGACAGAAGGAATTCTTTTACTTCTCTTTTGTGTGAATAATTATTAATTTAATAATTGTCTTGTAAAGAAATAAAAATATTTTGTTTTATCTTATATAGGCATTACATTATAATTATTAGAAACCGTCAACCAAAACTGTCAACATAGGTTTCTTCAGTTTTCAAGTGATGCTGGCTCGCTGTGTACATGCCTAACCAATAGAGCTATAAGGCTGAAAATTTAAACATTTACTCATGTCTAGAATCGAGAGAAGTAACAAATTCATTGATCATCCCTTTGAAAATTCACCCCAAAAATAGGTTTTTAATGGTTCAATTTACAATGTAAATTTATGCTAAATTGATCCTTAGTGTGTGCCCACTTTTTTTTGTTGAAAATTTGGACTTTTTAGTGATCCAACAAAAGGCGAGAGAAGTAACAAATTCATTGTTCACCCCTTTGAAAATTCATCCCCCAAATAGCTTTTATGGGGGGGGGGGGTCAATTAGAATAATTATTAGCAAGGGATGTAATAAGGTAATTCCGATTACTTTCCATACCTGCTCTAAATCCACTGATGCAAATGACTTCTTTTGCAACATTAAAGAAATACTATTTGTCCCCAGGCACAAAACTTTAAAAAAATATACACAATCTGTACAAAATGGGGGATCATTTGAGAATCTTTGACTTCAAGAATAAAAACCATTAATCCTTGATATTGCTTAGCCTTTCATGTAAGTCAGTAGTTAATCTCTGAAAGATTTAGATTAGTTTTTTTTAAAAATCTTCTCTTAGTATTGTAAGATAAGGATGGTTGTGTATGGAAAGCAGTAATCAATGTTGTAATCAACAGAGAATAAAAAAAAATGCTGTTTTTTCTTTCTTTTATTTCTTCTATTGTCTGCCATTATATCAAATGAACAGTAATGGCTTACCTTCCTGAAGTTGTGGATTCCAGTAAAGTACCACTTGACAGGAGGCTAAAAAGAAAATCAGATGGTCTGATTTTTATCGGCTCTAAATATTTAAATGTCCTGTGGTGAAAAGAGAAAAAGGAGTGAACGAAGTTGGAAAAGCCTTTCCCCAACAACGACTTCAGATTTTTGCTAAACTAGATCCATTCTCTCTGCCTGAAAGCATTGTTCTTCTCTTTGATTCAGAAAAAAACCCAGTAAAAACACAAAGTGTACGGTTGGTATAATGACATATATTAACAGATTAAAAATGCAAACAGAAGACGTACTCACAGAGATCCTTTATTCATACATTTACAATGACCACGGTCAATGACACACACGTGTATCTCCTCCAATCTCCTAAAAACAATATGGCTACTCGTTCACCAGAACGTTAAACAGTGCCCCCTTACTGGAAGTTGATATGCATTCTCCTGCCTAAGGGGAATAACTCAAAATACTTACTTAACACAAAGTATTCAGTTCATTTTATACTAGCAAACTGAAAAGAAATCCACTGCACACAATATAAACATTTATTTCACTGAAGATCACACATGAAAAGTGAGCTATTTGTAAACTTTGCGGCGTCATCATCATCACCGTCTTACAATTTCTCAGCCACCTTTGCATCATCTTCATTGGTCCCCCTCTCAAAAGTTTCGGTCAGCGTAATACAACACTTGTGCAAGTTTGTTTATAATGACAGATATTAACAGATTTACACAAGATGTACTCAAACAGATCCAATTTATTCATACATATTTACAATGACCGCACTCAACACAATGTGCATCTACTCAATCTCCTAAAACCAATATGTCTTCCTCAGCCATGAGGATGTAAACTGTGGCACCTTACCGGAAGTCGGTAAGTGCTCTCCTGCCTAAGGGGAATAACTCACTACAGACAATGAGAATTCTTAGTTAACAACTTGCCTTTGGCCTAAAAAAAGTGTAATAAAATGTCTAGTGCAGACAATCTCTCCAGAAAAGTTGATCCATATCAGGAATCCCTGATATTTGGAAGAAAGGTTCATGTCATTGGCTTTCCTTTTTTTTGTTAGACTCCAGGACAAAGTCAGGAGTTGATTTTGTTTTCCTACTGTAACAAGAACAACCCACACCAAAATTAGGGGTGTAAACTGATATATAAAAACCCATAGAGCTAGTGATCACTAGGTTGTGAGTTCAAATCACTGTAGGAGAATGGGGATTTTACATATCGGTGTACACCCTTAATTTTGGTGAGGATTGTTGTTCTTATTACAATTGTTTTGAACTCACAACCTAGTGATCACTAGCTGTGTGTCTTACTGACTGAGCTAAACTGACAAGTCTTAGATATTAAAAAAGAAAATCTATCATACAGATACACATGGGCTTGTTTCATTCTAATAAATATTAAAAAAAAAAAATTTATAATTTATTTATATATACAATACAAAAGTTGCAGTAATCATCTTCAGTCGGAATAGAAGTTGGAATGGAGTTTGACCCTGCAGCAGCCAAGCTTGTATCTTTTTATTTTTAATTAACTCTCCCATAGATTCCACTTCTCTATCTTTTCTTTTTCTTCTTCCTTTCCTTCTTCTTCTTCCTTTCCTTCTTTATTTTCTTTTGTCAAACTCCAATCCAAGTCTGGAGTTGACTTTGTTTATCTACTGTAACAAGAACAACGGGAACAATCCTCACCAAATTTAGGGGAATGACAACATTTCAGTACCATGATTTGAAACCACAACCAACTGATTGCTAGACAGGTGTCTTACCAACTGAGCTAAACTGACAAGTCTTAGATATTAACAAAAATTTATCATACAGATGCGCATGGGCTTATTTTGTTCTAATAAATAATTTTTTAAATTTATTTATTACATATACAATACAAAAGTTGCAGTCGGAATAGAAGTTGGAGTGGAGTTTGACCCTGCAGCAGCCAGTCTTGTTTTGGCTGTTATTGCTCAAGGGAGTTAATCCAATTTGTTTCATTTGCAAAGGTTTTTCTTTTAACACATTTTGACTAGTGTACTCAGTGTTGCCAACTCAAAAATATTTTCGCGCTAGTTTGACTGCCAAAGAGCGTTAAAAAAAGCGCAAGGTTTTAAAAAATTGCCAAAAACCAACAAAAAGACACTAAAAATGGTCAGAAAAAGGCCAAAATGTTTTAGGCAAAAACGCGCTAATTTAGCACTTTTTGCAATGCCAAAACAAGAAACGTGCTAAATCTAGCTTGAAACGCACTAAATTGTCAACACCGAGCGTACTCTAGCTGTTATCTACCGAATTTTGCATTTAGTAAAGTTGAAAAGATTTTGAGTAGAACTTTTTATTTTACTTATAAGTAAATAAGCTTTGTTTTATCACATATATAACTTGGGCAGTTTACTGCCGTGTCATCTTTTGTGACGTTAGGTCCACAGATTATCAAGAGAACTGATTCTCTTGCAAAGAGATCAATGCAGCCTTTAATTAAAACAGATCGTTACATCCAAAGCGGCAAAGAGTAGGATGCTGTTTAAGAGCAATAAAAATGAGGATCCTAATAAATCACCAAGAACTTATCAAAAGCATTTTTAATTAAATAATTTATTTTCATAAGAGATAAGACAAAGTTTAAAAACTCCCATAAAAATGAATCTTTTGATTTCATCTGATAAATTATGTCAGTTAGAGCATAAAACTGTTTTTTAACATTGTATCTTGTTTGGTTCAGTGAATTAAGTTGAATATCATTGGGTTGCCAAAATTATCTCTTTGCAAATATTCTATGTGTTTATTTTTCCTCTTTCCTATATTTGATGTCCAAATCATTTTATCTTTTTCATGCAAAAAAAGATTAGGAAAGACATTTGCAATTAAAATTAACCATTTTAGTATTCTGGCCATTTTTTTGTTAAAAATGCATAAAACATACACGATTAGAAACCGTCTACCCAAAACTGCCAACATAGGTTTCTTTAGTTTTTAAGTTGGTCTGGCTGGCCATGTATGTATGCTGCATACAGACCACACCAATGGAGCTAGATGGTTGAAAATTTAAACATTTACTCTTTATTAAGCCTACAAAAAACATTTTATAAAAATACCCCCAAAATAGGTTTTTAGTGGAGAGGATTCAATTTACAATGTAAGTTTATGCTAAATTGGTCCCTTAGTTTGAGTTTGGCAATGTTCACGCTTGTTTTTTTAAATTCTGACTTTTTAGTAACCACGGCCTAACAAAAATCGATAGAAGAAATTTATTCACTGATCACCCCTTTTTCAAATTTTTAATTGATCACCTCCAACATGGCATGCTGCCAAAAGACGTTGGTCATGTGACGGTTTCTATTGAGCAACTAACCAGACCTGTTTGCTAAAAACTGAAATCTGTCTCTTGTACCCAACAACTCTAACCTCTTTTAATCTTTCTTGCATTTCGAGTGAGGAAGAAGGTGGAAGTGGCATTAGCGCAGCTTTGTATAGATTTCAGCACCATTTAATTTTCTTTGCTTGGCAATTCCCCTGTGTATAGATTGGAATCTCCTGGTTACATGGGTGGCTGTATGATTTTGTCTTGTGTATCAAGCATTGCTGAAATGGACTGATCCAGTTGTTATATTAACAACCATTTCTTTTGTTTCCATCTTCTTATGAATTAAACACCTGACGATGGCTGAAGAATGGACTGGCCAAAATGTTGGTGTAACAACATCAAGAACTCAAAGGAGAGGTTCAATTTTCGAAAAAGAAAATTTGGAAAGATAATGGCTTTAAAGGTATAGACAATATGTTTGGTTGTCCACTCAATAGAAACCCGGCCCTGTTGACTGTGTCCTAGAATACGCCAACGGCACACCCTGCAGAGGGGTAAGACCCACCCCAAACAGGGGCCACCTGTTTTTGCAAGACTCTAGTTAAAGAAAAGTAACCTTTCACCAAAGTCGCAAGACTCTATTAAAAAAAAAAACAACCTTTCACCAAAATCACAAGACGCTATTAAAAAAACAAACCTTTCAACAAAGTCGTAAGATTCTATTTTTAAAAAAAATAACCATTCACCAAACTCGCAAGACTCTAATTAAAAAAAAATAGCCGTTCACCAAAGTCACAAGACTCTATTTTTGAGAATTTTAAACTGACTTTGGCATTAAATGATCCATCAAGTGTTGATATGCCGCTAAACAAATCAATCAATCAATCAATCAATAGAAACCATCATGTGACCATCTTTTGGCAGCAAGCCGTGTTGTGGGGGATCAATTAAAAATTGGAAAAAGGAGTGATCAATGAATAAGTTACTTCTCTCGCCTTTTGTTAGGCAGTGATCACTAAAAAAAGTCTGAATTTTCAAAAACAAGCCTGAATGTTGCCGGACACAAGCTAAGTATCAGTTTAGCATGAACTTAGATTGCAAATTGAACCCCCTAAAAACCTGCATGGGGGGGGGGTAAAAAAAAGTTTTTTCTAGACATAATAAGGTTAAATGTTTAAACTTTCAGCCATCTAGCTCCAGCCAGACCAACTTAAAAACTGAAGAAACCTATGGTGACAGTTTCTAATATATTGCTGCTCATACCTACAACATTCAATCATTTTTCCCTAATAATTGTTCTGTCTTTATTAAAATGCTTTGTTTTTCTTCTAACTTCCACTATGAAAATATATTTCTTGCCAATTTTCTGTGTTTCTTTTCATTAACTGCTAATTAACATTCTAATCTACCTGTCTTAAACTGCTTATGGTAATCTGATGATTTAGTGATGCATCTTAGCCTTTTGCAATTGCCTTTGTAAGAATGTTATTTGGTATCTCCGACCGATTGCTATCCATCAGGCTTTGAAACAAAGCAGAGCAATGTTGGTTGTGTTGGCATCATGACGAATATGTCTTAGGGCAGATGTTTAATGGCTTCAGAAAGATTTTATAATTTGACAGTGAAATTAATTAAATGAAGTGCTAAGCCATGAAAATTTGTTCAGTTTAAAGTATGGGCTGCTTTTGTTTTTCTCCAACTTTTATGTTGATATCGAAAATGCCTATCAGAGATCTATTAACTTTTTTGTATCTATCTATCTATCATTTATTTACTTGATTCTCCATCTCCCTCTCTCTCTCTCTGTCTCTGTCTCTGTCTCCCCTCCTACCCCCTTCCCCCACTGTCTCTGAAATAAATCTGTTCATTCTACTGCCAGTATTGGGAGTTCAGTTCAAGTTGAAGATCAAAATTTTAAATTCCATTTTGAGGTATTTTCATTATTTTCCTCTCGCTGTCAATACATTTATACACTTGCAAAAATATGTAATGACTAAGTAGTATTAACCCATAAGAACTCAGACCCATTTCTACTTGAAGGAACATTATGTAGGTTTCTGGGTAGGCAAATTGATACAGTCATGTGACTGCACCAGGATATTCATTAGATGTCACTTAGTACACTTCTTAAGTTAAAATCTAATATAATATTATATAAGAGACTGTGCAGATCAATTAAATTGTATGTGACACCGGTGTCACAGTGGCTTCTTATGGGTTAATATCTGACAAATCTTTATGAATATACTTTTTTTGTTTGTTTTTTTTTGCTCCATATCTATTTTGGTCTATTTATATTTACCTGTCTTGGTCTCTTCTCAACCTAACATTTTGATTTATAATTAAACAGGTCTGGTTAGTCACTCGATAGAAACCGTCATGTGACCAATGTCTTTTGGCAGCATGCCGTGTTGGGGATGATCAATAAAACAAATTAGAAAACGAGATGATCAATGAATAAGTTACTTCTCTCACCTTTTGTTGGGCAGTGATCCCTAAGAAAGTCTGAATATAAAAAATATAAGCGTGAACACAATACAAATAGTTGCGGTAATCATCTTCAGAAGTAGGAATGGAGTTTGACTCTGAAGCAACCAGGCTTGTTCTTAATTTATTTTAATATTGCATCGCATAAAAATAAGAAATACTCATTGAGGTTTTATTTAATGGAACAATGAACTTAACAAAGTAGTTCAAAGTATAGAATAAAATCTTAACTAAATACATTACTTCATAGAATGCAATCATACTGGTATTATATTGTGACAAGGGCCCAGCCCTGCTCGCACAGGTCTCACACTGGCCCACGCTGTGTTCAAAGATCCACAGAAAGGATGTTGGCGAAGCTGGTTGAAACTCCTTCAAGATGAGCTGGTCCGGTCACAAATCAAATTGGAATTGAACGAAAAGACTGGATGCTGATTTAAAAATCACCAATAACAGATGTTTTTATTTTCGTTGCAGTACAATCTTTCATAGTTCAGTTTTCTTCTTAGTACAATCATATTATAAGAACTGAGTTGTGGAAATGACAACCAAGATGAGGATCTCAGTCCGAACAATAGTATCAGTCATATTATAAGAACTTGTGAACGTTCTTGTAATTCAGAGTTCTTCACCGTACGGTCGTTTACCAGTTCTGATAATTCAGGGTGTTGAGAAAGATGAGCGGCATATCAGCAGGGCTCTGGTTTAAGTTCATGGGCCTCAGGCACAACAGTCCGGGACGAGAAGGCCCGGCTCCAATCGCATGCACCTTGCAACTGCTGCCCTGTCTTCTCTGCCTCGATCTCAAAAACTTGGGATTATTTATGAAGTAAGGAAACTTTACGTCCACCAACCAAATTTGGACAAATCAACAATAATATTCCTTTTGCTGACAAAGCATAAAATGTTGCAAAATATGGAATGTTCTTTTTACGTCAATGTAAAGAACCAATCAGAATTGAACAAGTCGATTATTATATTCTAGGCATGAAAATGTTGCAAAATCTAGATTGCTATTTTTTTATGTCTGCATTGGAAGTCAGCTGTTAATGACTAGCTGTTATCCGAGAGCTTTCTTGAGTGTTTATGTAAATTTTTAGAACGATGACTGCTTTCGTCGTTTTTGATTGACAGGTTATATAAACACTATCTATAGTTTTCATTTTCTGGTAATATGACAAAATAAGCAGATTTTGTATTTTAACTTTAAACTAGAACTCTGAATTATGATGCCAATGCAAATTCTATATGTTTGTAAAATCTGTGACACCCATAGTGTCATAATATTGAAACATGCCAATACAGTTTTATTAGCCATTAAAAATAGGCTGTGCCAACATTATCTTGTAACAATATCCAGTTTACATTTGCACAAGGATTCAGTGCACACATAGTTTTGTTACAGGAAAAAAGATTTGGACAGCATAAGATGTTTGTGCAAACTGACTACTAAAAGTTAGAGGAACATTGCTCATGGATAAAGATGTTGTAATTGTTGCTTACTCCATTAGATCCTTGCCATGAGAAGTTCAATTCCTTGAATGGGTGATTCACTGCTTTGACATATAATTGGAACACAGTCTTTTGAGGTAACAAACCTCTTCATAATATCCAAGCCTCAAGAAGTAGATCATTATATAAATGTTCATATATTTAATGTTCCATTGAATATGACTGATCCAAATTTGTCATTAATATTGACTTTTTTCTTACTTTAAGGCCCCAATTAAGGTAGTAGAATATTTCTTCATAAGGTCCAATGCTTTCAGCTGCTGCTGTCATCAGGATATTTTCCTGACACAAGTTGTTTTTTAAAACTTAAAACCCATAAGAACCCAGACCCATTTCTACTTGAAGGAACATTATGTGGGATTCTGTGTAGGCAAAATGACACACAGTCACATGACTGCACCAGGATGTTCATTAGATGTCACTTAGTACACTTCATGAGTTAAAATCAAGGATAAAATATAATATTATATAAGAGGCTGTGCAGATCAATTAAATTGTATGTGACACTTAGTACACTTCATGAGTTACAGTGGATTCTTATGGGTTTTAAGATTCTTAAGAGTAACCAAAGACATTAGAAAATGTCATCACTTTTCTCTTTTTAATTCAGTGGGTGTGTATCGTCTGAGAGAAGAATCCCCAGTACCAAGATGAGGTATGACCTTTCAGCTGATGAGAATTGAAGTCCAACATGATACAAAATTAGACACAAGGATCATTGTTATTAATCTTTTTTTTTCTTGATCCACACTGTTTACTCAGGATAAACTATGAAAATGAAAAATATCTTCAATTTCAGTGTTCTAGACGTTATAAAATATTAAAACTTAAAATTTTAAAATTAACATTTTTATGAACGTATTTCCACCTTGTGTATTGGTGTTATGCCTTCTGATGTACATGTTACGGCTGTTTAGTCCATTTTCAACATCCTGGCTGCCCTTATTATTTCATCATTTATTTATTAGATGAAGTATCGTAAATCAATATTATTAATGTTTATACTATCTATTTACCTACATCATAATTTTTCAGTTGCTTTTTATCACAACTTTTCTCAGGCTGGCTTCCTTCAGTACTAAGTAAACAGTGTGGATCAAGAAAAGAAATTCACTGCCATATAGGAGATTATTTTCCTATCTTTGTACATCTGGCTCAGTTTCTGGAAAGTGTCTTTCGCTATTCCTACTCTTCTTCGGGTTGTGTGTCACACTTTCCGTCGTCTGTTAATACACTACCATAGCCAGGTTAAAAACCGTCCGTTTTGTTAAGTAAGTATCATGAGTTAGTCCCCTTAGGCAGAAGAGTTCTTATCCACTTCTGCTAAGGGGTGCTTTACGTTCTGGTGAAGGAGCAGTCATATTGTTTTTGTTATTAGTAGATAAGAGCGATAGAGAACACACACACACACACACACGCGCATGTCATGACCGTGATCATTATGAATATATGAATAAAGGATCTCTGTGAGTACGTAATCTTTTGTTGCATTTTTAATCTGTTAATATCTGTCATTATACCTAGTTTACATGTCTCTTAAGAGACAACTCCCAATGGAGTATACACCCAGTGACGAAAACCTGGTTTCTGTTGCATGCGCCATCTTAGTGATCCTTGCAAGTTTCAAGTCTGGTCGAGACCAGGACTTTATTCTTACAGGTTTTTATGACCACCCCTTTGGCAGGATGCAAGTCCACCAAAGAGATACCTCCACCCTAATCATACAGCTTAGAGTGTACTCAATTAGTGCACAGGGAAATTTGTCCTAATGAAGAGTTTTCCATACTCTTCGCTCATACGGGGAATCGAACCCAGGAACTTCTGCGTGTGAGGCAGACGTGTTAACAATTATACCATCCGAACGGACATAGCCAGGTTAACTAATTTAAAATCAGTTCAACATTTACTTTAAAAGAAAAGAAAAAACAGACCCTGGACCAAGTTCTCACTCTCTCTTGTTATTCCAGTGTTTGTAAAATCTATGATAACCCAAGTTATTAATCAACAGACAATTGTGCTTGTATCTCCTCTGTACAGACATTTCCAGCCAAAGTTGTTCTCCTTTTAAATTCCCAGTCAACAAAGACCCAAACCCATCCATCATTTTCAGAGTAATGCCTCTTGACAGAGAACATTACGGCTGATATCTGTTTTGGGAATAGCCAAATGGTCTCTGTAAATTCTGCAAAACCTGTTTGTAAACATTGTCAGAGATTAAAGAATCTGTGTGGAAAGTCTGCTCTTGTGAACATAAGCTTGGAAGACCATAAGAAATCCATAAAACTTTTGCAATCTCTTTGTATATTTAAATAGACTAGTGGTTCTCAAACTGTGTGCTGCGGCACACTATTGTGCCACAATATCTCCCAGGTGTGTTGCGTAAATTTTCTCAAATACGTAAACATGTATTTCAAGCCTTGAATGTGTACAGTACGGGTATTATGTTTATCTCCCTTCTGTCACAGAGTTACTAATCTAGTAATTTTATTAGATTTTGTGAGATATCAACCTTTTTAGCGACAGATGAAAGCAAAAGGGGTGATGAGTTTATATATCAGTTTTGTCCATTGAATACTGAAATGTTTTTGTCTAACTCATTTTATCTTTACAGTTGGTGAATCATGCAAGTCAAATATATTTCTTAGTGTGCCGTTGAACAATAAAGTTTGAGAACCACTGAAATAGACTAACAAGTTTAAAAAAAAAAAAATCTGTTAAATCCTTGTAGTGAGGTTGAAAAGTGGCCTAAGACAGGGGTCGGCAAACTATAGCCTGTGGGCCAAATCAGGGCCATGGCCTCATTTCATCCGGCCCACCGACTTCATTGAATATGTGATGCTGTATACAAAAATTCGTTATTTTCCTTATCTATCTTCGGTTATTGAACAATAAAATTCAGTATCGAAAAATAGATGAAAAGTCACATTTTTGTAGTGGCCTCAGATGAATCAATGTTTTATAGCCATTCCTGCTGACTCGGCTAAATTTGAACCAATTTTGTCCCCCACCACAAAAAACAATAAATAATTTCATAGTCTTCATTGATTGATATTATGTGTAAGTTTATGTAGGTATATACGCCTATAATGAAAAAACTAATTAAAAAAAACAAGCTGTTTCCATAGCCTTGTATGTAAGCTTGGGTTAATGACAGATTAAAAATGCAACAAAATATTATGTACTTACAGAGATCCTTTATTCATATAGTGACTGTAGTCAACCTAACACGCGTGTACTACGAAGCGATTTTTCTAACTCCTAAACAATCGCTGCCAGTTCCAGAACGTGAAACAGCGCCCCCTTGTGGCAGTCTTCTGCCCAAGGGGAATAACACATGATACTTAACATTGTATGTATGATCATTGTTTCATTTTTGATTTGTATTGGTCCGCAAGATATAAAAATATTTTAATCAAGCCTGCCTCGCAAAATGTTTGCTGACCCCTGGCCTAAGACATCAAGAAAGAGGAACTGGAAGAATGGTTTCAATTTTGGCAGCTAATGCTTTGAACTACTTTGTAAAAGGCATGAATTCAACAATTCCTGTTTCTGCAAACAAACCTACAATTTTGCAATCCAGATGAAATTTGAAGAATTTTAATCCCTACTAATAATCTCAGCAGCTCAAGGGTTGACATTTTAAGCATAATATTGAGAGATCGTTAAAATATTTCATTGGTAGGTGTATGATAATTATAAAGACCTTTATTAGTTGAGAACCTATATTTGCCCTTATACGCAGGTTCTGCTCTACCGATTGAGCTAACGAAGGTCTCCTGGTAGGCAGGAGTCTTTTAATCCTATACTTTGTTGGCCTTTCCATTCTCAGATTCGTATTTTAAGCACAAATATAATGTGGTTCTCTATGTCGACAGTATGAAATCAAATGATGGATAATTTTATATTCGACAGAATATGATAACTATAATGACATTTATTAGTTGAGAACCTATATTTGCCCGGTGCCGGTGTGAGTGACTGCTAAACGAGCGGCCTAAACATAGGATAAAGCTCTGTGCGAGGATCGAACCCGCATCCATCCTGGAAGCAACCGTATACGCAGGTTCTGCTCTACCGATTAAGCTAACAAAGGTCTCATGGTAGGCAGGAGTCTTTTAATCATACACTTTGCTGGCCTCTCCATTCTCACATCCATATTTTAGCCACAAATATAATGTGGTTCTCTATGTCGACAGTATGAAAACAAATGATAGATAATTTTATCTCTGACAGAATATGATAATTATACAGACATTTATTAGTTGAGAAGCCAAGCAAATATAGGTTCTCAACTAATAAATGTCTTTATGATTATCACATTCTGTTGGATATAAAATTATCCGTCATTTACTTTCATTGTTAGTTGCGCAAGTCAGCAAAAGAACTGTCTTGTCTGCCTAATTAGAAACCATCAACCAAAACTGAAAACATAGGTTTCTTCATCTTTTGAGCTGGTCTGGCTGGATATGTAAAAAAAGGTTTTTTTTCTAGACATAATAAGGAGTAAATGTTTAAATTTTCAGCCCTGTAGCTGTAGCCTGTATGCATGTATCATGCATACAGGCTACAGCTACAGGACTGAACCCCAATAAGTAGTGGGCGGTTCAATTTGCAATGTAAGTTTATGCTAAATTGGTCCCTTAGTTTGTGTCTGGCAGCATTCACACTTGTTTTTTTTTTTGAAAATTCAGTCTTTTTTAGTGATCACTGCCAAACAAAAGGCCAGAGAAGAATCTTATTCATTGAGAACCCCTTTTTTCCCAATTCTTTAATTGATCACCCCCAACACAGCATTCTACCAAAAGATGTTGGTCATGTGATGGTTTCTATTGACTAAACAGACCTGTTTATCCTCAGATATTTCATAAACATTGAAAAAGAGAGAATAATAGATAATCCAATAAGTATTTGAATTTAATTAACAGACAAGATGAATGAAATTAAAATATTACTATTTTATCTCTGTTTGTTACACAGATAACTCATGAGAATATATTTAGATCAGATTTTATCCTTTGTGTTAAATTAATTTAAGACTTCATGGATTAGCAGAAGCTGATTCGTATATATAAACTCACTCCCTACAACCGACTCTCTGCACCATATTTATGTTGTTTTACATATGAGACCCAGTAGTCTTTTTTATAAATCAATCTTCATTATTATTGGATGAAGTATTGTAACACACCACTTTTTATTAAATTTGACTAGTTTTTACCTTCATCCTAATTTTAGTTGCTTTTATACAACTTAATTAATTCAGGCCACTGTTTAAAATTAGGATGAAGGTAAAAACTAGTCAAATTTAATAAAAAGTGGTGTGTTACAATACTTCATCCAATAATAATAAAGATTGATTTACACTTGATTACTTTAATCAATGAAGTTGGAAGTTGTGTGTGTACAGTATTTACTCATACTGTCTATAGTTTCGAGAAGGGTCATTAACATTTGTGTTGTTTATGTGTTAACACAACGTTTTGGATGATCCACTCTACAGCCTTCTTAAGGTGTACTATCAGAATATAATGGTTGTAAACATATTTTATTTACTCATGTTTGTCTGTCTAATATCTCCAAAAGTTCTCACTGAATTTCAATGACATTTTTTGGAAGGGTGGGCCATGGACTACAAAAGAATTGATTAAATTTTGGGGCAAATCCAGAAATCTTTCTTTCCCTCAATTGAGAGGCATTTTTTTCATTTATTAGGACAATATTCCTAAAATTGAAACTTGCACAGTTACCTCCCCTGCATTATAGCTATATATGAACGGATTTTCATTCAATTTTAGTTATTGTCTGGCATTGGCAGCGGTATGCACTCTCTGAGATCTTTCTGGTTTATTTCTGTGTAATATATATTGCATGAAGATCTAGGAATCCTGAAAACTGTCTGCCAAGAATTTTCTTTTATTTTCGTTGTCTGCATCATCGAAAAAAGTTTCTGATACCATTCAACCAGGTGGAAAACAAGAAAGCCAATCAAAGTGCCAAACTCTTCTTCTCCTTCTTCTCCTTCTTCTTCTTCTTCTTCTTGAAGTCGTAAATACTGGCCGTTGTCCGTCCAGAGGTCTTATGGCTTCTCTTAATGCAAAGCACAATCAGCCAGACTTTATGAGCTGAGGTGTGTCCGACTCTGATTAGAACCAAACGTGAACTGTTTCACTTTTATCTGTGCACAACTTTTGATTTCTCTCTCTCTACCTCTACCTCTTTCTCTCTCTCTCTACCACTTTTGTTCTTACTCTTTTGATCTCTCTCTTTGTACCACTTTTGTTCTTACTCTTTTGATTTCTCTCTCTCTCTCTCTCTCCACTTTTGTTCTTACGTAAAGTAGATAAAAAATCTACATCTTTTTATTCTCTCCATCTTTTTTATCTATATATTTTTATCTGTATTTCTTTATCTCCTTCTCATTATCCTGCTTTTCCCCTCTCTTTCACTTTTCGCTCTCACTTTCTTCTCCCACTTTATTGCTCTCTCTTTCTTCTCCCACTTTATTGCTCTCTCTTTCTCCTCACACTTTATTGCTCTCTCTTCCTCCTCCCACTTTCTTGCTCTCTCTTTCTCCTCCCACTTTCTTGCTCTCTCTTTCTTGCTCTCTCTTTCTTGCTCTCTCTCTCTTGCTCTCTCTCTCTTTCTTGCTCTCTCTCTCTTTCTCCTCTTACTTTCTTGGTCTCTCTTTCTCCTCCCAGTTTCTTGCTCTCTCTTTCTTGCTCTCCCTCTTGCTCTCTCGCTTTCTTGCTCTCTCTCTCTCCTCCCACTTTCTTGCTCTCTCTCTTTCTTGCTCTCTCTCTTTCTCTCTTTTGCTGTCAGCTTCTCTATTTGGGATTCTTTCTCTCATTCTCATATTCTCTATCATACCTTCTGTTACTGTACTATTTTATTTCTCTATTTATCTGCTGCATATTTATTTTTAAAAAAACCCGGACTAATCAAAACTTTAACTCTACTTAACTCTTGAATTCCTGAAGAGCATGAGGCTGCACGTAAACAAACATGGCCGAAAGTCCTAAAACGCATGAGGCCGCACAAGTCTTTCTTGCAATACTGCCAATTTTCACAACAATCTGCCCACAAGTAAAGACACTATGAACATTTGTATAAACAAACCATTTTTAGCCCTTTTCTGCTCAATCATTACAGGACCGGGCTTAGAAAACTTTCAACAGGATGTTAAGAGTTAAATGAACCATTTTTCTGGCTTTCTTTTTTTCTGCACAAAGTGTAATGGGTTAGCATCAACTGAATACAGGCGTCCCCCGTTATAACACGGTTGTTGGGGTCCAACAAAGCCAACCGCGTTATAACCATGCCACGGATAATCAAAAGCCAGTTACAAATTCATTGCTGAATGAAGGTGTTGTTTCCACCACAAAATCAAAGAAATTATGTGTATAACTTGAACATCATGTAATTATATGTTAAATGATTGCAAATTGAAGAAACTTAATATTTTACATTACCATATACCTAGTTCCCCAAACCAAGCCTTATTGTATACCTAGTTCCCAAAACCAAGCCTTACTGTATACCTAGTTCCCAAAACCCATTTCCATCACTGCATATTAAGTAGGTATGAACAAAGATTTTCAAAGTGAAGTCAACACCTGAGAAATTTTAAAATCTGGCAGAAATCTGCATATTATACGATTTTAATAAAATTTTGGATACTTATTTATTAAAGGACGAATTTCTTTTTAAAGAATTTTCCATTTCAAATTTCGGAGAATAATTTTTTTTCATATGATTCCAACGCAACCGTTGATTAGTTTGATAATTTATTTTATTTATATATTCAGGCTTTCATTGATTTTTTTTGCACATTTTACAGATAAATCCCTCGAGATATTATGTTTACTTTTTTTTAGAAAAATATTCCAGAACTGCTCGAATGGAACTCTTACTTGGGAATTTTCCAAAATAAGGAAAATTTAAGTAAAATAATTTTCTTCTCAGCAAATTTGAAGTTTTATTCGATTAATTATAATTTAGGCTTTTGATAATTATTTAAAAAAAAGATTTTTATTGATTATTTTTTTTATTCTGATATTTTTTATTCTTCCTGTCGATTCCTTCGAATGAAATTTATTTAAAAATATTATTAAAAGGATGAATAATTAAATATACAAAAATGATGAAAAAATATTTACCGGATGTATTTTTTGATATATTTTATTCTGATTTTTGTTTATGTAAATTGACCACTATTTTAAATTATGGTAGCTGCAGACGTCAACATACTTGTTTTTTGAACACCACAGCTGTGGTGCATTTTAATCTTGTTTATTTTTCCCACTCAAATATATTTTGTGTACTGCATTGTCTACCATACATTTTAAAAATCCGGTGTCGCTTACAATCTTGAAATATTTCTTCACTTTGTTCATAGCTATCATTTTCCTTTTGACGTCATCAGAAATAAACTCACAAAATCCATTTCATTTTTAACAATGTATCATCTTTATTATTATCATCTGCTTGCCAGCAATCAACTTAACACTGTCAGGAATTAAATACATAAAATAAATTCAGTAAACTCTCGCTATAACGAAATTCAGTTTTAATGAACTCGTGGATCCATCTGAACAAAGTTTGATAAATGCGAAAACCAAAAACCAATCGCGTGAGTGCTAAGATTCGTGGGATATGATGGTGGAATTCTGGCATGAATGTACATGTTTAGAGTGTGGTCTTCTCGGATACTTGTTCGCATCAACATGATATAGAACTCGGGGCAACCGAACTGCCTTTGGATTTAGCGAACAATGTTCATTAAATGCAGCGAACTACGAAACTTCTTATTTACCAAACGTAGGGCAACCATTGTGCATAATGGACTCTAGGCTTTAACGACCACGCCCTTCCCCCAATTAGTTTGTTATAGCAAGGATACGTATAGGTAAAAATGTTGGTGTGCACCAATCAACTGCCTTATATCACGAAACATTCTATATCGAATTGCGGGGGACAACTGTATTATTTTCTCTCTCTCCTTTTTTCTCTCTCTCTTTTTTCTCTCTCTCTTTTTTATCTCTCTCTTTTTTATCTCTCTCTTTTTTATCTCTCTCTTTTTATCTCTCTCTTTTTATCTCTCTCTATCTATCTCTCTACCCTCTTCTCTCTCTATCTCTCTGTCCTCTTCTCTCTCTATCTCTCTCTGTCCTCTTCTCTCTCTATCTCAATCTCTTTGCCCTCTTCTCTCTCTATCTCTATCTCTCTGCCCATTTCACTCTCTCTCTCTTTGCCCTTTTCTCTCTCTCTCTCTTTGCCCTTTTCTCTCTCTCTTTTCCCCTTTCTCTCTCTCTCTCTCTCTCTTTGCCCCTTTCTCTCTCTCTCTTTGCCCCTTTCTCTTTCTCTCTCTCTGCCCCCTTCTCTCTCTCTGCCCTTCTCTCTCTCTCTCTGTCCTTCTCTCTCTCTCTCTCTCTGCCCTTCTCTCTCTC
>VCCN01004110.1:4522833-4534617 GCA_006491835.1 Architeuthis dux | reverse complement strand
TTGTAAATATTGCTCTATTTTCGTGAAACAAATTTAAGGATGAGGTGTGCCACACAAAACCTCTGGATCAACTGGAGGAGTGCATTCAACATGTTATGGCCAACGTACCGCCGGAATTCCTTCAAAGTCTATTGAGGGCATACCAAAACGCTTACAAAAATTGGTGGACAATGATGGTGTCTATGTTGAATTTTAACTCAACAGGCAAATTCTACCATTGTATGGTCCAAAGTAAAGCTAGTTTGACTACAATCGACCAATAAATATTACCAATTTCCAATAAAGAGTTAATTCTCACCCACCCTGTGTGTGTGTGTGTGTATGTGTGTGCGTATATATATATGTGTGTGTGGAGGAGTGTGTGTGTAGTGTGTGTGTGTGTAGTGTGTGTGTGTATATGTGTGTAGAGTTGTGTGTGTGTGTGTGTGGAGTATGTTGTATATATATGCAAATATATACACATAGAGTATGTTGTGCGTATGTGCAAATATATGCATATATCTATGCATGCAAATATATGTGCCTTCAAACTGATCTAAGTTCTTTGCCATTATGGCTGAGAGCCTGAGCCATGGACTGAGATCTGCATCAATTATTTAATGTTTGTTTTCATTCGCCCAGAGTCTCTCTCTCTCTCTCTCTGATTGCTTTCATCTCTATTTGATACAATTTTTCTGCGATGAAAACTGAGCCACAACGGTGTAAGGCAATGCTGAATTAGTGACCTCAACCAAGAACTGAAATGCAGCATTGGAAAGGCAACAGCAATCATTCAGCCTGCAGTGCAAAGTATGGAACAGCAGGAGATTTTCATTGGAAACAAAATAATATATAATTCAAACAGGGTATCCATGATGCTGGCAAATTAAGACCACCCAGGTGAGGAAATTGGATGCCTTTCACACGAGATTCCAACGTAAAATCGTGAGCATCAAATGGTCTTGCCCATAAATAAATACACCCCTACCACTATTTTATAGAAATTTAATTTTCTTCTCAACCAAACATAGCAGAATTTTATCATTTCTAGTGGAATATTACACAATCAAAACAATATTATCAGGTATTATTTATGACCAAACTCTACAGCATTAAAACTCTGTTGCCAAAAATATTTTTTCGTAGTGTTGTACTCACCTTTGGACAGCAACATATTCATATTTTTGGTTGATGATATTGTCAAACTCTAGGACAAAGTCGGAAATTTACATTACTTTCCTACTGTAACAAGAACAACAAGAATAAGAAACCTCACCAAATTGATTTTGAACTCGGCTCGCCAATCCCATTCCCCATGCTGTTATCCCCTCGGCCACCTCACACCTCCCTCTGTATTAAAATATACAAATTAATGTTCTGTTCAAATCACGGTAGGGGAACAGGGATTTTACATATCGGTTTACACCCCAAATTTTTGTGAGGATTGTTCTTGTTATGGTAGGAAAGTAAAGTCAACTCCTGACTTTGTCTTGGAGTTGACCAAAAAAGATTTTACTTTTAGGCAGAAAAATGACACTGGCTACAATTGAACCATAAAGCAATTAAAAGGAAAACTTATAATAAGAGATAACAATTTTGGTGAGGATTGTTCTTGTTGTTGTTACGGTAGGAAAGTAAAGTCAACTCCTGACTTTGTCTTGGAGTTTGACAAAAAATCATTGGTTTAAAATCGGACAATATATAGAGAATCAAATGTATATCTTTGCAGTTTAGGAACAGAACATTAATTTGTATATTTTAATACAGAGGGAGGTGTGAGGTGGCCGAGTGGTTAACAGCATGGGGAATGGGATTGGCGAGCTGAGTTCAAAATCAATTTGGTGAGGGTTCTTATTGTTGTTGTTATTGTTACAGTAGGAAAGTAATGTAAATTTCTGACTTTGTCCTAGAGTTTGACAATATATGCCCCCATAAACAGAAAAATTTCAGAAAACTTGCAACAGAAAATATCTTGTAATTAGGTCTATATACAAAAAGGTTGCAACCTAAAATATTTTTAGGGCTTCCCTAAGCATAAAAGTGAAATTGAACTTATACACAAAAACCAGAATTAAAAATTTCTAAGGGAATTGTTCCTTTAAAAGAAAAGAAATAAAATAGAGATTTTCAAAACTGCCTTTGCAGTTCCTTCTGTTATCTTTTGTTCATTTTGTATTTGTCTTCAGCCAATTTCAAGATTGATTCCCCTCTACCAAAATAAAAAAAACCTCCAAGAAGTCTTCAACCTACCGTTTCCTCTCTTTGTATACTTTTTGATATTTTTCAATTAAACAGCCAGACCCACAGACATTTTATAATAGATTTTTGCATAAAAAACATCTGTATCATAAAAATTGCAAATTTTTACAATACAGAAAAACAACCAATTGTTTACAATTTTTAATAGTGGCTTATTCATTTACATATTTATGATTTTGATTTAAAAAAAGAACAAAACATAACTAGCATTCAAAGGGAAATTATGAATCACCACCACCCATATATGCTGTGTTGGTGATGATTGATTAAAAAGTTTGAAAAGGGGGTGATCAATGAATAAGTTACTTCTTTCACCCTTTGTTGGGCTGTGATCACCAAAAAAGGTCTGAATTTTAAAAAAACAAGCAGGCACAATCTAGTGACCAATTTAGCATAAACTTACATTGCATATTGAACCCCCAACTAAACCTATTTTGGAGTGGAATTTAAATTTTTAAAAAAACATTTTCAACTTGGCATAAACTTACATTGTAAATTGAACCCCCCCACTAAAAACAAGACCAACTTAAAAACTGAAGAAACCTATGTTGACAGTTTTGGTGACTTGGTTTCTAACTGTGCATGTTTTATTTAAATAAAAAAATGGCCTGAATACTAAAATGTTTTTTCCCCTACTCATTGAGGGGAGTGTGTGTGCAAAATTTCCAGTTTCTATAAACGGTTAGGGCTGGGTGAAGTCCGGATACATGCATAGATACATATAAATGTCAGAACACACCCATATTTCTTTTTACCTCATAAATTAAGCAGTGGTGATGGTGGTAGTGAAAAAATTAAGTTACCTTAAAGAAAATGCTACCAGTATGTTTTAAACCATAAATACATGATGTAAAAATATCTTTTTTAAAGAAATGTGCATGCCGTGTTGGGGTGAAAATTGGAAAAAGGGGTGATCAATAAATAAGTTACCTCTCTCGCATTTTGTTGGGCAGTGATCACTCTAAATGTCTAATTTAAAAGAAAAAAAAAGCGTGAATGCTGCCGGACACAAACTAAGGGATCAATTTAGGATAAACTTACATTTCAAAATGAAACACCCCCCCCCCCAACTAAAAATCTATTTAGGAGGGGAATTTTTTACTCTAAGGGGAGTGTGTGTGCAAAATTTCAAGTTTCTACTATGAATGGTTAGGGCTGAGTGAAGTCCGGATACATACATAGATACATATAAATGTCAGAACACATGAATAACCTAAACCCAGCAACAGTGTTTAAACTGGTCTGTTTTGGGTAGTGGTGATTAATTATCCTTAATTTTCTGAATTTTATAAAAGACTATACTTAGTAAAAAAACATCTTCTTCCTGTCCATTTTTCTCTGCTCAACTCTATTACTTGAAATATTTTGAAATGTAGTAAGTATTTGTACTTGTTGCAAGTTTATTTATTGTCAATAAATAGCATAGGTTTTATGAACCCAATAGAATTATTAATGGATTCATTAGTAAAGAATCATTAATGGATCCATGAGAAGTCAAGAAACTGACAAGTAACTTGACAGTAAAATCAATGTGTTTCACCTGAAGCCTAGCATGACCTGTATTTTTCAGCGTTTTCTCATTTTCCCTATAATGGCAGCAAAAGCTTTCTATGCACTCCAGCATGTTCTGTAGGTATGAACCGTTAATGTATCTGAGTAGTAAAGTAACTGGTGACTGTGGAGTGAATATGTTTTGTGGAGGCATAGGAAGCATTCTGCACATATCTTGGTTGAGTATGAACAAGCCCATTGATGTAGATTCTTTACAATAGCAAATAAAAAAAAGATGGAAGAGAGATTTGTTTGTTCTTTTTACTCTTACATTTATTTTCCTTTCATCTTAGAAAAGATATATGTGGTTCTTTATTCAGTGACCGTTTTTATATTCTTTTCTTATTACATTCGCTTTCCTTCAAAATGGCTTTCTGGAAGAGATTTTGCCTTATATTTCCGGAATCAGTTGAATTTATTCTTCAAAATATTCGTTGCTGTGGTTAGGTAAGAGAGTTTCACCTTTTCAGGGTCCTTAATCACCCGGAAAAAGAACAGGAGGTCTTACCTAACCAAATGTGAATATTATTTCCACTTTTAGTATCAAGCTAAAAGAAACTAGCATTCCAGGGGAAATTATGAATCACCGCTACCTATCTATGCTTCTTTTTACCCTTGTAAATTAAACAGTGGTGGTGGTGGGCAGTGATTACTAAATAATTGAAATTAAAAAACTAAAAAAAACTAGTGAGAATGCTGCTGAAAACAAACTAAGGGTTCAATTTGGCATAAACTTACATTGTAAATTGAACCCCCCCCCCTAAAAACAAGACCAACTTAAAAACTGAAGAAACCTATGTTGACAGTTTTGGTGACTTGGTTTCTAACTGTGCATGTTTTATGCATTTTTAATAAAAAAAATGGCCTGAATACTAAAATGTTTTTTCCCTACTCATTGAGGGGAGTGTGTGTGTGCAAATTTCAAGTTTCTACTATGAACGGTTTCATAGATATGTCTGAACACATGAATAACCTAAATCCAACAATAAACCAGTGTTGTGGGTAGTGGTGATTAATATCTCTCAGTTTGGTTCAAATTAACACAACAGTTTCAATGTACAGAAATACCTTAAATAGTACGGTTTTTGATGTAGTACAGTTAAGGTATTGCTGTACAAATTAATGTAACTAAGTATAAGCTGGAAACAAAAACACATTAAATTGTAATGAGACCTTGAACAGTACGGAAGATTTTGGAACAAATTAACCGCACTAATCAAGGTATACCTGTACAACTACATAGACATTTCATATTGCAGAGTGAAAGATATTATACAACTAATTAAGCTGATCACCTAGCAAGAAGAGATGACAATAGATGGGGGAAAAGGCTAACTGATTGGTGCCCATGGGAAAGTAAACGCAGTAGGAAAAGACCAGATACAAGATGGAGGGATGAGATAGAAAAGTTTGCCGGTAAGACGTGGCAGAGGTTGGCACAATCTAGGTTGTCATGGAAGGAGATGGGAAAGGCCTTTGTCCAGCAGTGGACTTATAACGGCTGATGATGGAGTGGAAGGAAGGAGCATGATGGATTTTAAAGAATTTGGATTAAAGATTTTTCATTTCACTGTTGATCTAATCTAAGAAGGGCAATATTCATGCTTTAGCAGGGCTTAATTCATTGTAAAATACCTTTGAACAAATGCATTACTTGAAATCACTTTGCTTTTCTTTCATTGAGAATATCAAGAGAGAGAATTAGTTTATTCTTGGGTAGACACAATTGCTGTCAGGGGCTTAGAAACCTCCAATAATAACGAGTTATATCTCTATTTACATCGAATCTGAAAAAACATGCAATTACATTAGTAAATCTTTCACTGTTAGCCTCATCCTCTATGATATAAAAAAAACAAAACATTTCATGTGTAACAACCTAATAGATCAATCTTTATTATTATTGGATGAAGTATTGTAACACACCATTTTTTTAGCTTTTACCTTCATCCTAATATAAGTAGTTTCCATACAACTTATTAATTCAATTGGTGGAAGCAGTTAGTTGTAAACTAGTTTCCCTCTGGCAATAGGAGTGCAAGTTCGGTTCTCACCGAAGGCTTACTCTTTATTTCCGATTGCGCTGTTATTCGTTGCCATAGAAACAGAGGCCCGAATTAATAAGTTGTATAAAAACAACTAAAATTAGGATGAAGGTAAAAACTAGTCAGATTTAATAAAAGGTGTGTAACCTAATGGATATTATACAAAGCAATACTTGATAGAATTACCATAAAAAAATGATGATAAAGTTAGTCAAGCAAGCTACAGGCATCCCCTGTTATAACCTTGATGTTGGGGTCCAAGAAAGCTAACCATGTTATAACCAAGCTGCGATAACTGCAAGGTGGGTATGGGTGATATTCAAGAGTGGATGTAAGATGACAAACATTGTCTTCATATAAAAACTAAGTGGAATAAACATTTTATTAAATAATACCACCAAAATAAATACAATATGTTACAAATTATACCAAATTTCACTATTTAAAAACAAAATATTTACATCAATGACCTAACACTTTGAACCTTTGGCCCCTGAGCCTTGAGATACACTGTACCTGAGATTATGAGTGGAAAAGCTCAAATTAATTTTTTTAAAATTTATATTCATTGAAATTGAAATTGAAATGCTTCTGTCTAATTCATTTCATTTTTACAGTTTATTGATTGATTGATTTGTTTAGTGGCATATCAACCCTTGATGGGTTATTTAATGGCAAAATCAGTTTAAAATTTTAAAAAATAGTCTTGCAACTTTGGTGAAAGGTTATTTTTAATTTTTTTGTCTTGCGAAATGCAAAAACAGGTGGCCCCTGTTTGGAGTGTGTGTGTGTGTGTGTGGGAGGTGTGTCTTACCCCTCTGCAGGGCATGCATTCGGCGTATTCTAGGCCCCCAGCCAACAGGGCCAGTTTGTTTGCTGGCGTAAGTCAAATATATTTCTTAGTGGGGTTGGGGTGGGAGTTGTGTCACTTCTGTCATCAAATGGACTTAGTAAAATTGTGCTCAGCTCGAAATATTGGGCTCACGGGTTTGAAGGGAAATTCTGCTTTTATTCACGGTTTTATAGACAAGTGGGCGATAATATTGTGGACTACCACCCACCCGCCTTATATTCACAAATTACGCTAAACTAAACCCCATTATATTGGGGGACGTCTATATTACTGCTGAGTTTTGATCCTGTAAAAGGTAAAGTGTCCATATCTTAGGAGACATCTCCAATTGGAGTGTGAATGGCCAGTGACAAAATCCTGGTTTCTTTTGCATGTGTCAGTTTAGTGATCCTTGCAAGTTTCAAGTCTGGTCGAGACCAGGACTTTTATTCTTATGACCCACCCCCCTTGGTGGAATGCAAGTCCACAGAAGGGATATCTCCATCCTAATCACACAGCTTGGAGTGTACTCAATTAGCTGCTGAGTGCACAGGGAAATTTGTCCAGATGAAGAGTTCTCCACACTCTTTGCTCATACCGCAAATCGAACCCGGGACCTTCTGCATGTGAGGCAGACGTGCTAACCATTACACTATCCGAGCAGACTGAGTTTGATCCTGAGTGCTGCATTATTATGTCAGATTAAATCTAATCTGTATAAATATCTAAAGAAGCAATCCATCATTACGGCTGTAATATACCCCCTGGGTTTTGTTTGGATAAAGATCCAAGTTTGAAACACCTGAGCTCACAGATTTACATTTATGGTATAACCAAGTAGAAAGCATGTTGCCTTTGAACGGCAATGGATTATGGATTTGCTGTCAGCTAGAACAGGTCGATTACTCCATGAATGTAAGAAGCACTTCTGATTTCAAACCTGAAATGATTTATGATTGTGTGTGTATGTGTGTTATATCCAAAGAGCAGGCCTTTTATTTTATTTATTTTTTTTTAGATGAGCGAGCATCTCTAGTATCGATTGCCATCACTGACTGACTGACATAGTACCAAAGGTCATCACTGACTGACGGGCTGACATACTGAAACAAAATTTGCTGATTTAGCTCTTTTGGAGCAAGCAAGAGAACCTGCACATCTAAGGGGGAAAGTTCATTTTTTTTCTGCATGCTCCCTGCCAAAAAGTTGCCTATGGATGTGTTATGAAGAAAAATAACCATTAAACTTGGTAGTCTTCGCAGATAAGGTAGGCTACCGGCAAATCTTCATAAAGGCAGGTTTCTGATACCCGCCAGAGTCAGTGAAAGTTTGAAGTCATCAAAACAGGTCAAATTATATATCATTGGAATCAGCATTTATTGCTGATTAAACTTTACAAAGAAACTATATGCTCAAAATCAACTGTTCTCAAGACATTTTTGATTTTTGTAGTGTCACTGGCTACAATCTAAAGATTGAGTTAAAAAATCACAAATATCTTGAAAACAGTTGATTTTGGGCATATAGTCTTTTTGAAAAGTTGTATTAAATTCTGATTCTAATGATATATAACTTGACCTTTTTTGATGATGTTGAATTTTCACCAACCAAGTATTAGAAATTTGCCATTATGAAAATGGGGCAGTAGCCTACTTTGGGAGGCTACCAAATTTAATGGTTATTTTTCTTCATAACACATGCTACGGCAACTTTTTAACATGTTTTCTCAGAAAAAGTAATTTACCTTTCTCCCCTAATCTATGGTCTAACTCTCAGGATTGTTTCATTTGATGAAATATAGATATGGGTCAAAATGTTATTAGGATTCTTTTTCTTCCATATATGAAATTAATGGTTGACTGAAATTACATGGGGTTTTAAAAAGTGTATTTGAACATTTTTATTTGGTTTAGAAAAGATTAAGTAAAACAAATTCTCAATATTACCAAGATCCAACAAATTCTCAATATTACCAAGATCCAACAAATTCTAAATATTACAAAGAACCAACAAATTCTAAATATTACCAAGAACCAACAAATTCTCAATATTACCAAGATCCAACCAATTCTAAACATTACCAAGATCCAACCAATTCTAAACATTACCAAGATCCAACCAATTCTAAACATTACCAAGATCCAACAAATTCTAAACATTACCAAGATCATTCCAAGATCTTGAAATATATCCTACACTCAAAGATTAAAACGACTTGATCTAGAAACCCTTGAATACAGAAGAAAATGTGCTGACTTACTAGAGGTCAATAGAATCTGGAACAAAATACATATATTGATAGTCACTGCTCAAAATGCCCTGATAAGAAGATGCTCTGCAAGAATAGCAAACGCATGGAACTGCCAAAGTGAAAATTACGATCACATCCAGGAATATCAATATTTAAAAAAATAATCTTTGTTCAGATATCGGACATACCAAATTTAACTACCATTTTTCTTATTAGTTTAATCCCAGCCCAAATACACTGAAGCTGGCTTAATGACGCAATTAACTGCTGTAAAAAAAAGCCTATTTCAAGTATATTCAAGTATATTAAAACAATGAATTAGAAACCATCAACCAAAACTGGCACCATCAACATAGGTTTCTTCAGTTTTCAAATTAGTCTGGCTGTGTATCACACATACAGGTCACACTAATTCAATTTTACTACTTATTATGTCTAGAAAAAAACATTTTTTTAAATACCCCCACTAAATAGGTTTTTAGTGGGGGTTCAATTTGCAATGTAAGCTTTGGCTAAATTGTTACATGAGTTTGTGTCCAGCAGCATTCACGCTTGTTTGTAGGAAAATTCCGACTTTTTTAGTGATCACTGCACAACAAAATTTGTTGACCACTCCATTTTCCAATTTTTTGATTAATTACCCCCAACATGCCATGCTGCTTAAAGAGATTGGTTGCATGACGGTTTCTATTGAGTGACTAAACAGACCCATTTTTTAAAATCATGAATTCATGGTTCAAACCATACTGATAGCATTTTCATGAAGGTAACTTAATTTCACCACCACCACTGCTTAATTTACAAAGTAAAAAGAAGCATATATGGGTAGCGGTGATTCATAATTTCCCTTGGAATTCTAGTTTTTATTTGCTTTACCACAAAAATCATAGTTATCAAAGAAAATATTAAATAACAAAAGATTCTAAATATTAAAAACAATGGATCTTTTATTTCTTCCTTTTCAGTCAACGGTTTATCAATAAATAAAAGATAAAATATTTTCTTGGTTTTTGATAAATGGTGACAGTTCTTCAAGCAAACTTTCCCTTTGACTCTGATCTAATTTATTCTGTATGTATGCATATGCATGGGTGTCTGCTGCCACGTTTTTAGGAGGGGAGGGCAAAAAGGGTACATATTCTCTGTTTCAGATTCTTTTTTTCCTCCATTTTTGTCTCCTGGCAGAGCCCAAAGCAAGGACAACACAATCTCAATGATGATCCAATAAGATGGAGAAAGAAATAAAACAGAAGGTGGCTCTGTGTTTGGCTCACAACTACTTTCTTCTATTGGCTTATCAGGTTGGCTGTTTTTATTGCTATTAGCTGTGCATCACTGATTTGGTACTATTTGATGTTCATAACATAAGATTGGCAAGAACAGTGACTGAGACCCTGAAGACTCTGGAAATGCAGCAACAGTTTGGGCTCATTGCTTATAAAGTGTATATATATATATATATATATATATATATATATATGTGTGTGAGTGAGTGTATCTCTATCTCTATCTCCATCAGACCACTGTTGGACAAAGGCCTTTCCAATCTCCTTCCATGATGATCTAGATTGTGCTAACCTCTGCCATATACTACCGGCAAACTTTTCTATCTCCTTTCTCCATCTTGTATCTGGTCTTTTTCTACTGCGTTTACTATATAATATATACCCTTCATCTTTTCTCCGACTATTTGAATAGAGAGAAAAATACATCAATAATTATGAAAACATTGTGTGTGTGTGTGTGTGTGTGGATATACATATATATAATGATAATTATAAAGACATGTATTAATTGGGAACCTATATTTGCTCAGTACTGGTGTGAGTGATAGTGAAACGCGCAACCTAGCCTGTGTAAATAAATAAAGAGAAACGAGTGCTGTGCGGGGATCAAACTTGCGTCCACCTTGGAAGCAGCCTTATACGCAGGCTCTGCTCTAACCATCTGAGCTAACAATGCTTTGAACCATACACATTGCTCTCTTCTCTATTTTCATGATCGTTTTTAGGCATGAATATAATGTGGTTCCCTATGTCAACAATATGAAATTCAAAGAATGGATCATTTTATATCCAACAGAATACGATAATTAAAGACATTTATTAATTGGGAACCTATATTTAGACAATCTATGAACCATAAAGCAGAGTGTTCAAGCTTCAACATAAAATTAAAAAAAACTGAGCATTGTAGCTCTAAAAATAACAAAAATATAAACTTTTTAAAATGTTGCATTGGGCACTTATGCCACTCATATACACTTAGCATATGTCTTTAACGGTTGACTGTTAAATAAATGAATTCCCATTCATATAGAGATAATTGATATGAACTTTTAATTATACTCATATTCAGATTTTTGTGTTCACAGACACGTGTACATAATAAAGCTTAACTACCGTCAATTAGACTTCTACAGCAACAGACACTTTTACATTTGCAAAGTCCCTAGATACTATTATAAGGTGTCCTTAATAAGATACAAGTTTTTGTACAGTCTCATTTTCACATGTCTGAGATGTGCACATCTAGGTCTTCATACAACTGAATTATAAGTTGTTACTTTCTTCTACAATATACATATACACACACGCTGGGCTGCTGCAGGGTCAAACTCCACTCCACTCCACTCCACTCCACTACTTCTATTCTGACTGAAGATGATCACTGTAACTTTTGTATTGTATATATATTAAATAAATTCATAAATATATAAGAAGTGTCAGTTTAGCTTAGTTAGTAAAAGAGCCGCCTAGCAATCACTTGATTGTGATTTCAAATCACGGTAGAGAAATGTTAATTTTATAAATCTGTTTGGTTTTACTTGACGTGATAGACAAACAGTGAAGAGTTTACTCCCCTGA
>VCCN01004110.1:4471570-4491482 GCA_006491835.1 Architeuthis dux | reverse complement strand
AACTCCAAGAGATAGAAAAAGATCAACATGGATCAGAAAGAAAACCAAAGTGAAAGATATTATACAAATAATTAAGCAGCTAAAATGGAGATGGGCTGACCACCTAGCAAGAAGAAATGATAATAGATGGGGGAAAAGACTAACAGATAGGTGCCATGAGACGGTAAATGTAGTAGGAAAAGACCAAACAAGTTTGCCGGTAAGACATGGCAGAGGTTAGCACATGATAGGTCATCGTGGAAGGAGATGGGAAAAGCCTTTAACCAGCAGTGGACTTATAACGGCTGATGATGATGATATATATTTTCATATCACAGTAGTTTGTTATCTTAAAGATGCTAATTTTATTTTGGGTGGCCACATTAGTGAAAAGTTAGCAAGCTCATTTCACAGGCAACATGCTAGTATAGTGAGCCAATCCTCACTGGGTGCACCACTAATTATGTTGAACTTAGTAAATAATTATATGTGCAATAAACTATGAAAATGAAAATTATTTTCAATTTCAGTGTTCTAGACATTATAAATAGTAAAATTTGAAAACTTTAAAAAAAAACTTAAAATTAGTTCCGCCTTGTGTATTGGTGTATGTCTTCTGATGCACATGTTATGGCTGTTAACTTAACTAATTATGAGTTTAATTTAATTTTTCTTACTACAGTCACATCACCGCTTAATCATTGCTACCCACAACACTGGTTTATTGCTGGCTTTATTAATTACTGCTAGCCACAACACTGGTTTATTGCTGGGTTTAGGTTATTCATGTGTTCTGACATTTATATGTATCTATGTATCCAGATTTTTCCCAGCTATAACCGTTCATAGTAGAAACTTGAAATTTTGCACACAGTGACTGGGGAAAATGCTTCTGTTTTGTTTTTTGAAAATTCCCCATTAATAGGTTTTTAGAGGGAGGTTCAATATGCAACATCAGTTTATGCTAAATTGGACACTAGTTTGTGCCTGCTTGTTTTTTTGCCCAAAAAAAGGTGAGAGAAATAACTTATTCATTGTTTCAGTTGTTTTTTGATATTGCTGTTTTGTAACCTGCAAAAAACGTTTATATTTTTTATTTCTCTGTATTTTCATTTAATATATGCTGAAGTGATAGATCTACTGTTGAATATCTTCTTTTTTTTTTTTAAAGGGAGTGTTTATGATATGAATGACAATAGTGGTGCGGATAAGGGACATAATCTTTCAGTTGGTGATACAAGCATGAAAATTGTCATGAGCGGTCTCCATGGGTCACTTGACAAGAAAACGATCCCAGCCACTTTAAATTTCAAGATGGCGACCATTTTTCAAGATGTCTGCCACCTGGATCTTTAAATGGTACCTTTTCTCATAGAAATAGATTGGGTTTTCCGATTAACAAAGTTTTCATGTCGTTTCTTGTGTTTTAGGCCAATGGTACAAGAAAATCAACCTGAAATTCCAACATGGTGGCCATTTTCCAAGATGGCTGCCATCTGGGTCGTAAATTCAACATTCTTTTTAATAGAAATTATTTGGATTGTCCAATTAAGGAGGTATCTTTATAATTTTATGTGTTTTAGATCATGCTGAAACCAATCCTGCCAACCAAAAGAAGATATTATCTTCTTTTGGATGGCTGGATTGGTTTCAGCATGATCTAAAATAAATTAAATAATCACTATATTATAGTGAATGATAACATAAAAATTGGCAACACACTGGAATTAAGTCAGCAGCAAACAAACATTGCCTAATGAAAAGGCAATCAAAAATAGTGTGAGGAAGGCGAGGTTGCAGAGCCAACCGCAAACCACAAGGGATTGAAAAGCTTTTCGAAAACTGAAAGTCAGTAAATTTGTGAAATAAAAACTAAGGGATGGGGAAATGAAAACTAAAATGTAGAACCAAAACAATTCCAGGTGCCCCCACAAGGAATGTAAAAGGTTGTAGCAGGGGCAACTGAGTTCATATCTGGAGCACTTAGACCTTCCAGTACATGCCTTGGTGCACCCACACCTTGAAAAAAGTTCATCCACTGTCTTTGAGTAGCATTCAAATAGATTTCAATGCTGTCATTTCAATATGTAGACCTACAAACATGATCACAAACTTGTCCTTTCCATAATGCTCTGGCCAGTACCACTGGATCTGCTTAGCAAGGACATATAGTGGCTGGGCAGCTGCTATGACTGGTGTTTGTCCTGGATTCAGGAATGCTACTGTAACCCTAATTTTGTCGATGACATGCTTTATTGTTGCAATAGAATGGGCCTGGTCTCGGAGGAGGGGAAGCAGTGATGTAATGTTAACATCAAAACCCTGGCTCCTTCTTTGGGATGCATGCTGGGCTGACCATGTTATATTGGCAAAAGCATCGACTTCTTGGGTTAGGATAACCTTCTCTAGACAGTCATATTCGAGTGCAACATTTCTACTAAATATGCTGGGGTCTGGCAAATGTAAGTTGGCTACAGGTAAGTCCAGGCTGGATGGTATTTAAATTCCTATGCAACAGGATCCCGACACTAAGCTTTTCAAGGAGCTTCATGTCACTTAGATTCCTGTCATTAAGTTTCATTGTCATCGGCTCTCTTAAGGCGGTCGCTGCACTCAGCGTTCACAGATAAATACACAAACCTTGCATGGGCTGGGATGTTCTTGGCCTCTTGACACGGACCACTTCAGTATCTTGAACCACAATAGAAGACGCTTTCTTTTGGGCCCTTTCCAACTTGGTATTGTTGAACAAAAATGTAGTTTGATATTTTGCTCTGTTTCTTGTCACTATGTTTTCTATGCCATTACCTTCATCTAGTCTGGTCGGATTCAGTAAGATAGGCAGAGCATTGATCTCGTAAAACAATGGTTACATTTCTTGCAGTGTTGTCATAACAAGCATGGTCCTGCTTGCAGTTGAATAAACTTGGTTGTATGAGTTTTCTTCTTGGTGTCCTGTTGACAAATACAGCATTTGTCCCAGTTTTCTGAACTGTTGGGTTGGCTTCTGTCATGCCTGCCGCAAATTAATAGGTAAAGGCCGAGGGTTTATCCTTTTACCACCTTTTACCATGCACTTTGAGTGTTTGAGTTGGGCAAATGAAAAGTCTGAAGGAGAGAAGAGAAAAGAGCCAGAAAAAGAACGAGCTTATCTTCTTATATGTTAGATGGATATCTAACTTATTTTCTAGTCGGATGTAACATTATTCATCTCAGCGAATATAAACCATCCATCCTGGCTGAACGATAAACTGCAACTAACTCAAGACTAGAATTTTGAAAGACTTGTTAAATCGAATCCTAATCATTGATTTGCTGAAAAGGGATCACGTGACAAGCAATGATTATCCCTTGTCTCTCTAGTTCCAAGCAGTCTTTGTTCCCACGTATTCTTCAAAATCATTTAAGACCTCCAAGAGATAAATCACATTAATTGCCTACATACTGTCCTTGTTTTAACTTTGCTATCTCTTTCCGCTGGTCAAGCCAGACCTTTGGGCACCAACGTTCCTCCAAGCGGAGGATCTTATCTCAAAGGTATATCACGTTTCACTGAGATACTATCACTTCCCAGACACTTGCATACAAACATGCGTACACATACATACATACAGCCACATGCACATACATGTGTACTTAAAAAACTGCTACGTTGGTCATCTTGCAATGTTAGCAGAAATATGTGACAGCAAGACCCCTTATTTTTCACAACAACACCAAAACCTCCTTAATCAATTTCTATGAGAAAAGGTATCATTTAAGACATGGGTACACCAAGACAGGTACTGGAAGGTGTAAGTGCTCCAGATATGGACTCAGTTGCACACGTCTATGTAGTTGCCCCTGCTAGAATCTTTTACATTGCTTGTGGGGGCACCTGGAATTGTTTTGGTTCTACATTTTTCATTTCCCATCCACTCATCTTTATTTCACAAATTTAGTGGCTTTTAATTTTCAAATAGCTTTTCAATCCATGTGGTCTGCAGTTGGCTCTACAACCTCGCCTCCCCCTGATACTATTTTTGATTGCCTTTTATATTAGATAACGTTTGTTTGCAGCTGACTTAATTTCAGTGTGTTGCCAATCTTTATGTTATCATTCATTTTTGTCCCCCCACCCCCACCATAAAGTGATTAAATAATCACTATATCTTCTTTTGGGTGGCAGAATTGGTTTCAGCATGATCTAAAACATATAAAATGACAAAGAAACCTCATTAATTGGACAAATAATTTCTATTAAAAAGAATGCTGAATTTACGATCCAGATGGCAGCCATCTTGGAAAATGGCCACCATATTGGAATTTCGGGTTGATTTTCTTGCACCATTGGCTTCAGCATGGCCTAAAACACAATGTCCCTTATCCGCTCCACTATTGCCATTCATATCATAAGCACTCCCTTTCTTTTCTTTTTTTAAAGATATTCAACAGTAGACCTATCCCTTCAGCATATATTAAATGAAAATACAGAGAAATACAAAATATAAACGTTTTTTGCAGGTTACAAAACAGCAATACCAAAAAACAACTGAAACAATGAATAAGTTACTTCTCTCTCCTTTTGTTGGGTTGTGATCACTAAAAAGGTTCTGAATTCTCAAAAAAACAAGCAGGCAGAAATCTTGTTAATTGGACAAATAATTTCTATTAAAAAGAATGTTGAATTTACAATCCAGATGGCAGCCATCGTTGAAAATGGCCACCATATTGGAATTTCAGGTTGATTTTCTTGTACCATTGTCTTTAGCATGGCCTAAAACATAAGAAACGACATGAAAACTTCCTTAATAGGAAAACCCAATCAATTTCTATGAGAAAAGGTATCATTTAAAGATCCAGGTGGCAGCCATCTTGAAAAATAGCTGCCATCTTGAAATTTAAAGTGGCTGGGATCGTTTTCTTGTCAAGTGACCCTTGGAGACTGCTCATAACAATTTTCATGCTTGTATCACCAACTGAACAATTCTGCCTAAAAAGCACTCTTATCCACTTCACTACAAAGTGTTTTCATAGGATAAATTTGTATATCTTTACCTCTGTCTGTCAACACAATATCTCAAAAGGTTCTCAATGAATTTCAATAACATTTTGTTGAAGGGTAGGCCATGGGCCAAGGTATAATTGATTACATTTTGGGGAGGATCCAGGAATATTTTTTCAATTTTGTTAACATTACAAAATATGATAATTATTTTGCAATTTTGGATGTAATAACACAATAATGACAAAGTTATCAAAAAAAATAATCAAGTGTTGAAATGAATCAAGGCTCAAAGGGATGTCTCTGATAAATGTCACAGCACAGTCTGGGATCTGTAACCTAATTGTTCTGTGTTTAGTGACAATGGCATTGGAGGAGGTATGTACTCTCTAAGTGCTTTCTGGTTTGGTGATATTTTTGAATGAATATCCTTAGGTTTCTTGGTATGAACAAGTGCATCAATGTACAGATTAGAACACCCGTCAGTTATTTGTCCTTCAACCTTCCTGGCTACACAGTTTCTCTGATGTACACACAACTCTGCCATCCTATAGAAAGTTAGAAACAATTATGCCAGTATTCAAAGCAGCAACCAAAACTGAAAACATTGGACCTATTTTATACTCTGAAATTTCACGGATTAACTATTAAGTGTCCAGAGCCTGTTAACCTCGAGGCAGACTAAATGAAATATGAGCTCGTTTTTCTAGCTTGACTGAAATTTTTCATTTTAAATAAGTTTTTTTTTTTCTTTTCATATTGTCCATATTTAATGTCAGAAAGCATCACTTCTAGATTACAGGTTCTTTTATGCTGACATTCAATCAATCATTTTACAGTTTTTAGATATTTTAACAAGGTTTTTGCATGTGAAAAGTCATCATGACATCTGGTGTAGTATATATTAATAAAAAGAGTTTGGTCTACAGGTTTTTGCTTACATTAAGAACTATCAATACAAAGTGTGTACCGATCACTGTGGCCCAGTGGTAGAGTACTTACCTCTGGTTTGCTAGGCTCAATCCACCGCAGTCATACCAAAAGCTTTAAAAATAGTACTCAATGCCTCTCCACTAAGCACTCAGCACAAGGACTACGATTGGTTACAGCCAAATCATGTTGGACACACAGGTTTTCGTATGGTCACTGAAGTTAAGCAATGTCGAGCCTGGTCACTACCTACATGGGTGACTGTTGAGGAATACCAGGTGCCGTAAGAAGAACGATGCTTCGACATGCCTGGCAAGCCGGAAGTGGATCTTACTAACAACTACCCATGTGTACCTAACCCCACGAACCCTCGATGAGGGTACAAGCGGAGAACAACGATACAATATCATGGGTACTTTGTTGTTTCTTTCTTTCTTCCCTTTCCTTCCGTATCCATTGTTTCATCCCCACCCCTGAAAATATTTGTGACACATACAATTTGAAACCATCAACCAAAACTGTCAACATAGGTTTCTTCAGTTTTTAAGTTGGTCTGGCTATGTATGTATTGTGTGTACAGACTGTACCAATGGAACTAGAGGGCTGAAAATTTAACCGATAAGAACCCACTGTGACACTTATTTGATCTGTACAATCTCTTATATAATATTATATGTTATCCTTGCTTTTAACTCATGAGGCGTACTAAGTGACATCTACTGAACATCCTGGTGCATTCACGTGACTGTGTGTCAATTTGCCTACCCATAATCCCACATAATGTTCCTTCAAGTAGAAATGGGTCTGGGTTCTTATGTCTAGAAACATATTTTTTCTAAATAGGTTTTTAGTGGGAGGTTCAATTTGGAATGTAAGTTTATGCTAAATTGATCCCTTAGTTTCTGTCTGCGCTTGTTTATTGAGAATTCAGACATTTTTAGTTTATCACTACCCAACAAAATGCAAGAGATGTAACTTATTCGTTGATCACTGAAATTTCCAAATTTTAAAATTGATCACCCCCCGACACGGCATGCTGCCAAAATATGTTAGTCACGTGACAGTTTCTATTGAGTGACTAACCAGACCTGTTTGTTTTCCATCCTACTTAAAAGAAAGAATGATTCTACTTTAGCAGAAGACTAATTCCCCACGTGACAATCGGAAAGAATCACTAAGTGAATTTGTTCGTCTTGTGATGTAAGATTTTGGCATGTTGAGGAATTTGGTTCATTTCACTTTGAACGAAATTGTTAACTTTTTAATCTTTTTACCAGTTAATCCTTGGCACACCTGTGTGTTAATAAAAAAGAATGTATTCTCAAACTCCAGGACAAAGTCAGGAGTTGACTTTGTTTTCCTACCGTAACAAGAACAAGCCTCACGAAAACTTGGGATGTAAATCGCTAGGTAAAATCCCCATTCCCCTACCGTAAATTTGAACTCACGACCTAGTGATTTCTAACCTGGTGTCTTACTGACTGAACTAAATTGACAAGTCTTAGATATTAATGAAAATTTATTATACAGATATGCATGGGCTAATTTTATTCTAATCAATAAATATAGAAAAAAAATTAATATTTTTTATTATTATATATATAATACAGAAGTTGCAGTAATCATCTTCAGTCGGAATAGAAGTAGGAGTGGAGTTTGACCCTGCAACATCCAGTCTTGTTTATACCTGTTTGTGAATAGCCCATACTTGAATGTATGTATGTATACAGTTATTTGTGGTTATACATGTTTTTGTGTGTGCATGTATGTGCACACATGAATAAGTGTGTTAATCACATTATTCAAAAGTATTTTAAAAGAAAGACGAGTCTACCGACACTTCAGCTGAAGAAAATGAATGTCTAGTCTGTTGTGGTTCTTTGGCTTCTTCTGTGGGTATCCATGGAGCATGGTCTTCGGTGTTGCTTGTTAGCTAGCCAGAAAGACAGTGGTCATTGTTGTAACAACCTATCCTTTGATAGAACATCACGTTAGCCGTATATGGAAGCACAATCACGACATGATGAGAAGAGATGCAATAAAAGTATTTCATTTAATATTGAGTTATCTCCCTTACACAGGAGAGTTCATTTAATTTACTTCCAGCTGCTATGTTTACGTTCGCAATGAACATACACCATACTGAATCTGGAGATAATACACAAAGGACGTGTATACAATGTAATTAAGAGTATAAATAAATCAATGTGTAAGTACATCATCTGTTGTTTTAAATCTGTTAGTATCTGTCATTAATATCTTTATAGTTTATTTGGACCAGGCGAAAATGAGGATTTTGATTTTGAAGGTTTAAAAATAACAGAAAGAGGCTTTTCAAGAGTAAACAACGCAATGCTTTGTTTTAACTAAGTATTACATTGTTTTCTCTTGAAAAGCCTCTTTCTGTTATTTGACTCTTAATTGAATCCTCTTAAAAAAACTGTAAATAATCATCCATTTGAGTCCTGTTAAACAAACGTTTTTGAAACACGTTCACTACTCTGTCCATTTCCAGCCTCTCATGGCACCCGATGATCAGTTCCATTTTCCTATTTTACCAATAGTGGGGGTGGGGTGGAGTGAATTCATGACTTTCCCAAGGGCATTATGGCAAAGTGAATGCAGATTGTCTCAGTTGGAGTTTGAACTCTTGCTTGCCAATTCCACTTTCTATGCTGCTAACCATTTGGCCACTGGCATCTCCTTTAACCCTTTGAACACTGACCCCCTCACATGTACGACTCCCTCACACTGACCCCCAGGATCCCCGGCAACCAACACTCAAGGTACCACCACTATGCATTTAGAAATATGAACTGCAAATGTAATTACATTGTACAATATATATATATATATATATATATATATATATATATATATATAAAATGATATTTAGACTTAACTGTGTCTGATCAATGTCTTCAAATCAGATTAGGGTCAGCGGGTCACAATTCCGCGTGTTTATAGTCTATCAAAAGGCGGCTGCTTTTATCGGTCTCCTGTGTTCAAAGAGTTAATCTTTTTGAAGTCCAATAAATCAAAGCCTCTGTAATCAAAAGTTTAACTTTTGATTAAAAATAATCTGGCATTAGGCATTATTTATATCATTTTTTTTCATTTATATATTTGTGTTTATTTTACTTTTGGTATTCAATATGGCAAAACCAGCTTGAAGCAAGTCTGATTTGCAATGTTTTTTTCAGTATAATCAAAACCAGATTACTTTCATGTCTTATAGTCCAGCTGCTAAGAGAGAAAATTATTCAAATTTTGAAGAAAGTTCCATATTTGGTCCAGCTGTAGCAAATGGTGTCCTAATTTGATAGAAAGGGGGAACCACTCTGGATCTGACAGATATTTTTCTGTTGTTTTTTTTGCATACATTTCTGTATTCGCAACTGTCTCTCTACGCAATATCTCCAAAGGTTCTCAATGAATTCCAATGAAATTTTGTGGAAGAGTGGGCAATATGCTACAAAAGAAGTGATTAAATTTTGGGACGGATCCAGGCAAACTTATAATTGAAAAGTCATAATTGAAAGAAATGTACATTCACAGTCGTCCATTTTGAATTTCAAAATGGCCGCCTTTAAAGTTCATAGAACTGGCAACAACTTTTTTCTTAATCTGGATGGTTTTTAGATCTGATTTAACCTCATTGCCAAGATTCTACCCAAAATAAATGATAATTGAAAAAAATGTGCCAGAATTAAATACTAATTTCAACATTTTCAGAAAATTATGACATTTGTTTTGCTGAAATAGGAAAGATACAGAGTGGGTTGCCCTTGCTATCAAGTTAGTACATCATATAATTCTTCTAAACTTAAAATGAGGCTTTCATCAAAATGTGCACAGTTGCCCTAAAATAAGGGTCTTAGCAGCTGGACTATTACTCTGTATGGGATTATTATACAGAAGACTAAAATCGTTACTCTTTTTAGATATACACTGATTTACTCACACTACTGCCCTCATCTTGGTTGTTATAGTCACAACATTTTGGCAGTTGTACCCTTGGGCCTTCTTCAGGTGTCTGTTGTAATTGGTAATCTTCAGGGAATTTCAAAACAAACTCTTTATTCAGTCCACGCGGGTATGTTGTTCTCGTTTCACTGTTCATGCTAGAGGAGATCTTGTATCATTTATTTTTTCCTTGTGATGTCACTTGTATGCCTCTTCCACTGAACCAGAGTACAGGTATACCTTAATTAGTAAGGTTAATTCATTCCAAACTGTTCCGTACACTTCAAACCCACACTGTTCAATGTCTTATTATAATTTAATGGGTTTTTTTTCCAGCTTATACCAAGTTACATTAATTTGTACAGCAATACCATAACTGTACTGCATCAAAATACACACTAACCAAGTTATTCCTGTATATGACTTTTTTGCACTACCCAACCCAGAGAGACAACTCATGCCTGTCAGGCAGATAGATAGGCTTAACCAATGCTCTTATCTACTAGGCCATTATTCAAAGTAAATCAGTGTATAATAATGATTATTCGTCTTTTTTATTTCTTTTTAATATTCAAGTATTGTATTATACATGCATATACATTGCAGAGTATGCCAGAATTTTGTGAAACTCATTAGAATGTAGTTGAGACCAAACAGCATTGGATTTGCATTCTTAAATACTAATTTTGTATCTTTGAAGCATTAGAGAATCAGAATAATCTTCTTCCAGTCTTTAATGCTTTGGTTGCCTTTGTATCTTGGCAGGTGCTTGGTTCTGGCACACAAAAACCAAACAATAAAACACAAATGAAATTTAAAGGAAAAACAGTATCTGCGCTGTACACTCACTTCAGGAATAATAGCCCAAAACCTGGTTTTAGACTATTTTTTTTCATGTTTTTTTTAGCTGAACCAATTTCTTTGTGCATCCATTTTTCCTCGTAGCACTATCAAAAAATATTTAAAAAAGCCAAACTTCTTGCAATGTAGAAACGTGCTCACAAAAGGTGAGCTGTTTGCCTTTCTGATAGATTTGAAGAAAGAAAAAAAAGAAAGAAAAAAAAGAAAGAAAAACGGGTGTGGTTAGTCACTCAATAGAAACCGTCATGTCGTGTTGAGGGTGATAAATTTTAAAAAATTAGAAAAAGGAGTGATCAATGAATAATTTACTTCTCTTGCCTTTTGTTGGGAAGTGATCACTAAAAAAGTCCGGATTTTCTAAAAAAAAAAAAACAAGTGTGAATGCTACTGAACACAAGGGGACCAATTTAGCATAAACTTACATTGCAAATTGAATCCCGACTAAAAACCTATTTAGGGGGAATTTTCAGAATAACAAAAAGTATATTCTTTCTAGACATAAGGAGTAGATGTTTAAATTTTCAGCCCTCTAGTTCCATTGGTGCATGGTACATACATAGCCAGCCAGACTGACTTGAAAACTGAAGAAACCTATGCTGACAGATTTGGTTGACGGTTTCTAAAAAGCAAGTGGAACCAACTTCTTGCAATGCAGAAACGTGCTCACAAAAAGTGGGCTGTTTCTGATAGATTTGAAAAAAGAAAATAAGAACGCAATCTGTATGTGTGCTTCTTCCTGTATTTTGTCATGATGTCATTGGCAGTAGCTTCAATTTGAAAGGAGAATAGGAATTCAATCCTAACAGATATACATTATGGTTAAGTATTAAACGTACTGCAGTTGTCAGCAATGCACACATTTTAATTGCTTCTCTTTCGTACACTTGACCAAACCAAGCTTCTCATACCTATAAATTCTATGATTGCTGGAGAATAAAAAAATAGAAAGAAATCATATCATTATGCAAGTTTTATTTACATTCTTTTCAATATTACTGAGAAACTTTCCAACTGTCCAGGAGAAAAATACAAGATTTATTTTAATGTCTAATTTAAAACTGAAATAAATGTGAGGATTTCTAAATTTTAAATATTATATATGATTAGTCTGATATGAATGAATGGCTTGGCTTCACAGACAAAGATTTTTCGGAGGGTATTCCATGACTATAAGACCTTAGTCAACGGGGCCTGTATGTGGAATAGACCTCCAGCCTGCTCAATGGAGTTTTAAGGTGACGTGTGACAAATCTAATATAATGATCCCTTAAAATGCTACACAAACTTTTTGGGGAGGGTTCTCCACGACTATAGGACCTTAGTCGGTAGGGCCTGTATGTGGAATAGACCCCTAGCCTGCTCAAAGGTGAAGGTGAATTGCAACAAGTTTAATATAATGGTCACCTAAAATACTACAAGAATTTTTCCATAGATGCAAGAAAGTCTAAAAGCATTTATCAGTTACACTGAAATATAATGTATAAGGCATGAATATTTTTCATTTTGGATAATCTGGAAAAGTTTTCCAACAACATTGCATTTTAATTAATGCTAATTATTGAATACTAATTAATCCCAGTGAAAAGATTCATGGATATATTTGAATTTCTATGAGATGAATTTTTCAGAAAAGAAAAGAAACTACTGAACTCGTTTAAGTGGAAGATTGTTTCAAATGATTGGTAGGAGATGTTTTTATCAGCAACATCTTTGAGTGAAAGATTCCATTGTTACAGAAAAACAAACAGAAACTAGCATTCCAAGGGAAATTATGAATCACCACCACCTATATATGCTTCTACCTTGTAAATTAAACAGTGATCACTAAATAGTCCAAATTTTCAAAAAACAAGTGAGAATGCTGCTGGACACAAACTAAGGGATCAATTTGGCATTTTTTTGAGGTTGATAAGCACTCTTCCACCTAAGGGCCATAACTCAATATACTTATTTAACACTGCTGACATAGGTTTCTTCAGTTGGTCTGGCTGGCTATGTATGTATGTAACATGCATACAGGCCGTACCAATGAAGCTAGAGGGCTGAAAATTTCAACATTTACTCCTTATTATGTCTAGAAAGAACACTTATTTTCTTTTTTGAAAATTCACACCCTAAATAGGGGATTAACAGGGGTTTCAATTTGCAGTGTAAGTTTATGCTAAATTGATATTTTTTTAAAATTCAGATTTTTTTTTAGCGACCAACAAAATGCGAGAGAAGTAACTTATTCATTGATCACCTCTTTTTTCCAATTTTTTAATTTGATCACCCCACAAACACAGCATGCTGTCAAAAGACGTTGGTCACGTGACAGTTTCTATTGAGTGACTAACCAGAGCTATTATTTTATGTCTGAAAAAGTTTGCACAATGTTCAATAGTGAGTACAGAATTGTAATTCTTTTCCCCACTCACCCAGTTTGCTTTTCTTTTGGGTTCTCTAAATGAAAATTCTGTATTTCTTCAATAGAAAGTCAATTAGAAAAGAAAACGATCGGAATTAGATGCAGCTTAATGAGATTTTATTTTATTTTATTTGAATAACATCAATGTTCGAACTATGAAAAACGTATATCTAGATATATAAAGCTGTAATGTATGTATGTACGTATGTACTCTTATAACTCTAGAACTACGCACCCAAGACAACAAATAAAACTATAATCAAATTCAGCTCAATCTCAATCTATGTTCAGCACACATTTTTAAGTTGATTTTTAGAAAGAAATAAGAAATTTTAACTAAAGAGTAGAATAGTTAAGTAGACACAACAAAGAATATTGTCTTGAAAATTCTTCTGGCACACAAGTACACACACACATGTATATACATGCACACACACATGTATATACATGCACACACACGTGTATACATGCACACACATGTTTATACATGCACACACATACACATGTTTATACATGCGCGCATACACACACATATAACAGGTACAGTGCATGTATATATATATAAGTATTCAAACACATGCACACACACACATGAGTATACATGCATACACATACACATGTTTATACATGCACATACACACACACGTATATATATGCACACATACACACACACACACACACATATATATACATGCATTGTACCTGTCATAAGTATTTGAACAAACAGACATTTTGCTTCTAATTGCTTGGTTTTGTGAGTTAAAAACAGGAACCTTACGCAAGAAGTTAATTTGCCTTGTTATGTTGATTGCAAAAGAATTGCTCCTTCTTGTGTAATGTTCCTGTTTTTAACTCACAAAGGTTGTAATGTTTGTACTCTTATAACTCAAGAACCATGCATCGGAGACAAAAAAAATAAAACTATAATCGAATTCGGCACATCTCAATTTATGTTCAGAACATATTTTTTGGTTGATTTTAGAAAAAAATTAATTTTTAATAGATTATTTCACGTTTTTTGTGTTTTCTTTCTTCTGAAATTTATCCAGACAACATCCTGTAACCAGCAGTCAGTCAATGTTGTATCATTGTAATATATCACTTTTAGTCTCCGTCAGATATATAATCTTACTGAATAAATATTCATTTATATGTTATGTCGTTCCTAGACTGGTCCATTTCTATAAAAAAAATTTATTTTACTCTTTGAATTACATACAACATAAATCTATAATCACTTAGTATTATTGATTCATATTGTAAAGTAGTACAAAGAATATAATTAGAAACCGTCAACCAAAACTGTTAACATAGGTTTCTTCAGTTTTCAAGTTAGTCTGGCTGGCTATGTATCTAACATGCATACAGGCCGCACCAATGGAACTAGAGGGCTGAAAATTTAAACATTTACTCCTTATTATGTATGGAGAGAACTTTTTTAAAAAATTCCTCCCAAAATAGGTTTTTAGTGGGGATTCAATTTACAATGCAAGTTTATGATAAATTGGTTGCTTAGTTTGTGTCTGGCAGCATTCATGCTTATTTTTAAAAGATTCTGACTTTTTTTAGTGATCACTGCCCAACAAAAGCTGAGAAAAGTAACTTATTCATTGATCAACTTTTTTCCCAATTTTTTAATTGATCACCCCCAACAGGACATGCTGCCAAGACATATTGGTTTTCTATTGAGTGACTAACCAGACCTGTCATTTTTTTTCATAATGCATTTCTGTTGTAAATAATTTACTACAATCATCTGTAATTTTCAATGTTTTTAGACTCAAATTCTAATCTGATATTGTTCCTACAAATCTTTTTATTTTATTGAAAACATTGTTTATAATCAACTGCTTTTTTACTGAATACAACAGAAATTCCAACCAAAGTTGTTAGAATGAAAATGAATGAGTATTTACATTAGATTATATAAATGACATTCTTCCTGATTTCTTCTGTAACTTCTCGCTTATTTTCAACAATCTGTTTCTCTGTATATCATGTAATTGATTCAGAAATGCTTGAGCCAGTTTTAACCAATCTTGTCAGAGATACTCTTTTGTAATCGTAGGTTCATACCAATGCAGGTTCAACAAACTATACTACTGATTTTAAACCACAAAACGTGTCATCATCATCAGCCGTTATAGGTCCACTGCTGGACAAAGGCCTTTCCCATCACCTTCCATGACAACCTAGATTGTGCTAACCTCTGCCACATCTTACCAGCAAACTTTACTATCTCATCTCTCCATCTTGTATCTGGTCATTTTCTACTGCATTTACTGTCCCATGAGCACCAGTTGATTAGTCTTTCACCCTCCATCTATTGTCATTTCTCCTTGCTAGGTGGCCAGCCCATCTCCATTTTTTCTGTTTAATTATTTGTATAATATCCTTCACTCTAGTCGTCTCTCTGATCCATGTGGATCTTTTTTTATTTCTTAGAGTTATCCCTAGCATTGCTCTTTCCATGGCTCTCTGTGCTATTCTAAGTTGGCTTTCAGCTCGTTTTGTTAATTTCCATGTTTTGCATATGTAGGTCATGGTTGGTATTATGCAACCGTTATATACTTTACATTTTAAGCACATTGGCAGGGTATTCTTCAAAATGTCTCTATTCATACTGAATGCTTTCCAACCTATTGTTATGTGTCGTTTTATTTCACTGTCAAGGTCTTTCTCTAACCTCTTCTAGCACCACTCCCTCTATCTTTATAACCTTTTGAACATTACCTTTGGCTTTGTTCTGTTCATCTTTAAACCTACTTTTTTACTTTCTCTATTTAGATCAGTTAACATGTTTTGTAATTCTTCAGATGCTTCCAACGTCATGGAGATGTCATCGGCAAATCTTAAGTGGCTTAAGTATTCTCCATCTATGTTTATTCCCATTCCCTCCCGTGGGTCGCATTATATTTGTGGTCGCATTGTAAATACACTAATAAATTTTAAATATTAAATTAATGAAATTAAATACTAAATTAATAAATATTTTGTAATTGTAATCCATTTTATGCCTTTTCAATCCATCCACAATTTGCTTGTCAAAGTTGTAAGGTTATTATAATGACAGATATTAACAGATTTAAAATGCAACAAAAGGCGTACTTACACAGATCCAATTTGTTCATACATATTTACAATGCCGGCACTCAACGCTATGTGTGTCTTCTCGATCTCCCAAAACCAATATGTCCCCCTGGCCAGCGGCACCTTACCAGAAGTCAACAAGCGCTCTCCTGCCTAAGGGAAATAACTCATTACAGACAATGAGAATAATTAACAAAAGTGATCTGATTTTTGGTGACATGTTTGTTTTTTTAAATTAAGCCGTCTGTCTAGCAACTTTTACTGCTTTGATAATTGCTTCCGCTTACCCAATGTGACTGAATGACAATACTCCAAGCTTGAAATCCTGATTCAATTCATCTCTGTAGTGTTGGAATTTTATAGGACTATTACTACTAGTAGTACTAACAGCATTTAAAGTAACGATAAATGAAAGATGATAGGCAAGACTAAATAACCACTAAAGGAAAGCTACTTGCTGGCTACTTGCTTGCTTGCGTGTCAGCTTCCACCTTGTTACTTGGTAAGTGGTTTTTTGTGCAAGATGGATCATGAATATTCAACCCAGAGTTGTGGTTGAATATTTGAGTAACTAAAATGACCCAAAGATGCTTCAAGAAGGTCCTTATATCATTTTATCAGCAAACCTGATAAGATTTCTTTCAAATGTTCCTGCCAGACCTAAATCTAAGGCCTGTTAAAAATGACCCCAATCCTTGGGTCCCTGATTCAAACACGTCTTGCCTTTTCGGCTGCTGGATCCAAAAGAGAGTCACTAGCTTTCAAAACGGCCCACCTTGTTTCTATCCTGGCCTCTCATAGGCCGTTAGAATTTCAGCCAATGAGAGGGCTAGTTTTTTCATCCCAGGGAAAAACAAAGATGGCAGCTGAAGGGAACAAAATCTTTTGTTCTCAGCTAGGGACCTAAATACAAAACAAAATGGCTAAATTGTGCATCCGATGACAGGCGTCGATATTTGAATTAAACACCCTCAAGCCAAGTAATTTAAATCAGTTCTATCCTTACATCTGCCTTTAATAATAAAAGATTCCTTTAGTAGCGGTAGCTCCTGTGTATGCCATCAGTCTACTAAGGTCTATGTCAGGCGATTGAACCAAGGTCCTGTTAGCGTTTCTTCATCATATATATTTGTTTGGAATAGTGTGACAGATGTAAAAACATCTGCACAAAGAAAAGTAACAATGATATTTATATAGTTAGATTAGTCAGTATTCCTTGTAAGAAGTTTCGCTGCTTTGATATCCACTTCCCCCTACCCAATGTGACTGAATGACAATACCCAAAGCTTGACATCCTCATTCATTTCATCTCAGTAGCAGTAGCTCATTGGTATGCCATCAGTCTACTAAGGTCTGTCAGGCGATTGAATTGAGGTCTTGTTAGTGTTTCTTAATTTTATATATCTGTTCAGAATAGCGTGACAGACATCTGCACCAAAAAAAGTGACAATACCCCAAGCTTGAAATCCTGATTCATTTCATCTCAGTAGCAGTAGCTCATTGGTATGTCATTAGTCTACTAAGGTCTTTATCAGGCGATTGAATCAAGGTCTGTTAGCCTTTCTTAATTTTATATATTGGTTTGGTATAGCGTGACAGATATCTGCACAAATAAAGTGACAATGGTATATATAGAGTTAGATTAGTCCGTATTCCTTGGGAGAACTTTCTTCTTCTCAGCTTATCTCTGTTACTTTAACATAATGCATAGACTGGCAAGATTGTTGAAAGTTTGGCATTGAACCAAAACTTCTTTTTTCCATTTCCTATAATTAATCTTTAGACTTGTTCGTTTTTTTTCACTGAGTCAAATATAGAATATCTTCACTTGATTTACTGTACACTCAAATACCTTAACAAACTAAAGTGTAGTATTTTATATTCTAGGAATAGAATTCCTGAAATATTGTCATAGTTCACCGAGGGCAATTCTGATAAACATTGTATCTACATATTCATTACATGTACATTTTCATTTTGATAAATAGCTCTAGTCATTGAAATGGATGAGTTTGAACTGGTTGAGAGTTGAAGTGCCAATTTTTTTTATCTAACTGTGGATACTTCTGTTGAAAGGGTGCAGGTTCAAACCTTGCTATGAACTTTGTGCTCTTTTAGAAACCGTCAACCAAAACTGTCACCAGTTTTTAAGTTGGTCTGGCTAGCTTGTTACGTATGTATCAATCATGTGTGCAAGCCAGGGTTCAATTTGTAATGTAAATGTATGGTAAATATGATCTCTTAGTTTGAGGAGCATTCAGGTTTGTTTTTTAAAAATACAGACTTTTAGTGATCATTGCCCAACAAAATTCTATAGAATAAACCCCTTAATTGATCATCCCTAACATGGCATGCTGCCAAAAAGACAGTGGTCATGTCACTGTTTCTATTAAATGACTAACCAGACCTGTTTATTTTAAAATATCTTTCTTTGCTAGATGTTCACATTAGCAGGAGTTACGTTAAAACTTTCCTGGTTGTCTCAGACCCATTAACTTTTAAGGGTGTTTATTTTAATGGGGTAGAGACACTCCTCATTATGGACTCTGTTGACTCTCTAGTGGAACTCTCTCCGCTTTGACTGTCTAAGAGCAGCGGTTCCCAAACTTTATCTTATGACGGTACTGTAAGAAATATATTTGACTGGTGGCACACCAACTAAGTAGTACTGTAAGTCGATGTACTGTTAAAAAGGAAATGATTTCAACAGAAACATTTCAGTAGTCAATGAACAAAACTTTTATATCAGTCATCTGTCACGAAAAAGGTTGAGATCTCATAAAATCTAGTGATAAAACCTTTGGATTTGGAACTGTGGTGGAATTAGAACAGCCATAATACCCATACATTCCCAGGATACATTCAAGGCTGGAAATCAGGGATGGAATTGGCGTCTATGCAGGTGTATGGCATATACCTACTTCTCAATTTCCAGGGTTTTTTGTATGTTCAATGTCTACTAATGGAGGCATTACCATACACCTAATTCCCAAAACCAAGCCTTACCGTATACATAGTTCCCAAAACCCATTTCCATCACTGCTGGAAATACACATTTGCATCTTTGGGAAAATTTATGAGGCACACTTGGGAGATAGTTGTGGCACAGTATTGTGCTGCAGCACACAGTTTGAGAACTGGTCTAGAGGAACTTTTAATAATCTCACAGTATGACTTGATTGAAGTCTTCCAATGATTTACTTATTATTAAGTGACACCATAATCATGCTATGGAGTTATTGAATAACAACAGACAATTCTTTGTTATTGTGATGTTACTCTACAGCACATATGGACAACCATTGGCACACGGCCAGATTTGGTCTGTAGAAGCATTTTGTTGTGGCCCGCAGCCAATCTAGGCATTTATTTTAAATCTTATATAATTTTTCTCAGAAAGTCAATTCTATAATTTATATTGTAAATTTACTATTGTTTTGCCTTCACAAATCAATAATATAATAATTGTAATTCATATGTTGGTCTAAAATAGAAATTAAGTTAATTTTCTGTAATAGGATCTACATTTTTTAAGTGAATGTTTGGCTCGAATAAAGATGAAAATGTCTTATGTGGTCGATTAGATCAAAAAGGTTGCCCATTCCTGCTCTACAACATATTTGTTATAAAGATAAAACTGATGCAGTTTTGATATAAGTGTAAGGTTGGTTTAATGACAGATATTAACAGATTAA
>VCCN01004110.1:4457372-4471263 GCA_006491835.1 Architeuthis dux | reverse complement strand
AATCACAATACACACACGTGTATCGTTCCGAGCTCTCTCGTCTACTAATAACACAATGCAATACAAGACTGCTCATTGACCAGAATGTAAAGCAGCACCCCCTACCAGAAGTGGACAGGAACTCTTCTGCCCAAGGGGAATAACTCATGATACTTACTTAACAGTAAGTATTTCCGCTATATTTTACAGGCCCAACTTTTAATCTAGGAAATAGATTTAATGAAAAGCATCAGAAAATATACAATCAGAAGTATTGAAAATGCACATTCGAATTCATTCTGTCCTCAGAAAATAAATTTTCAAAATACTTGCTGGAAGAATATAATTGAAAATTCTAAAAAGTCATGACGATAATCCAGTTTTGATTTGATATATGCATAACCATTAAATAACACAGAAAAAAAAATAATAAACAGGTCTGGTTAGTCACTCAATAAAAACCGTGACCAACATCTTTTGGCAGCATGCTGTATTGGGGGTGATCAATTAAAAATTGAAAAAAAGTGTAATCAATGAATAAGTTACTTCTCTTGCCTTTTATTGAGCACTGATCACTGAAAAAAAGTCTGAATTGTGCTAGACACAAACTAGGGACAAATTTAGCATAAACTTGCATTATAAATCGAAACCCCCCACTAAAAACCTATTATGGAGGGTAAGTTTTCTCTAGACATCATCATCATCAGCTGTTATCCACTGCTGGACAAAGGCCTTTCCCATCTCCTTCCATGACGACCTAGATTGTGCTAATCTCTGCCACATCTTACCGGCAAACTTTTCTATCTTGTGTTCGGTCGACACCAATTAGTTAGTCTTTTCCCCATCTATGGTCATCTCTTCTTGCTAGGTGGTCAGAATTAGTTGTATAATATCCTTCACCCTAGTCCTCACTCTGATCCATGTTGATCTTTTTCTATCTCTTAGAGTTATCCCTATCATTGCTCTTTCCATGGCTCTCTGTTTTATTCTGAGTTGGTTTTCAGCTCATTGAGGAGTAAATGTTGACATTTTCAGCCCTCTAGCACCATTGGTGCAGCCTGTACATGTGATACATGCATGGTCTGCCTGGCTGGCTAACATGAACACTGAAAGAAATCTATGTTGACAGTTTTGGTTGATGGTTTCTCATGCCTGTTCCTGGAGATCAATTATTGTTAAACAAATGTGACAGCTTTAATCCTCTATAATAGTTCTGCTTGTACAAGTGAGATTGTTGAAAGTCTTGTTACGCAGAAAAAGATTAAAAGTTCAATTTATTCAAGAAAGGATAAACTGCCAAATATGAAGGTCATCTGAGATGAGAGAGAGAAAGTGTTTCAAGAGTGGTTTAATAGATGAACAGAAACAAGCAGAGATCAACTCCCAGCTTAAAAACAAAAGTAAAACAAAGCAGATTTTGAAGGACGGTTGAGTTGTGTTTATTAAGAGAAAGAATATTCTTTTCTTTTTCTCAAGAACAGTCCACTCAGATGGTATAATGGTTAGTACATCTGCCTCATACGCAGAAGGTCCTGGATTCTATTCCTGATATAAGAGTGGAAAACTCTTCATTAGGAAAGATTTTCCTGTGAACTCAGCAGCTAATTGAGTACACTCTAAGCTTTGTGATTAGGGTGGAGGTATCCCTTCAGTGGACTTGCATCCTGCCAAGAGGGTGGTTATAAAAATTTGTAAGAATAAAGTCCTGGTCTCGACCAGATTTGAAACTTGCAAGGATCACTAAGCTGACGCATGCAAGATAAACCGGGCCTTCATCACCAGGCTCCATACTCCATTGGGTGTTGTCTCTTAACAGACGGCACGCTTTACCTACCTTTACCTTCTCTCAAGAACACAACTCAACCATCCTTGAAAATCTGCTTACGTGTGTACCATTCTATGTGTAGTATGGTTGGATAACTGTCAGTAGCAATTAAAAATAGTTACCTTTGTTTGTTTTCTTTCAAAGACTATAACAGATTCAACATTCTCTCTGAATTAACTGACATTTTGAATTTTTCTGGCTTTGTCAAAACTGTCCTCAATGTTTCTTTTTAACTGATCTTCTATAGACAAGCAAATGCATACATATAGTGTTGTGTCATTGCCACTTGTTAAGCCATTCATAATAGATATCTGTCCAACTATTATAGATTGGGGCTGGTTTTCATGTTGCTCACTACTGTTTCCAGGAATATTAGCCTTGGATGGTACAAGTTAACTCCTTGTATGGAGTCAAATTAAGTTTGTACTTATTGGATATTCTGGTTATATATTGTTCCTGTTTAATACTAAGACTTGTTTTAGTCCAGGTCATGTTGTAGCAGATGCTTCCAGACTAGAACTTATCGTCTCTAGTTAACTAAGCTGTTACACTTCTGAATTATTGAGTTGGTCACTCATTCTCAATACTTAAGTACATCCATCTCTTAAGAGACAACTCCCAATGGTGTCTACACTGGTGAATAAGACCCGGTTTCTGTTGCATGCATCAGCTTAGTCATCCTTCCAGTCCGGTCGAGACCAGGACTTTATTCTTACAAGTTTTTATGATCACCCCCTTGGCAGGATGCAAGTCCACCAAAGGGATACTTCTACCTTTGCCAATGAAATTGGGAGAGGTATACGTGTTCCCTTGTGTCTGTCTGTCAGTCCTTCTGACATTGGTCACTTGATGGTTTCTATTGAGTGACTAACTAACATTTTTTTTAAATCATGAATTTATGGTTCAAACCTTACTGGTAGCATTTTCATCAAGGTAACCTAATTTTACCACCCCACAGCTTAATTTACATGGTAAAAGGAGTCATATATGGGTGGCAATGATTCATATTTCCCTTGGTAGGTAAGGTAAGTTAAGGCAAAGCATCCCGTCTCTTAGGAGACAACTCCCAGTGGAGTACGGAGCTCAGTGCCGAAGACCCGGTTTCTGTTGCATGAGTTAGCTTAGAGATCTTTGCAAGTTTCAAGTCTCTGGTTGAGACCAGGACTTTATTTCTACAAGTTTTTATCACCACCCCCTTGGCAGGATGCTAGTCCACCGAAGGGATACCTCCACCCTAATCACACAGCTTAGAGTGTACTCAATTAGCTGCTGAGTTCACAGAGAAATTTGTTTTCCACACTCTTCACTCATACCGGGAATCGTGTAAGGCAGATATGCTAACCATTACACCATCCGAGTGGACTATTCTCATTACTTGCTTAGTCAAAATATTAGTGTTGTCAATGGCTTATCTCCATTGTACTTGATTTGTACTTGTGCTTTACTTGTTATCTGTTGTATAGATAAGTGGCTTCGTACTAATCTCATTTGATACTCTTGATACCAAGTCTTGTATTTTTACTCCTCAGTACTTCAGTAGTTCTACCTTTCTTTTTATCCACTTTGGGCTGTGTAGTAAGGTGGTAGGAGTATGATATTAGCAGTGATAGTTGTTGTAGGGTAGTAAGCCTTCTATCCAACATATAGTCCGATATTAGAAACTGTCAACCAAATCTGTGCACCATAGGTTTCTTCAGTTTTTAAGTGGGTCTGGCTATGTGTGATAGTTGTTGTAGGGTAGTAACCCTTCTATCCAACATATAGTCCGATATTAGAAACTGTCAACCAAATCTGTGCACCATAGGTTTCTTACAGTTTTTAAGTGGGTCTGGCTATATATGTATTATGCATACAGGCCATACCAATGGAGCTATAGAGCTGAGATTTTAAACAGTTACTCCTACATTTGGTCTTTTTTTTTATTCTCCCCTTTTAGGGGGGGGGATTCAATTTACAATGTAAGTGTATGCTAAATTGCTCCCTTAGTTTCTGTCCAGCAGCATTCATGCTTATTTTTTGAAATTTCAGACCTTTTTAGTGATCACTGCCCAACAAAAGGTGAGAGAAGTAACTTATACATTGATCACCCCTTTTTCCAATTTTTTAATCGAGCACCACCAACATTGGCTTATTGCCAAAAGACATTGCTCACATGACGGGTGACATTTTGAATTTTTTCTGGCTTTGTCAACACTGTCCTCATCTGTATTCTTACACTCAGTATTTCTTTTTAACTGAACTTCTATAGACAATCAAATCCATACATATAGATGTTGTGTGATTGCCACTTGTTAAGCTGTTCACAAGTGATAAACCAGGACTGTTCATTTATATAGTTGACTCTGCATAATTCAATAATTCTTTTAAGCAGTGCGTGTAAAATTGTTTAGCTTGGAATTGACAGAGTAGAAAAAAAATGAACAAATATATTAGCTTTTGAGCAAACTCTTTCCTGATTGTTCTTTTCTTTTTACTCTTTAATATTAGAAAACGTCAATCAAAACTGTCACAAAGACTTTCTTTCAGTTTTCAAGTTGGTCTGGTGGCTTGGTATATATCCTGTGTACAGGCTGCACCAATGGAGCTAGAGGGCTGAAAATCTCCACATTTACTCTTTATCATATCTAGAAAAAATTTTTTTATAAATTACCCTTTAAATAGGTTTTTAGTGGGAGTCCAATGTGCAATTAATAAATATGAATCAACTGGTTTTTATATGGGATGAATATACTCAAAACCATTCTCTTAGAAACCGTCAAGCAAAACTGTCAACATAGGTTTCTTCAGTTTTTAATTTGGTCTAGCTGGCTGGCTATATATGTATGTATCATGCACCTAGGCTGCACCAATGGGGCTTAGAGGGCTGAAATTTTCAACATTTACTTATTATTATGTCTAGATAAAATGATTATTTTGTTTTTTGAAAATTACCGTCATAATATATTTTAGGGGGGGGGGTAATATAAGTTTATGCTAAACTGATCCTTTAATTTGTGTCCGCTTGTATTTTGAAAATTCAGACTTATTTAGTGATCACTGCCTGACAAAAGGCGAGAGAAGTAACTTATTCATTGATCATCCCCAACAAGAAATTGGTCATGTGATGGTTTCTATTGAGTGACTAACCAGAACTGTATCTTATTCCGTTATTAAATCAGAGCCTTGATAAACCGATCCCATAAATAAACTTTGCAAAAATAATTTTCATTGTGAAATAAAAGTGGTTACACAAGAGTACACATCAGTATCTGTTTAGTATAGGGCCAGAGACGTAGCTTGGTGGGAGGGGCTATTTGTAAATGCACCCCCGGCCCCCAAGAGTTTTATAAATAGTTCACCTACTGTATTTCTAAAAGTACACATCCGATTCTGGTTAGTATATGGTGGCATCAGTCTGACTGGAATTAGACACTATCAATGTGCCAATCTTCTTGAAGAGGCAAGGATTAATTGGAGGAAACTCTTAGAAGTTTGCAATAACTGATAAAAATAAAGAAACAAATCGGGTTGGATATAGATGTGGACAGATTTATATCTAGTATGACTTTAGACTTTGGAAATCTGTAGAAGCCCTATTAAACCACATGAAAATGTTTGCGAGTAAAGGTGTTGTGAATATTTGTGCTTGTATCTCACCTCTGTTAAAGTTATTTGCTTCAGAAGTTTTTTGTTTTTGTGTGTTGTGTATTTGTCGTATTTATTCTTGAAGTTATTTACTGTTTTTGTTGTATATCTGGGTTGTGCTGTTCTAGTGAGTTCCAGTTTATTAATCTTTGAGAGATGTTTTTTCTAGTGTTCTTTTTGCAGTGTTCTTTATAGATTGTGTTGTTGTTTCTTTTGTTCATTGTAAAGAACTTATTTGCTGGGATGTTATCCATACCTTTTATTATTTTGAATGTTTCTATTGCATTCTCTTTTAATAAAGGAGATATATTTAATATTGGTTTAAATCCCATCTTAATTAGCTTCCTATTACATATCCATACCTTTTAATATTTTGAATGTTTCTATTGAGTCTCCCCTTATTCTTCTTTCTTCTAGTGTAGTTAGTTTTAATTTTTGAAGTCTTCATCTTTGTATGGGAGATTTTTAAGTTCTGAGGCCATTTTCATTGCCCTTCTTTGTTTTCTAGTTCTGTGATATCTTTTTTGAGGTGTGGATTCCACACTTGGACTGAGTATTCTAAATGTGGTCTGATGTATGTTGTGTATAATAGCTTAAAGGTCTTTGTGTCTAAGTAGTATCTAGAAGGCAAGAGTTAACATAGAATAAAACAGTCAAAAAACAGAACCAGGCAAACCTTTTCCTGATAATTTTTTTCTTTTACTGCATAATATTAGCAACTGTCAACATAGGTTTCTTCAGTTTTTAAGCTGGTCTTTGCTATGTATCGTGTGTATAAGCCACAACAATGAAGTTAAAGGGCTGAAAATTTCAACATTTACTTTATTTTAAAAAGATTTTCCCGCATATAAGTTTTTAGTGGGGGATTTGCAATGTAAGTTTATGCTTAATTGGTCCCTTAGTTTTTAAAAGATTTTAAATTAGGACATTTTTTTTAGTGATTAGTTCCCAACAAAAGGCGAAAGAAGTAACTTATTCATTGATCACCCCTTTTTCAAATTGTTTTTATCGATCACCCCTAACATGGCATGCTGCCAATAGACGTTGGTCATGTGACGGTTTCTAGTGAGTGACTAACCAGACCTGTTTATTTTTAAAAAGTCTTTCTCTGCTAGATGTTCACATGAGTTACGTTAAAACTTTCCTAGTTGTCTCAGACCCATTAACTTTTAAGAGTGTTTACTTTAATGGGGTAGAGACACTGCTCATTGTGGACTACCAAATGCCAACAATCGTCTCTGTTGACTCTCTAGTGGAACTCTATCTGTCTTGACTGTCTAGAGCAGTGGTTCCCAAACTTTATCATATGACGGTACTGTAAGAAATATATTTGACTTGCAACACACCAACTAAGAAGTAATGAAAGACTGTTCTGTAAGTCGATATACTGTTAAAAACGAAATGATATCGACAAAAACATTTCAGAAGTCAATGAACAAAACTTTTATATCAGGATATTGATATGAGTACTAATCACCCCCTTTCATTTCATCTGTCACTAAAAAGGTTGAAATCTCATAAAATCTAGTGATAAAACCTTTGGATTTAGAACTGTGGTGGAATTAGGACAGACATAGGATAGACAGTGCTCATTGTAAACTACCAAATATCAACAATCGGTTTCTATTGAGTGACTAAACAGAACTGTATCTTATTCAGCTATTAAATCAGAACCATGACAAACTGATCCACAAACATTATCTTGTCAAAAATAATTTGCTTGGTGGTGTTAAAGAAGATACACAAATGTAAACATCAGTATCTGGTTAGTATAGGGCCAGAAACGTTGCTTTGCTTTTAAACACCCCCACTCCCCAAGGCCCCAAGAGCTTTATAAATAGTAGTTCACCTACTCCATTTCTACTGACATTATGCAATAACAAGGGTTGATAAGTGATAGTTCATATCTATTTATTGCAAACTTTCCTTTTTCATCAAATCTCATTAAATGTTGTAGGAGGCCCCTCGAGGAGCCAAGCCCTTCAGGCCCCCACAGCATCTGTCAATAGAAATATCTGACTGGAATCAGACACTATCAATGTGCCAATCTTCTTGAAGAGGTGAGGATTAATTGGAGGAAACTCTTAGAAGTTTGCAAACTATACTATAACTGATAAAAATAAAGAAACAAATCAGGTCGGATATAGATGTGGACAGATTTATATCTAGCGAGACTGTAAAGACTGGAAAGCTGTAAAAGCCCTATTAGGCAAGTGTTAACAGAATAAATCAGTTAAACAACAGAACCAGGCAGGATTACCCACACTTTGAGTGCTTAAGTTGTGGTTTGTTTAGCCTATATATTACTTCAGCTTTGAATACGATCAATAACCTAATATGTAGAATTCCTTTGAAGATAAGTCTAGCCTCTGTGTGTGCGTTAGTTATAAAAATTGTTTTATAGACAGAGAAATAGAATCAGGTTGAATGCAAATCAATAATCAACAGGTCTGGTTAGTCACTCGATAGAACCAACATCTTTTGGCAGCATGCCATGTTGGGGGTGATCAATTAAAGAAATTGGAAAAAGGTTCGATCAGTGAATAAGTTACTTCTCTCACCTTTTCTTGGCCATTGATCACTAAACTGAGTGGTCAATTTAGGTTAAACTTACATTGTAAATAGAACCCCACTAAAAACCTATTTAAAAAAACAAAAACCCAAAATGTTTTTTCTAGACATAATAAGGAGTAAATGTTTAAATTGTCAGCCCTCTAGCTCCATTGGTGTGGCCCTTACGCATGATACATACGTAGCCAGCTGGGCCAGCTTAAAAACTGAAGAAACCTATGTTGGCAGTTTTGGTTGATGGTTTCTAAAATGCAATAACAATCTGATGGAAGTTTTTGGCCGGGAAGTCTGCATTTTAAAACTGTGTCAGTCTAATGTATAGAATCTGATATGAGTCAAAGCCCTGATATTGAGCAATGATTTCTCTTTGAGACATGGAATCCTAGGAGTAGTAAGTTTTTATGACCATGCCCTTGGTAGGATGCAAGTCCATCAATGGGATACCTCCACCCTAATCACACAGCTTAGGGTGTACACAATTAGCTGCTGAGTGCACAGGGAAATTTATCCCAATAAAGAGTTTTCCATACTCTTTGCTCATACCAGAAATTGAACCCAGGACCTTCCGTGTGTGAGTCAGACCTGCTACTTATGCTACTATGCTACTTAATAAGTAATAAATAAATAATTGAATTAGAGTCCTTAACCATGATATGTATTTATCATCTGTGAAATGAACTGAGAAGTCAATTATGAGTTTTGAGACATTTTTGACAGACAATTCTTGTTTGTTTGTATTTTTGATTTTAACTGTAAAGTTAATTAATTTTGGGCCATTGACATTCTTCAGACAAAATGAAAGAAGCATAGGGGAGTGTAGAGGGGGAATCTTTTTTCAAAAATTTTCTTTATTCTGTATGATTTCAAACAATTTAACTCTGAATCATTTTAGTCTATTTGATTTCTTCCCGTCCTTTGTGTACACAAATAAACATTGTCTACCCATATCTAAATAGAAGATGGCATGTGCATAATATTTAAGATTTATGAGTTTTAACTACCTTTTCAGAGGAGATCAAAATACTTTAAATAAATTTAAAATATACGCTCGAATGCATATAAAGCAAAATGAATGAGTCATTCTGAAAAATGATTGAAGGTAATCAATATTTCATAAAAAAAAAAGAATCTTTCGTGGATTATCATATTTCAATGATTATTCAATTTGACTTCACAATAATAGCTGTATTGTTTTTAACTCTTAAATTCATAAACCGCTTGTAATTGACAGTGGAACTCTTCAATGAGATTTCAATCAGAAGTTATTTCCCTTGAAATTGACATTCTAATTTCTTTGTGTGAATTTAAGAGTTAAAAATATTGTTAATAAATGCCTAAAAGTAATGAATACCAATTTAATAAAAGTAAACAGATATTAAACAAACATAACAAATGAATTACAACTAATCCATTTGAGACCTAAAACTAATTCTTCAAAAGGTTTCAAAAGACACCTTCCTGTTTTCTACTTTTGGCGAGATAAAATTGACCGTCCATTTTCTATCAGATTCTGATAACCTACAAGTATGTTCCTCAGAATCACATTGTTTTATGAATGAATGAATGTATTCATGAATGACAGTGTATAATCCACATATATAAAATGCAATGTGCATCAATATATATTTTTTTGTGCATAACAATTTTCAATGGGGGCACAGATACTACTCTCTGATCCCAAGCAGACTTGTTAAAGAGGAAAAAACTTGGTTGAATCTGTTAAAGTGAGAAAAAAAGTGATCGAACCTTTTAAAGGAAGAAAAGGTGGTTAAACCTGTTAAAGAGGAAAAAAAGATGGTCAAACCTTTTAAATGAAGAAAAGGTGGTTAAACCTGTTAAAGAGGAAAAAAATGTGGTCCATCCTTTTAGAGGAAGAAAAGGTGGTCAAACCTGTTAAAGAGGAAAAAAAGGTGTTCAAATCTGTTAAAGAGGGAACAAAAGTGGTCAAACTTGTTAAAGAGGGAACAAAAGTGGTAAAAGAAAATAGTCATTGGACTTGTCAGGCAAATGTTTCAGCATCTAAGAAAAAATAGAGAGAATATGGAGGACTATAAAAAGGTGACATTTCAATCCAGAAAGATAACTGGAATCTTTCCTTTTAAAAAAAATGGAGATGTCGTATTAGCCATCATAGTCCTAAGAGGACCCAACTCCTGGAGCATCAGCCAACTGGTAACCAGTATAAATAGGGTCAGACAGATTGTAATAGGCAGTCACAATTGGAGACTTGCAGAGTAGGGTAGCATTTTGTAGCTCCTAATAAAAGATACTAGTTACCCACTGGGCTTGTATTAAATACCCACACGCGAATGTGACAGATACTACACTCTGATTCTAGGCAGAGCGTTGTGGAATGACATTTTGATCTTAGACAGAGCACATAGATACTCTGATCCTAGACAGAAGAACCAATCTATATGTAAATAATCCCATCATTTTTTAGGGGTTTTATCTATGCTAGTGTGGAAAATAATAACCATTTTTGTTTTTCATATTAAGGAAAAGATTGGGTGTTGATACTAAAATCAAAATCTTTGCTTTGATAAAAACCAATTTAATCAATAACCAATCATTTCATCAATTCTGTCCCCATTCTTATCTTTAACCTTTCCTACCCCTGTTTTTTCTTTCTTTCTTTTTCTCTTTCTATTAATTTACATTTTCTAATGAAGTTGGGAGAGGTATATGTATTCGCTTGTGTCTGTCCTTCTGACATTGGTCACTTGACAGTTTCTATTGAGTGACTAACCAGACCTGTTTTTTTTGTTTTTTTTAAATCATGAATTTATGGTTCAAACCATACTGGTAGCATTTTCCTCAAGGTAACTTAATTTTACCACCACCACTGCTTAATTTACGTGGTAAAAGGAAACATATACAGGTGGCGATGATTAATATTTCCCTTGGTAGGTAAGGTAAGGTAAAAAGTGTTCTGTGCACAGATACTACACTCTGATCCTAGGCAGAGGGCTGGGGTGTGACACTTTGATCTTAGGCAAAGTGCACAAATACTCTGATTCTAGGCAGAAGTGCCAATCCATATGTAAATAATCCCATCATTTTTTATGGGTACTATGCTACTTAGGTAAAGCATCCCGTCTCTTAAGAGACAACTCCCAATGGAGCATGGAGGACTTTATTCTTACAAGTTTTTTTATGACCACACCCTTGGCAGAATGCAAGTCCACTGAAGGGATACCTCTACCCTAATCGCAAAGCTTAGAGTGTAGTCAATGAGTGCACAGGGAAATGTGTCCTAATGAAGAGTTTTCTACACTCTTCGTTCATACAGAGAATTGAACCCAGGATCTTCTGCGTGTGAGTCAGATGTATTAACCATTACACCATCCAAGCGGACATTTCCCTTGCAATGCTAGTTATTTGCTGCTTCATTGGTTTTCTCTTTCTTTTGAACTTTTCTTTATTATTCCCAACCAAGAATCAAAGAACTTTTCTTGACTTTCTTCTGGGCCTTTGTCTAAACTGATGAGACTCCTCTAGAGAAATGCTTTTTCTCAAAAAGCAGGTTATACAATTTGTTATCTCAAAGAAATCAAAGTATTCAACATAGGTTTCTTCAGTTTTTAAGTTGGTCTGGTTGGCTATGTATGTATGGTGTGTACAGGCTGCATCAATGGAGCTAGTGGGCTGAAAATTTAAACATTTACTCCACATTATATATTAAAAAATGTTGCCCCCAAATTCCCCCCAAAATAGGTTTTTAGTGGGAGGTTCATTTTAAAATGTAATTTTATCCTAAATTGGTACCTTAGTTTGTGCCCGGCAGCGCTCATGCTTATTTTTTGAAAATTCAGTCTCTTCTAGTGATCACCGCCCAACAAAAGGTGAGACAGTAACTTATTCATTGATTACCCGTATTTCCAATTTTTTAATTGATCACTCCCAACACAGCGTTCTGCCAAAAGATATTGTTCACATGACGGTTTCTATTGAGTAACTAATCAGACCTGTTCTAGCTTCCAAGCTTTTATTGATAGAGAAGAGTATGTTTGGATTTAAATCAGTCATGGGAAAACTCTGGCCCACGGGCCGCATGCATCCCTGAATGGCACGCTTAATTCCATGAGGAAAATAACGTTTTATTAAAATTTCATCTAAGAAAAAGTGAACCTTTTTTGAAGAAATGAGAAAATTCCAGGATAAGTGGACAAATGATTACTTCTTTGTTGAAGTAAAAAAACAGACCAAGGTGTCTAATATATTCTGAATCCAACTCCGCATTTAAAGAATTTACCATTAAGCATCATTACACAACTAAACATTCCGGGTATGATACATTTAAAGGAGATATCAGAAAGCTTAAAATTGAAACATTAAAAAAACAGATCGGTAGCCTAAATACACTTTTTTTCTAAAAGGCAAACAGAGCTCAGCGAAATGGTGCATGCAAGCTATGTTATTACCAAAAAAGTTCCTAACATTCTAAAAATTATTCTGACAGTGAATTTGTGGCCCGGTTTATGATTTAATAATATCTCATGCGGCCCACTGCTCGTAAAAGGTTGCCCATGCCTGGTTTAAATGAATATGTGAACAAAAAAATGTAATTATCTCCCTTAGAAATACTGCTTACTGCTGTCTTTTCTGCTAGTAATACTACTCTTTGCATCTGCCACAAGGTCAGCTAATATTTTGTTTGACTATTTTCCTTTGGCAAGTGTCTGAAATGATGCCCTACTTTGTAAACTCTTTAACCACCATATGTGACTTAACTCAAATTACCAACAGACTTTGAGTAATATATATATAATTGTTTGCGCCAACCTATCGTTGTCAGGCTCCTTTTGTCTCGGAAGATAATGAAGGATTAGTCTGTGATTGAGTTGCAACACCCGCTGTGATTGTACAGACTGTACACTCGAGGGGAAGATTCTGTTGCAGTTCCAATCACTCTAGACTTATAATTCATAACTACTGTCTCCCATGTTGTTTCTGATGCTGTGAGCAGCGACACTGAAGTGACCCCTCCAGGGAGCAAGCCTGGGCGAAACGTATGTAGATCCAGGGATGCCAACTTGACAGAATCCTCATCTCAGCCTCGCTGATGTAATCCAATAGAAAGCTGAGCAATACGTTTGACATCTGCTTGGCTGCAGGAGCTGCCAATGTTAGCATCCAGCCATCTTATGGGCTCCATTCCGGATTTTTTGGTGCATGTTTACTCCCATAGCCTTTCCTTCTCCTGAAAATATCCACAAGACAGTAGATCCCTCATCCAATGGCCAGGGCATGGATGCTAGGTATTCTGGGTGTCCTTGGACACAAGGTCTTTACATCCCAAGACTATCTAGCAATCTTTGGCATTTCATGGGTGTTATGTTAGAATTTTCCTTGTCTTAGATGAATTACCTGCCATGGCTGTGGGCTCCACCTGCCCAGCTTTTTACATCAGAGATCTTCCTCTCCTAGACTGGCTGCCAACTAAAGCTAACAAGCCTTGCCTGCTCATCCAGTTATACTGCCAGACAGATTGGTTACTAAGAACTTCAAAAATGACATCCATTTTTATTTGATTGTCAGATTTTTAAATATAAAATAGATAAATAAACAAATAACATTCTGATTACATTGTTTTTTTTTGAGTTTAAAAAAAAATATCCATTTTCTTTTATTCTCAGACACCTAAACACACCTACCTATATATCTATGATATACATAAAACTTTCAAATTTCTCGCAAAACTTTCCCCATAACAAATATTAAATCAGTGTTTCACTTCACTCACCAAAAGATATGATTCTAATATCATAAATTACCTACCCGCCCAAAGATCCATAAATTATTCTAGTTGGATGGAAACAAAAACTCATTTAATGATAATAAAAAAGGCTAAGGGCAAACCTTCAACAACACCAAGGCCAGATTAAGATT
>VCCN01004110.1:4422805-4436224 GCA_006491835.1 Architeuthis dux | reverse complement strand
CAATGTGAGTGTATGCTAAATTGGTCCCTTAGTTTGTGTCCGTCAGAGTTCATGCTTGTTCTCTTGAACATTTGGATTTTTTAGTGATCACAGCCCAACATAAGGCAAGAAGTAACTTATTCATTGATCACCCCAACCCCCAACACGGCATGCTACCAAAAGACGTTGGTCACCTGGAAGGTGAAACACACACCTTTTCACATATCTCTCATCTATTGTGCATGTAATTAATCACTGCTACCCATAACAGACTGTTGCTGGGATTAGTTTATTTATGTGTTCTGACATTTATATGTATATATCTATGTATCCTGACTTCAATAGCCTTAAACATTCATTGTAGAATTTTTTAATTATTTTTAAATCATAAGTTTATGGTTCAAACCATAGTAGTATTTACATCAAGGTAACTTAATGTTACCACCACCGCTGCTTAATTTACAAGGTAAAAAGAAGCATATATGGATGGTGGTGATTCATAATTTCTCATGGAATGCTAGTTTTTTTTGTGACATTAATTTTATTGAAAAACATATTTACCACCATCTTCTGCCATCTCAGGCAATTTCACAATTCCATCTTCCTAGAGCTGTTCATCTTTCTCAGCAAAAAGATGCCTTTTGCAGTCTTCCGGGGAATTGAAATTTTTTTATTAAGAGAATTCTGAAAAAAACAGAAATGGTAACCTGATGCTGAAATATCTGGTGAATATGGCAGAAGAGTGAAAACTTCCCAGCTAAGCTGTAACAAAGAAAAACATGTGGTCTAGAATAATATGGATGGAATATTACAAACTTCCTGAATTAATTCCAGATATATTTTGTCAATTACTGCCTTCAGTTGGTCTAATTGGGAGCAGTACTTGTTCAAATTGTTTATTTGGTACCCTGGAACATATACACAGTATCAACTTCTTTGGATGAATACCAGCCTTTGGTAGAGTTAGTAGTTCATTTCACTTACCTCTGTCATATCTTGCATTTCATGTTGTTGTAAAGTATCTATTTTTCATCACCCATCACAATTTGTCTAAAAAATACAGAACATTCACATATTGTTGTATAGACATCTTGGTCCGCAGGAGGAAAATCCTGAACTTGGAGAAAAAGGAAGACTCAAAACTTGTTTATAAAAATATATGTATATATTTTTATTTCGTAAGATACATTGTTTCGTGGCAGAGAATGAAAAGTGGGAGAGAGATAATGAGAGCCGACAGACTGTTCCCAACAGGGGAACTGGTCCCATGCCTTCCAGGCCCAGCTGCTGCCTGCCTCTCTGCTTGTCTCTGAGCGAGTCCTGTGTCTCTCTCTTCTTTTATGGGGTTTCGAACGCCCACGGTTGTTTTTCAGCCACCACCTGCAGGCAGGTCAATATCCTGCCTACGACCCCTGAACACCCTGTGTGTGCATTTCCGGTACTGGATTATGCAGTTGATATCCTGTTTATGACTTTCAACACCTGTGGGGGTCAAATCTGTGACCTCTGCCCATGGCCACTTAAATATCCAACAATATGATCTGATAGATGTTTTTTTTTTTTCACTTAACTCATATGCAAGCCACACCTCAAATTAATCACTATCAACCTTAACTTATCTACCAACTGTAGAGCATTGTTCAGTGAAAAATATCCAACACAAAACTTTGCAAACCACTTTTGACTCATTTGATCATTCACAGTACCTTCTTCATAAACTGTACAAATCTTTTTTGTGTTTGAGTCGTATTTTTACCTTTCTTAAAATAAAAAAATGTTGCTTATTTTCTTCAATGTTAGAATCAATAAACAAAAATATGCCAATTTTGACAGTTTGTTGTACCCTTGTGAATAAGTTTGTAATCAATGGCCCTTGTGATATTCCGCTGTAGGTTGTATATTTATTTTGAGTTAGGTAATTGAAGTCCTACGCCATAGTTGATGGAATCGTAAAATTATTAATATTGGTTAACACAGAACTGGAAGCTGTAATAATTTACTCCTTTACTTCAGAACTAATCTATGATGTGATCGGAAGTTGATCTAATCTAATATCATCTCAGATAATCTAATCCCTCATATCCATCGATCAGCCTCTATATATTTATGATGGCTCATTGCACAATAGCGAAAGCGTGTGATAGCCCTGAAAGCTATTCTCTTGCATTGGGTATTTGCTATATACAACAGTTTTAAAAAATATATGCTGATATGATAGCTGTCAGAAAACAATCAAAAGTGATCTTTTTGAATGAAGTCAGTTAACGTTAAACACTCCTAATGATATCTAAGGACAAACACAAAACAAACTTATTGATCAACCCAAAATATGTGCATACTATGTTGAAAATGAAAAGAAAAATTCATCTATTTTTAGCTTGGATTGTTTTTATTTCTTTTTGTTTTATCTACTTAGTTGTTTTTTTAAATCTTCATTTCTGATTAGATTTAAGTTCTCAAATTAATTAAAATATAATCGGTCAATGTTTCCTCTAATTTTTTCATGGTCTGCATGGGACCAAAAAGCCTGTGTGCAACTGAAAAAGTGGGGTGTGCAGAAAATAATTTTACTTTTAAGACAATCATGGATATTTTGTCTGAAGTTTATAAAACAAAGGTCATTTACTTATAACAAAATGTATGTTTGTTGTGTGGATGTAAGGGAATCTGACAGAATGTTAAATTTGATTAGACAATGTGGAAAAGAAAGATTGAGAAAAGCGTGTTACGTCTCAAACATATTTATTATCATGAAGATAAATCGTTATGCATTTCGTCGTCGTGAAACAACAACATCAGAAGAGAATTGAACATAGCAGGGACGTGCACAATCCATGTTGGGTAGTGGAGATGAAATGTGGGTTTTTGTTTTAGACAGATACTCTGTCTAAACACCCTGCTCCCTAACCCCACCCACTTTATAGCCCACACATTGACCCCCTAATCCACAACCAACCAATGCCCCATAAGTAGTTTCCAACTGGACAAACTAAAAAAAAATAAAACACATTTCATCTCACTTCATTTCCACTACCCAACATGGATTGCTGCACATCCCTGCTATGTTCAATTCTCTTCTGATGAAGTCATTTCACGACGACAAAATGCATAAAGATTTATCTCTATGATAATAAATATGTTTGAGATGTAACACGATTTTCTCGATCTTTCTTTTCCACATTGTCCAATCAAATTTACCAACAAAAAGTATATAATAAAAGAAATGATTTATTTGGTATATTAATCTTTCTTATCTATTCATTATTGTTTAATCCTATATCTTTATCTATTTATATACCAATTTGTACACATTATAATCTTTGCATAAACGTGCAATCAGATAATGCTAATTGGAGCAAGATACGAAAATTGCTTTTTTGGCCACATAGTTTTATTATTGAATCCCTAGGTTGAAAAGAAAAAAGATTGAAGTAAAAGGAAATCTACAGAGAAAAAAAGCCAGAAGAGTAAAAGAAAACCAGGAGATCAAGAGAAAGGGTAAAAGGTAGGGTAAAGTGTCTGTCTCTTAAGAGACAACTCCCAGTGGAGTACGGAGCCCGGTGACGAGGACATGGTTTCTGTTGCATGCATCAGCTTAGTGATTATTGCAAGTTTCAAGTCTGGTCGAGACCAAGACTTTATTCCTACAAGTTTTTATGATCACCCTCTTGGCAGGATGCAAGTCCACCAGAGGGATACCTCCACCCTAATTACACAGCTTAGAGTGGACTCAATTAGCTGCTGAGTGCACAGGGAAATTTGTACTAATGAAGAGTTTTCCACACTCTTTGCTCATACCGGGAATCAAACCCTAGACTTTCTGTGTGTGAGGCAGTTGTGCTACACTATCCGAGCAGACAAGAGAAAGGGGGGAAGGAGTAAAAGAAAGAAAGACTAGCATTCTAAGGGAAATTATGAATCACACCACCCATCTATGCTTCTTTTTACCTAGTAAATTAAGCATTGGTGGTGGTAAAATTAAGTTACCCCAATGAAAATGAGAACCGCGGCCCTTCGGGGGTCCTTGTGGCATGCTAGGGTATCATCCTGGGGAAAGTTGCGCAGGATATTGAAGCCTTTGGCTAGGATCAAAGTGGAGTATCTATTCTTTGAAACTGCCGTGGCCTCGAAGTTCAGAGAACCACGGCCCTTTGGGGGTCCTTGTGGCATTCTCAGTTGTCTTTGGATATCTGGGAGTAGTTGCACAGGATATCTTGGCCAGCCGGTTGGGAGGCTATCACCATTAGGACGCTCGGGATTCGTCCTGAGAAGCTTTTGATTTATCCCGTTCCTCGTGGCATTTGTCTCAGTGACAGGGATTTGGGATTCTCCCTCCTCAAGTCTCTAGTCACAGGGACATGGGATCTCCACCCCTTTGCCTGCACATTCCCGTGTAGGACCCCACATTAAAAAGACTTCATGTCATAATTTTCCGCTGTGGGGAGGCGAATAAATAAATTCTTGGCCTTTTGGCTAAGATCAAAGTTTAGTCCTTGTCGCATGCCTGGGATTTGTCCTGAGACGTTGCACAGGATATAGAGGCCTTCTGACCGAGAAGTTTAGTGAACCTGCCCGGGATTCATCCAGCATGCTCAGGATTCGTCCTGAGAGCTTTACACAGGATTCATCCTGTGACCAACGACCAGCTTGCCTCAATGTCCACGTGACATCAGTCGCTTATTTTTTTTGAAAATTCAGATGTTTTTAGTGATCATTGCCCCAGAAAAGGCAAGAGAAAAGTAAATTATTCATTGATCACCCTTTTTTTCCAATTCTTTAATCGATCACCCCAACATGACAGTTTCTATTGAGAAACTAACCAGACCGGTTTAAATAACTTTTGCTAATGTCTCTCATAAATGATTTATTTCTATTCTGTCCTAATCTTTTTCAAAATGATACATATACTTTTCATTTCTTCAATACATCTTTTTGGTATTACTGCAGCTTCTATCTCCACTAACAAATACCCATATCTTAATGAATCATCCATTAGTTGTCTGTTCGTCTGCTTGTAAAGGACAGAATTTAACAAAGAAACTTGCTTTTATCAACAAATACTTTTCTCTGGCATTTTTGTCAAACACAACAAAATCTTGTCTTTTATTTGTCTTCTGTTAAAAAATGTATTTCACTTTTATTATTTGGTATAAACAAATTTCTGGTCATTTACATATTTTCTTGTATTATTATATCCACTTTGTAATAAAATGTATGAGTTATTTAGATTCTCTGTCCTATTGACCAATTCTTGATGAAGTAGACATCATGAAAACATAGAATGTATATATTATTTGTTTGGATGTCATTCATGGCAAAAACTTTAAAATGTAAGTGGGGAAAGAGAGGAGCGCGAGTACAAAAACTGATAAATGGTAGAAAAAGAAAGTGATAGGCAGAAGAGTTTAAGGGGGAAATCAGAAGAGAGAGAAAAAAGAGTGGAAAAGAGATAAGAATGAAAGAAGAAAGGGGGAGGCAGTGATAAAAGAAGGAAAAAAACATTGAGAAATAGTTCTGGTTAGTCACTCAATAGAAACTGTCTCGTGACAGTCTTTTGCATCATTCTGTGTTGGGGGTGATCAATTAAAAAAATTGGGAAAAGGGGTGATTTGTTGAGTAGTGAGCACTTAAAAAAACAAGTGGGGAACAAACTAAGGGATTAATTTAGGATAAACTTACATGGCAAATTGAACCCCCACTAAAAATCTATTTTGGGGAGGATTTTCAAAAAACAAAAAAGATTTTTTAATAGAAATAATAAGGAGTAAATGTTAAAATTTTCAACCCTTTAGCTCCATTTGTGAGGCCTGTACGTGTGATACATGCATAGCAAACCAACCAGCCAGACCAACTTAAAAACTGAAGAAACCTATGTAGACAGTATTGGTTTTCGGTTTCTAAACATGAAGGCGAAAAGGGATTGAACACACGTCCACCCTGGAAGCAGCCCATACTCTTATGGTTTGGACTGCTGCCTTTCCATGAGAATGCTGTAAGTGGTTAAGAGCAGGGCCGTGTATAGGCTGCTTCCTGGGTGGACGTATGTTCGATCCCTTTACTCATTTATACAATCTAAGCCACTCGTTTATTAATTGCTAACACTGGTACCTGGCTGATATGGGTTCCCAATTAATAAATGTCTTTATAATTATCATATAATCCTACAATTATAAGATAGATTTTAGCATTTTCTTCTTCTCTTTAAACTTTTTCGCCTTCATTTTTAGAAACCAAAAACCAATACTGTCAACATAGGTTTCTTCAGTTTTTAAGTTGGTCTGGCTTGCTTGCTATGCATCTATTACATGGCCCTGCTCTCATGGTAAGGCAGCAGCCCAGACCATAAGAACAGGGCCACGTAAATGGCTGTTTCCAAGGTGGACGCGGGTTCGATCCCCACACAGTGCTAGTTTTTTTATTCATTTATACAATCGCTGCATGTTTATCAATCGCTAACACCAGTGCAAGGCTGATATGGGTTTACAATTAATAAATGTCTTTATAATTATATTCTGGTGGATATAAAATTATCCATTCTTTGATTTTCATATATATAGTCGTGGTATTAGTATTGTAAAAAATACAAGTCATATATAAGAAATTCGATATATGTTGAAAATATTTAATTTGAGTGCTCGACATGAAAAAGTTAGTTTTATAACTAACACTATCCTATGGAGCTAATATATATAATGACATAATTGAGAACCTATATTTGCCCAGCGTCAGTGTGAGCGACTGCTAAACGAGTGGCCTAAATCGTAAATGTGAATAAAGAAACAAACTTAATTACTGAGCTCAGTCGGTAGAGCAGTACCTGCATATAAGGTAGCTTCTAAGGTGGACGCAGTTTAGTTCCCCGCACAGAGTTTGTTTCTTTATTCACATTTACAATTTAGGCTGCTCGCTTAGTAGTCACTCACACTGACACTGGGCAAATATAGGTTCTCAATTAATAAATGTCAGTATAATTATCACATTCTGTAGGATATAAAATTATCCATCATTTAATTTCATTTATATATATATATAAATGTCTATGAAGCTTTTATAACTTCGACTACTAACAATGTTATTAAGAAAAATAGATATAACTTACTTCTCGGAGCCTCGATGTGACCATGTGTTCGTACGTGTTAGTCCGTGACTACTCATTTCCCAATCCCTTTTCCCTTTGCCACTATTATGGTCAGTTTCCCGCTTTTTCTAATGACCCACATCCTTAGAAGGAAATATACATACTAATTTTACAAAAAGGAAGAAGCAATTTTAACAGCTATTAGGAAAAAAACAAACAGAGTACACAGAAAGGCAATATATTATACACTGAAATTACTAGTGTATTTAACTCGAAAGATCATCAATATATATATATATACCATAATATTGTCATATTATATAATGTTGGCACAAGAGAGAACACATGTGGGTAGAAGTTAACTAATGGGACCCCAATATCTGAGAATATAGAGATATCATTGAAATAAAGTGCTTCAAATCGTTTTGATTGCGGTTCTTATCTTGATTATCTCAGTAATATTGTCTTATTTCCTATTAAGTGCCAAATCTACCTTTCAATTTGACCAATTTTCACTCTACTTGTCCTAAGACCACAATCAAATCAACAGACAGTTTTAGACAAACAAAGCATCATTCTCCAGCCACCCCAGCCACCCAACTATAGGTTGAAGAGATACAAATTGTCTAACCCTTAGTTTTAGCAGTGGCGGTGCTAGGTCTGACTGCGCCCTCCAAATTTGTTTTTCAGATTATTTTTCAGATTTAAAAAAATTATTTTTCAGATTTTTTTAGATTATTTTTTTAGATTTTCCAGGGTTGCCCCGGTGCTCTAAAAAGAAGAAAAAAAGCTCTACTCATTGAGGCAGTGTGTGTGTGTGTGCAAAATTTCAAGTTAATACTATGAACAGTTAGGGCTGGGAGAAGTCTGGATACAACATTTCAATTTGCCCAATTTTGACTCTACTTGTCCTAAGACCACAATCAAATCCACAGACAGTTTTAGACAAACAAAGCATCATTCTCCAGCCGCCCAACTATAGGTTGAGGAGATCCAAATTGTCTAGCCCTGAGTTTTAACAATAGCGGCGCTAGGTCCGACTGCACCCACCAACCCCATGCAATTTCTTTTCAGATTATTTTTCAGATTTTTTTAGATTTCTTTATATTTTTCCAGGGTTCCCCAGATATATCATGTCCCCAGAGTCCCGGTGCTCTGTGTGTTTCAAGTTTCTACTATGAACAGTTAGGGCTGGGCGAAGTCCGGATACATAGATAGATATAAATGTCAGAACACATAACCTAAACCCAGAAATAAACCAGTGTTGTGAGTAGTGGTAATTAATTATTCATTCAACGGAAACCATCACATGACCAACCGTCTTTTGGCAGCATGCTGTGTTGGGGTTGATCATTTAAAATATTTACCGAGTTCCATATTTTGTAGTGCTGATTTACTTCTTCTACCATTATGTCTGGGATATCGCTAGTATCTATAGGTTTATTAGTTTGTGGTATGTTTATTTTTGAGGCGTACAAATTTTCATAGTATTCTTCTGTTACTTTTGTCAGTTTGTCCCTATTTTTTATAATTTTGCCATTTTTATCTTTTAGTGTAAGCATCTGTTGTTTGCCGGTATAGTCTGCGGATCCGGCCCGTTTTAAACTCTTTCCCTTTCTGATAGCCTCTACTATCCTTCTCATGTTTTCCTTTCTTTTTTCTTTTCTCGTTCTTTTATTTATTAATTTGTTAAGTTTTGCCTTTTTGTTTTCGTCCTCTTTAGTTTCTATCTCCATATTTCTTCTCTGTTTGATTAGTTTTAATGTTGCTTTAGAGTATTTCCCTGCATTATTGTCTACATTTGAGTTGCCTACCATCTCTGCTGCTTCCTTAATTATATTTGTCAGACTATTACTCTTTTCTTCTATGTCACTCTCAGTATTCCACAAAGCCTGGAATCTGTTCTCTATCACTACTCTGAAGTTGCTAATGTTCTCTATCTCTATCTTATTGGGGCATCTCTTATTCTTGAGAATCATTTTATTCCTTTCAGTTTTAAAGTTATATTTAGTTCTGCACGCTACCATTATATGATCACTTTCTATGTCTACTTTATTTATAACGGTAACGTCTTTAATGTTATCGATCTTGTTAGTTAGTATGAAGTCAATTTTGTTTTTAGTTGTGCCGTTTGGGCTTTTCCAAGTCCACTTATGACCTTTCCGCTTTTGAAAGAATGTATTAGTTATCTTTAAACCGTATCTTTCTGAGAAATTTACTAGCATGATACCTCTCTCATTTTTTTGTCCTATTCTATATTTTCCTACATTAGATTCACCAACGTAGGTGCGTAAACCTGGATTACCTTTAGCATGTATCTTTTGCTTAATCTAACTGTTATCCAAGTGACCCTGTCTGATATACTGTCAAAACTTATTACATTGCCCGCGATGTTGTTATTAACTAAGAATCCTACGCCACTGAATTTTTTATTGTCTCTCCTTTTATAATAGAATAGGTGGTTAATTACCTTAAGCTTTAGAAGATTTTCTCTTTTTCTGTGGGTTTCACTTATACCAAGATGTGCCAGTCGATGTTGTCCAACGCAATACATGAACAAGACGTTAACGAAAATTATTTACAAATTATCCAAAACATATACGAAAATGGCACCGCAATAATTAGACTACATAAAGATACACACAAGATAAAGATAGCAAAAGGAGTAAGACAAGAGGATACAATATCACCTAAACTATTCACAGCGAGCCTTGAAAGCATCTTTCGAATAAATATAGATGGAGAATACTTAAGCAACTTAAGATTTGCTGATGACATTTCTATGATGTCAGAGGCATCCAACGAATTACAAAACATGTTAACCGATCTAAATAGGAAATTTTGAAGAGCAAAGAAAGAAAAGTTTGCCGGTAAGACTTGGCAGAGGCTAGCACAAGATAGGTTGTCATGGAAGGAGATGGGAAAGGCCTTTGTCCAGCAGTGGACTTATAACGGCTGATGATGATGACTATGAACAGTTAGGGCTGGGCGAAGTCCAGATACATAGATACATATAAATGTCAGAACACATGAATAACCTAAACCCAGCAATAAACCAGTGTTGTGGGTAGTGGTAATTAATTATTCATTCAACAGAAATCATCACGTGACCAACGTCTTTTGGCAGCATGCCGTGTTGGGGGTGATCATTTAATTGGAAAAAGGGGTGATAAATGAATAAGTTACTTCTGTCACCTTTTATTGGCCTGTGATCACTAAAAAAAGTCTGAATTTACAAAAAACAGATGGATGCAAACTAATGGGTACATTTAGCATAAACTTACATTGCAAATTGAGCCCCCAAACTAAAAACCTATCTAAAGTGGGTATTTAAAAATGAAAAGAAGTTTGTTCTAGATATAATAAGAAGTACCTAAATGTTTGAATTTACAGCCCTCTAGCTCCATTGGTGTGGCCTGTATGCATGATACATACATACATAGCCAGGCAGACCAACTTGAAAACTAAAGAAACTTATGGTGACAGTTTTGGTTGGTGATTTCTAATAAACCAAATTGTTTTCTTTGCATGTTTGATCTTGGTTATAAAGAGTAGCATGCTCATTTTCATTTTTTAGAGCAGTGTAATCTGCATGACAAGACCATTACACATCATCTGCATGACAAGACCATTACACATCATCTGCATGACAAGACCATTACACATCATCTGCAGGACAAGACTATTACAAGTCATCTGCGTAGCAGTGATTAAACATCAACACAGGTAGAGAGAGAGAGAAGGAAACCATATATGTGTGCCATATCCCCGCAGGAGATAAGTAATCATGGCTTTCTACATCTTTAAACTGTACATTGCCTTGACTGTTCATTGGAGAGATAGTGAAGTGGTTTTTCATTGCTTTCTCCATGGTTTGAATTTAGAGTTGTCATTCTAGACCAGAGCTTTCTAAACTGTGTGTCACACCACTTTAGTGTGTCGCAGATAATTTCAAGGTGTTGAGCAAAATTAAGTATATCTTTCAAAAGATATTTCCTTGAAAGGCTGAGATGGTATTATATATTTGGCTTGGCTAACAAAACTTAAGTAATGTTTGGCAAAAGATTTTATTTTTAAAAAGTGTGTCGCCAATGCAAAACGTTTGGAAAGCTCTGTTCTAGATTGATTGCCTCTCAAGGTTAGAGGGCCCAGTCTGTCTTGCCGTTTTAACCCTAACCAGGAGGAGAGGAGGTGAGTTGGATTCATGCCTTTCCCAAGTGCATTAATGTGGAGTGAATGAGAACAGTCTCGGACAGGGTTTGAACTTGGCCTGCCAATTCCATTGTCCACGCGAGAAGGAAACATTGAAGAAAGAAAGAAAGAAAAAAGAAAGACATAGAAAGTAATTATACTCTACAAATCTTTGCTTTTATTTCTGCCTTCTGACCAATTTGAAACCAAAGTTCAAAAAGACTAAATAAAAATATTAGTTTACATATATTCCAACCAAATTAATAGAAGTACTCACAGGTCCTTTATTCATAAAATGACCATGGTCACCGATTCATATATGTGGCTTCTCGAGCTCCCTGATCTACTAATGACAATAACAATATGGCTGCTCCTTCACCAGGATGTAAAACAGCGCCACCTTACCAGAAGTGGATAAGTGCTCTTGTGTCTAAGGGGAATAACTCAGGATACTTAACAAAAGGGATCTGATGCACAGTCTGGTGCCATCTTGGTAAGATGTTCTGTTAATCAGTGGCATAGGCTGAGACGGCTGCAGAACAATCTTGTTGCTGCTTATATACGGCACCTGGTATTCCCAGATGGTCAACCATCTGTGTAATGAGCAGGCTTGACTTTGCTGATCTTATGAGAACCAGTGTACCCAACACGAGTTGGCCGTGTATATAAAAAACACATGATAAATTGTCCATTGTTCTTTTTCATTGTGTTGAACTGATCTGACATCATGTGGTCAACAGTGTACTCATGCTAAGCAGGTTAATGTATATTTTCTCTCTTCTGCCTTTTCTTCCAACTGAAGAATATTTATTATTAACTGCCTTCAGCTAATATCTAAGTTCCCTTTACCCATTGTTACAGTATAGTAAGATATCTTGCTTACTATTATAGTTCAATTTATGCAGAATAGAATGCTAAGTAAACAGAAACTTTATTGTACTTACTAGCATAGTACCGGTCAAAAATGACAGGTTTATTTATTTTATGTGTGGATAAATTATGGATTGGTGCAACACAATCTTCTGATCCCCATTTACTTCAATTTGGCTTTGTGCAGTACTTTGTACTGAATTTAAACAAAAGCGGTGGCAGGCAAGCAAGCAGGAAAGCTGTAATCAGCAGCAGCTGTTCCAGGTCCGCCTGCTGTTTACTTGATTTGTTGTTAACTTGTAACTTAATTTCAACCAAAATTCAAGCACTGTAATGTTAGACTATCAGATACACTACTTTCCTGCATACCTCTAGGTCTGACGTTAGCATCATGGCAGGTTTCGTTAATTTTATATATGTTTGCTTTAGCGTGATAAACAAACAAATGACATTGGCTTATATATAGAAGAAGTGTTTATTCTTATCTATTACCAAAATGATGAAGTCTTTATTTTGCAAATGCCTTATTGGTATATTCTCTCTGATTGCCTCTTCCCAAAACTGTACTAGCTTCATGTAAGACTACACAATATTTGAACTGTAGGCATAGAATACACTTCATCAATATTTACTTACTCTTTGCTAATAGTAAGAATATCCTTATTAATGTTAATGTATAGCACAATGACTCCTATATAATGGTCATGTCTTTCTAAGTATTCTGTAAAAAGATTTATATATAAATGAATGACTTGGCTCCGCGAACAGAGATTTGGGATGGGTTTTTCATGTCTTTATTCAGGTGCTAGGTTGGCGGGGCCTGAACACGAAAAATCCGTAGTCTGCGCAATGGAGTTTTAAGGTGAAGTGCAAAGTGTGCACGGCCGACCCCACCCTTTGAAACTTTGGTTTGCATGCTATAGTCCACTGTAGTGGCACGGATAGCAGCATTGTCCTTCGGGGTTAGGTTTGACAGTTAATTATAAAGACATTTACTAGTTAGGGAGATATATTTGCTAGTGCCAGTGTGAACAACTGCTAAACGAGCGGCCTAAATTGTAAATGTGAATAAAGAAACGAGCTCTGTGTGGGAATCAAACCCGCGTCCACCCTGGAAGCAACCTTATACTCAGGTTCTGCTCTACCAACTGAGCTAACAAAGTTCTTAAGGTAGGCAGGAGTCTTTTAATCCTACACTTTGCTGGTCTCTCTAATCTCGCGTTCGTATTTAGGCATGAATATGTGGTTCTCTATGCCAACAATATAAAATCAAATGATGGATAATTTTTATATCCAACAGA
>VCCN01004110.1:4400020-4422181 GCA_006491835.1 Architeuthis dux | reverse complement strand
TTAAGGCTCCTCAAATATCCAAATTTTTATTGTGTGCTCATGGGAAAACTGACAGATGCTACACTAAAAATAACGTTTTCCCAATGATCAATATAAAAAAAAATCTTAAGATCAAGCTGATCACTGTATTTTCTTTAATGTGTTATTGTAATTGTATAAAGCAATTTGGCAAACAAAAAACCCCACTTAACAATGAGAACAGAATTCTCTCTTTCTTGATAAGTTTGCCAACAAGAGACAAAGAATCTCTAACTTGAAGACAACCCAGATGCAAACCCCATCGTTGACTCAATTGTGATGTGTACTGTAACATCTGGCACATATTTGACTATGAAGTATATAAGTTCTATTGTAGATAAATCTAGAGCAATGTTCTTCTCTTTTCTAATTAAATTGCTTTGCGGCCTTTTGGCTAGGATGTAGTATCTGTTCTTCAAAACCGCCATGGCCTCAAAGTTCAGAGAACCACGGCGCTTAGGGAGTCCTTGTGGCATGCTCGGGTATCGTCCTGGGAGAAGTTGCACAGGATATCTTGACCAGCTGGTCGGGAGGCGATCACCATTAGCATGCTCAGGATTCGTCCTGAGAAACTTTTGTGATCACCACATTCCCACCTTTATCCCGGTCCTCATGGCATTTGTCTCAGTGACAGGGATTTGGGATTCTCCCCACTCAAGTCTCTAGTCACGGGGACATGGGATCCCCCCCCCTACTGAATTCAGCACTAAATGACCTACCAAGGGTTGATTGCCGTTAAACAAAACAATCAATCAATCTTTTCTAATTAGACCCTTTTTTAGGCACTGATGTGAAATAAGTATTTTTTGTTTCTCCCATTAAGTAAGAGATTGAATTACCAGAATTCAGAAAACAATATTCAGCAGCTGCTAGCCATTTCTGATTACAAACCTGATTATTTTGTGATTTGATTTCTTGTACAGAGTACAGGATTATAACGAAGACTTGTATAGAATCATCCCTATTATATCCTCCCTTGTTTTATCAAGTTGTACGACTATGTAGAATAATGCTGGTTTTTCTTCTCACCGATGTGAGAAGTCACATTGCAGGGTTGTACATTTATGCTCCTAGTCGCCCTACCGAGGGTGACCGAATAGAGTGATAATAGTAGTTCAAAAGTAAGGGCGCCTGATCTCCTCCTACTCACTCCATCCTCCTTCCTTCCTTCAACCTGACGGGTGAAGAGGGAAGCTCCTAGCTTCTAGGACCAATTCTAACTGCCGACCGATTTGACATCACTGCCACCCTTAAACCACTCTGGTTGGTCGAACGCATTTTCTTTGTTGTGACTTCGTTGTGACCCAGTCAACCGTTTGACCCATCCTAGCCCAGAGAACATGATATGACATTTTGGTGCAAGTGCCAATACTATCACCCCAAATTCCAGTCTTCTAATAAGCAAAAATACAAACACACAGCCAGAGTGTATTTCATTACATATAGAATCATCCTTATCTTGTCTTATCGAGTTGTACCAATGTCAATACGGAAAATGTCAGAGACAGAGGACACAAATACTTAAATGGTTAACACTTAAATTCATAGACCGCTTGTAACTGACAGTGAAACGCTTCAGTGAATCAAATTAAAAATAATGAAACTCTTCTGTGAATTGAATAGAAAAATCTTTTTAAAATTCACCTAATGGTCAGAGGGGGATAATTTCAACCAGGAGTTATTCTTGATACATTTTATGAATTTAAGAGTTAATGGCTTTCTCAAGGCATTAAAGCTGACCTTGACAGCAAAAGATTCCTACTAAAGACCATTTCACTCTAGAATAAATTAATCTATCTAAAAGTAAGTATCAAAGTATATTAACTTATTCTTATAGATGATATTGGAAGTAGATATAGATTTCTGATCAACAAAAACTCTATCTCTCCTCTAAAGAATTTTCTTGCTAAAAGAAATCATAATAATTATCATTTAGCCATTAACTGTAAATGACAGGAATTTCCATCATTGTAGTTCTTTGGCTAACTCAATGAAATTTCTGTTTTAATGTGATTGATGGTAATTCTGTTCTGTCTGTGAGTCAGGGCTGTTATCTTGTAATAAATAACCTGCAATGGACAAGAGCTTTTATCTTACAATGGATAACTATTAGTCTTCACCACATTCTGCGGTAAATAGGTTAATGCCTGATTCATCTATTGTTATGCAAGTAAATGAAAGGTGAAAAAACCTAAACAGGCCTGAGTGGGCTGAGATTATAAATGGATGTGAAAGGGCCAAGATAGGCAAATATGAATGGATTGGGATAAAAATGAACAAGAACCATAAGTTCAATGATGCATCCACCACCCATGGTGGTATTATCAGGAGGAGGAGGGAGTGAAAATGGAAGATGAAGATGGTTTACCCGAAAGTCTGGACCACGTTTCAAAATTGATATTAACATTACTAGTTGGGTGAGGAAGAGGAAGAGGAAGATCAGGATGGTTCACTCAAAGGTCTACACCAAGTTTTTATTTCATCCAACATCAGATTTAACGTATTAGCGACCGACCAACAGAAAAGTGTCTTATAGATATGTCTTGGACTCATCTAAAAATTAATGTTTTTTTTAATGTTATCGTGATTGTGGGCAGAGGAGGAAGATGATAATGGTTCATCTGAAGGTCTGCACCAAGTTTCATATCAATCCAACATGGTATGGCTGGGAAAATTGATATTTACTATTAGCAACCGACCGAACAACCAAAAAGGGTCTTATAGAGATGCATTGGACATATCTAAAAATGACTGTTTTTTTATGTTATCATAATTGTGACCAAATTCAATAAGATTTTTGCTTCAGCTGATCTCAGGTTCTTTGATGTTAGAGAGACTTTGGTTCCAAATTTTTAAAGATATGTATATATAAAAATGTATGAAGAAAGTCAAGGCAGATAGAAATCTTATACAAAATCCACTATACACCTACTGGTGTATAGATATAAGTGAATCAAGTACAATGTTAAGCAAAAGAGAAGCATCTAGGCTGAATATTGTACATGCATCTTCCTGATATTGTAACTTTTTGTGGATTTGATTCTCACAGACAATTATTTACATATTTTTCTTTCGTATTTTATTTTTCTAATCCTAAAGTTAAAGTCAATTTTCCTTTGAAGTCATAGCAGATTTTTGTTTCTAATTATATTTACAGTTTATTATTATTTTTTGTGATTCTTCGTTTAAATCGATTTATATTTTTACTTAATGGTCTTTCATATTTCATTTGTTTTCTTGCTATATTAACAAATACAACTGCAAAACTAAAATTATTGTTGGACTATTGTCAGAAGAAATTCATATTATATATATATATATATTTATTTTATATTGTGTGTCTGTGTATATATATATATATATATATCATCTTCAGCCATTATAAGTCCACTGCTGGACAAAGGCCATACCCATCTTCCATGACGACCTAGATTGTGCTAACCTCTGCCATGTCTTTCCGGCAAACTTTTCTGTCTCATCCCTCCATCTTGTATCTGGTCTTTTCTGTCCCATGGGCACCAGTCGGTTAGTCTTTCCCCCCCATCCATTGTCATCTCTTCTTGCTAGGTGACCAGCCCATCTCCATTTTTGCTGCTTAATTATTTGTATAATATCTTTCACTCTTGTCCTCCCTCTGATTGATGTTGTCCTTTTTCTATCTCTTAGAGTTATTCCTAGCATTGCTCTTTCCATGGTTCTCTGTGCTATTCTAAGTTGGTTTTCAGCTCGTTGTGTATTTAAAAATATTTATGTATTTATATATATTAGGTTGGTGAGAAACTAATTGCGGGTTTTCACCATCAACTTTAAAGCCGTATATCTCAGCTTAGAATAAAAGTTATTAATCAAAATAAGAATGTTCAGACTCTACACATTTTAGCCAAGTAGAAACAAGTCCATTTATTCCGAAAGCATTCTGGCATCGTGGAACTGCTTGGTTGTTAAAGACCTTCCCTTGCAGGAAGTGGTCAAAATGCTTGAAAAAGTGGTAGTCAGTCGGAAAGAGGTCTGGTGAGTAAGCTGGGTGAGGTAGAGTTTCATAGCTGTAAGATTCTGGAAAGAGATTGCGGGAGTTATGGACCCTGTCAAGTCATGCATGCCCATATAAGCAGGCAGCCATTTGAAATCACTTTGACTGTATGACCAACAAAGGACCACCTACTTTGTAGCAGATGCTTCGACTGTTGGCATCCAGGCCAGCCTGTACCAAGAAAAACCAGACAGAAGTTGGGTGCCCAGTGATCACACTAGCAGGGCACTAACACCCAATGAACAAGAATATTCACCAGTCGAATGGGAGAGTTTAGCCCAAGCATAGGTTCGAGAGATGTTCAGATATTATCTCCTAGGCAGCAATTAAAACAGCTGGAGCAATCACAAACCACTGCTGCCACTGTACAACAATCCGTCAGAAGAGGCAAGCTTCAGAATAGCTAAACACAGATGAGCCCTCCAAGACCTGCCAGGCCCTCAAATGCTGTGTTTTCCAATTGACCACTTATGTGCGCACAAATGAGACAAGTTGGGATTTGACAATGGTTACCACATCTGAATCCATTGTATCATCTTTGAAGACCTTCAAAGACCTTCGAAAGCAATATCCCAAAGATATCATCAGAGCTGGCCAGAACAACCCCTTCTACACCAAACTGAAGTCAGCCATATGCACCAGAAGCAAGCCAAGTGATATATATATATATACCTCCCATACCAAAACCTTTAGAACGAACTGTCAGTCAAGAGCGAGCTGATTTTGAAAGTTCCAAAGATAGTTATACCGGACAGTGAATTGGGGGCAGGGAAAGGGAACATCAGTTTGTGGTTCCTCGCCACTGGTCACAAAGGCCATCCTGGCAAAGCCACCACAAAATGACTGTTACGGTCCAAAATATGTTCTCCGGTATGAATAAGTTAATCGAGAACCACATTTACTCATGCCGTCTGTGTCTAGAAGTTGTAGAAGCTCACAATAGAGACCCACTGATTCCATACAAGCCCACTACCAGATGAGAAATATATCTTGGTTGTGATCGATGAGCTAAGCAAATATCCAGAGGTTGCAATTACAGTACAGCCGGAGGTCTAAATATTGCTGTATTCGATGATTTATTCTCGAGGCACGGATTCTGCAAGAAACTAAAAACGGACGGAGGACCACCTTCCAATGAGAAAGTACTTCAAATGGGCCAGAATAATCCACAAAGTTGTCCGAAGTGCAGAGGACCCAGCACTGAATCAAGATTTGGCACACGTCAATGGTAGAAGGCAAGAATGCCAAAGATGAAATAAACAAACATCTGAGAATATTTCGAGCCACACCACACTCGTCCACAGGAATAGCACCGTCAGAACTACTATTTGGTCAGCTATTCAACAGCTGTCTACCTGATTTCCGCTTGGTCAACCAGAACGTCAGCACCCAGGTGGCCAATGATATATGAGCCAGAAAACCTACAAAGACGCCAAGAGAACAGTACAGAACAGAACATGTATAAATTATCATTGATACTCCTTTCTGACAAGATTTTAGAAGGATAGAAACAAACATTTTCCAGAAATTAAACATTCAGAACCACAAAACATGACTAAATGCATGTCTTGTTATGGTGATTACAAAAAATGTGGTTCTTCTTGTGTAATGTTCCTGTTTTTAACTCTAAAAACCAGGCGATTAGAAACAAAATGGTTGTCGTTCAAATACTTATGACAGGTACTGTTATCCATATATAGATAATTTATATAATTATATTTTTTTTTTTCACTGAATTGTCTTTGATATTTCATTTTCTTTTTGTGATAGATACAAAAAGAATAACAAATATAATTCCCAAACTAAAATTATGGTTTCTCCATTGTCAGCAGAGATAAATTGTAATCTTTTAAGTCTTATATAAGGAAAGGTTAAAAAAACAAACAAACCAGAGTCTGAATGAAAGAAGGAAATTGAGGGGAAGGAAATACAGACAATGCAAGTCAATTTAAAAAGAGATTACAAAACAGCAGGTAAACATTTTTTAAATGAAGAATCTGAACCTCAGATTCCCTTTTTCACTATCCACTTTTTACATACATTTTTTTTCTTTTCCTACAATGAATCTTCTGATTGTGTCATTCTTCCAACAGTTTTTGTTTTCCTTTTTCTGCTACCACAATTTTCTATACAAACTTCTGACAATGGTTTTTCATCCACACAAAGGTTAGCACCAGAAGGGTACCATTTAATGTGGTTCCAACAATAACAAAGCCCTAACAGTCAGTCACTGTATGTAGAATTATGAAGACTCTAGTGAGATGACATCTCACTTCATCAGATTCTATTGTTGGCAAGGATGCCATAAACATGCAACCATCAAGTTTTCCTAGTATTGCCTATAGAAGATTTGAAGTTGTTCCTATTGATTTTCAAACTTAATGTTCTATTGAGTCTGTACCATACGGGTAACCATTCTGGCATTCTTGATCCATCAATCTCTATGTCTACAGACACCATGGTGTAATGATTAATGAGCTAGTCTAGCAGACCATTACTACTGTCTAATGAGTTCAATCCTTTCTGGGTCCCCCACATTTGTAGTCTTGTGCCAGACTAAGCTACAGACTTTTTGTTTTGAACCATATTGTATACTTGAAATAGGCTTTTTTAACAGCAGTTAATTGCATCATTAAGCCAGCTTCAGTGTAGTTGGGCTGGGTTTAAACTAATAAGAAAAATGGCCGATATCAGAATAAAGATTATTTTTTTAAATATTAATATTCTCGGCTGTTCCATGCATTTGCTATTCTTGCTGAGAAGCCCAACATTTGTAGTCTTGTGCCAGACTAAGCTAAGCTATAGACTCTCTTTGTTTTGAACCATTTTGTATACTTGAATATACTTGAAATAGGCTTTTTTGACAGCAGTTAATTGTATCATTAAGCCAACTTCAGTATAGTGGGGCTGAGATTAAACTAATAAGAAAAATGGTAGTTAAATTTGGTATGTCCGATATCAGAATAAAGATTATTTTTTACAATATTGATATTCTCGGATGGGAACATCTTTTCACTTAGGCTGTTCCATGTGTTTGCTACTCTTGCTGAGAAGAAATCTTTTCTAACACCAGTGGAGGTCTGAATTTATAGTTTATGGCTGTGTCTTCTGCTTTTACTGCAGATAGATGAAGTCAGCAATTTCTTATCAGTGCATTTTGAGCAATGAATGTTCCACTCTATGTATGTTGTTCCGGATTCTAGACCTCTAGTAGGTCAGCACATTTTCTTCTGTATTCATGTGTCTCTAGATTAAGTTGTTTTAATCTTTCAGTGTAGGATATATTTCCAAGCCTTGGAATGGTCTTGGTGGCTCACCTCTGAACTCTCACTATGGCATCTGAGTTGTACTTCAGGTTGCAAGAAAATATAGGTTGGATTTTGAGACGGCTTTTTATTGCTTTTGATGTTCAATCTATTACAATGACCTGTGTCATAAGTGACGCAGCCAGAGTCTGAATGAAAAGTAAATGGGTTAATGCCTGACTCATTTGTTTATTGTCATTCAAATGAATGAAAGGTGAAAAAACCTGACCGAGTCTAAGTAGGCTTAGATTATAGATGGATATGAAAGAGCCAAGATAGACATTTTGTTGCAATTGTCTTTGTAGATAATTAAGGAAAATCAGATTATCTCCCCACTCCCTCATTCCTTTCCCTGTTTACCTCCGTGATGCTTTGCCAAGGTCAACATGACTGACAGTGGAACCGTGCAGGGAGAATTGGAATAATGTCTTTCCCAAAAATATTTGTGCAGAAATAACTGCAGCATTCTTCTCCCTTCCAACAGCATGTCACAGTGTTATCAGGTTTGACATTTATTGTAAGGTTCTTTATAATGACATATTAACAGATTAAAAATGCAAACAAAAGACGTACTCACACAGATCCTTTATTCATACATATTTACAATGACTGCGGTCAATGACACACGTGTGTCTTTTCGAACTCTTAATAACAATATGGCTGCTCGCTCACCAAAACATAAAACAGCGCCCCTAAGTTGATAAGCACTCTCCTTCCTAAGAGGAATAGCTCAAAATACTTACTTAACATTTATCATTCGTTGTTTCAAACAAAATACCACACAAGATGGGTGGGAGTAAGGAATTTATGTGCAAAAATTTAAGTGTGTGCATACAAAAAGTGCAGAGGAAAAAATTACAATGAACATTCAGGAAAGACAACAAAGCCCAGTTGGTTTATGGTGGAACAGCAATTAAGTTTATATCACAACAACAAAATCTGGGGAAAAGTCTGGTCGAGAAGGGTTTATTTTCCTTTTAACAGTCCTTAATCACTAGTTCGTAAGACTAAGAGAGGAGAAGCCATATATTCCTTAGAGAAACATTGATTGGTTCATAGTCAGTGGCGTTTCTAGTACTTAGAAAGTGGGGAGGGCCGCTTGAGGGCCGCTTGAGGGCCGAGATTGGGGGGGGGGGCAAAACTCAAAATGCATGTGACAAGAAATCTTCATTTTTATACTTCACCACATTGTTATACACAACTTATATGAATGATTTTTAAAATATAAGTATAATACTTTATTAAATTGAATAAAATACTACAATGTCAAACAATTTTCATATAGTTGGGAGCTTATTCACTTTCGCAACCCCAAGCTGTCAGATGACAAGGGAGGTTATTCTCAAAACAAAAACAAAGGGAGTTAACTTGGTATATTTCTTCAATTTCACAGCTCCCATGTTCAAAATTATTATATTTTTACGGCATAGTTTTTTTTTCTCAAAAATCTTAGATAATCAATCATATATCAGCTACACCCCTACATTAAAGCGTATGAAAGGGGGGGGGGTCCAACCTAGAGGCCAGCCAAAATTCGGGGGGGATGGCCCCCTCTGTAGAATTGCCACTGTTCGTAGTACTAAGAGGTCTACAAAAATCAGGTACACATAACGTTTTAACCAATGTTTTTTTTCCCACTAATCTCTCGGCTCCAGCCCCTACTACTACCACCTTTGCTTCCAACAAGATTTTCCATAAGTTGTATGTTTGTTTACATTCTCCGATCAAAGGGACGTAACTCCATTAAGAGAACAGAGTTACGTCACTTCTGCTACACAGCAGTTTTATCTTTGTGAAATGCCAGATTCGCAGGGAACCAAATCTGAATTGTAGATGGACTGACAGACCTCAAAGCGATGTTTGGCCAAAGAACTTTGCAAGAGACATGAAGAATGGGTTGGCTTGGGCATTGCGAATGCAACGGTCACACAGTACACAAGCTCACTCAATGGCATCTCACCGTCAACTGAATAAGCCAACGGGAGAGTGGATGTTCACACATGCGCAATAAGGTCCCCTCTGATTGGTTGCCAATTTACATCAAAACCGGTTTTTGAGTTATTCAAAATGTCTTGATACTTTCTGTACAGACCTCGTTTGTTTGTATTAGATTTCTGTTCTTTTCAAAGAGAAGCAAACATTCTTTGTTCGATTTCGATGAATTGTAATGGAAGATTATTGTGTTCCGAAAGACGTTGTAACGCTGATCTATTGGCATTTGACATTCAACAATTGGGACATCAACTGCAAGCGTTCATGGGCAGAATTTGACCTCTGCTCGCTGATTCTATCTTCTGAGTCGCTGATCACGACATTCAAATCAAATTAACCTGTTATATCAGGGAAGAAATTACATATGCTGCATTGCACCATTTTATGACTGCAGAATACAACTTAGATTAGGTAGATAATTAACTGAAACTACTATCTAATTATCTATGTTGCATGATTGCTTTGCTTGCCCCTGCAATACAGAGGAATTTAATCAGCAAATATGGTATCTTTGAGCACTCTGTAGTACAGTGCATTTAGATAAACGTGATTAGGACTTCAGTAATTTGTACCTAGAATATTAAAAACTAAAAAGCACAGATGTGATATATTAATCTTATTAGTTTCCCCCCAAAAAATCAAGCTTAGTCTATTGTCTGGGCTAAATGCTTGTTTACTAAATGGTAAGCAGAAAACCAATACTTCTGGTAGTCAAATCTAACTACGATTGAAGAAATCTCTGTATGTGTGGGTGTATGCACCACGATTACTCGACAACTGGCCTTTGCACAAAGTTGACATTCACCAGATATATTAGTCAGCACACAAGGCAGTGCAGTGTTGAGTGTGACATTTGGTTCTTGAGAACAATAAATAAAAAATTACAGTTTATATGTTGTATAGTACCCCACTATACATAAGTCCTGGGCTTGGATAGAAAGGAAACCTGAAGACTTGCTTGTAAAAATATCTGGACATATTTTTATTACAGAACATACATCTTTGTTGGCTGGACCATGAAGAGTGGAAGAGAGAAGACAAGGAGAACTGCCAAGCTGTCCCCTCAGCAGGGACAGCGGTTTCGTGCCTTTCAGCTCCGCTGATGTCTGTCTTCCTTGAGTGTCGAGATTTCTGTCCGCTTCTCAGGCCTGGATGATTTCTTCTGGGTCTGCTTTATAGATCTCCCCAATGCATACGTGGTGTCTCACGGTGTCAATGACCAACAACCATTTCCTGTTTACAACAATGATGCAATACATCCATCTCCCAAGGTGATCGAGGTCACTTACATTTCCGCCACAGATGGCCGGATACACAAATCATAACATAGATCTTTCTTCATAGTTTCTATCAATTGTCTCCCTTGACTTCGCTCTTTAGATTATCTAAATTTAGATATAAAATATCTAAATTGGCACGTACAATGGACGAAAAATTATTTTACATGATAATTGTAATGACTTAAGCTTTGAGGAAATCTCGAAGTCAAGCAAAATATATGAGGAAACATATGGTGGTTAGTCCGTTCTTTCAGTCGTCTGTTCCTTCTTAAGTATTAGCATTGGTAGTTTTAGTACTGGTTAGTCAATGAAACAACAGGAAGGAAAATTGTTGTGATATAGTGCCACGAGAAATCATTTCCTGGCTAAGACCTGGGTGGAAGTGGAAGTGACCCCTGTGACCTCAGGAAAAATGCATATGCTTGAGTGTGCAAAAACAGGAACTCCAAACAACATGGTGTTGGATTCACACACACTAGGTGTTGGGGGTCAAAGTAAAACAGGATGTTGACAGGACCCCAAAGGCTGCTGGTGTTGAAAAAACTGGAAATAACACACTGGCGTGGGGAGTGTCGAAGCCATAAAAGGACGGACAGTGAAAACAGACAGGGCCGAGCCGAGAGAGCACGAAGTGCAGACCGAATTTTCCCTGTTGCCCCGGACCATGTGCCCTGCATCATCTCTCGTTATCTCTCTCTGTCTCTTCACATGTCATCAGTGGTGGATTTAATGGAATACAAATATATATGTTATTTTTTATAAACACAGAGTTCCAGTCTTCTTTCTTTCTTGGACCCAACAAATTTTCCCCTGCCTATATAACAAAATAGGATAGTGAGGTTAGCATTTAGAAGAAATATCTCACCTTTTAGATATGGCTCTGATTTATGAGATTATGTATGCATGACTCATCCAGTTGTGGAGTTAACTCGAACTGCCAGGGATTTACCTAAAAGCGCGACAAATCCCAGACGTTGACCTTCATGCCAAGGTCAACTGTCTAGACAAGCGGAAGTGCTTCTAAAAATAGTACAAGTTGACTCCTGTTGTCTAGAGGTTATAATAACAATTATGTCAGGCTGCTCGACACACCATAAAGTCTGGCCCCTTCAAAGCATGCACCTTTGGAACATGCACTGCCTTAGCATCTTTTAAAGACATAATTCTCAATTGTTGCAAAACTCAGTGTCGAAGGGAACTCATCTCTAGATGTTCAACATGTCCAACGTGTCCTTGAATGAATTATTCTTAATTTGTAATTTTATTATATTATGAAATCTTTATGTAGATTAACAGATTAGGTTTATCCAACATTATCCTCAAAGCATTTGTAAAGAAAAGCAATAAGGGATTTCTGATAAAATTTGCAATATTTAAGGGATAGACATTTCAGTGTTCAAAAGCACAAAATGCAGATGAAAAGTTTTAATACTGTAAAAACCTATATTGATCTATATATACAACAATCTGAAATATTAATCACCTCTACTCACAACACTGGGTTATTGCTGAGTTTAGATTATTCATGTGTGCAGACATTTATATGTATCGCCCATAAATACATACACCACTACCGCTATGTTATAGAAATTTAATTTGCTTCTAAACCAAATGTAGCAGGATTTTATTATTTCTAGTGGAACATTACAAAATCAACACGGATATTATCAGGTATTATTTATGACCAAATTCTCCAGCATTGAAACTCACATCTAATAAAGTTCCTTCATAGGTAGATATACAATTAATAAATATATAAATGGTGCATGGCTTTACCTTTCATATTAATCACTGCTACCCACAACACTGATTTAAATACTGTTGCTGGGTTTAGGGTTTTCATGTGTTCAGACATTTATATATATCTATGTATCCAGATTTTGCCCAGCCCAAACATAGCAGGATTTTATTATTTCTAGTTGAACATTACACAATCAAAACGGATATTATCAAGATATTACAGAATTGATAAATGGGTAGACCCCTAATTTTTTTCTAAACCAAATATAGCAGGATTTTATTATTTCTAGTGGAACATTACACAACCAAAACAGATATTATCAAGTATTATTTATGACCAAACTCAACAGCATTAAAACTCTGTTGCCAAAAACCTATGAATATGTTGCCATCCAAAGATGAGTACAACACCACGAAAAAATATTTTTGGCTACAGTTTCGATGCTGTAGAGTTTGGTCATAAATAATACCTGATAATATTTGTTTTGATTGTGTAATGTTCCACTAGAAATAATAAAATCCTGCTTGGTTTGGTTTAGAAAACAATTAACTTTCTATTAAAAAGTGGTAGGGGTGTATTTATTTATGGGCGATATTGTATAAGTATCTATATATCTGGACTTCATCCAGCCCTAACCGTTCACAGTAGAAACTTGAAATTTTGTACACACACTCAACTCAATACGTAGGGAAAATATTGTTTTTGTTTTTTGAAAATTCCTCTCCTAAGTAGGTTTTTAGAGGGGAAATTCAATTTGCAATGTAAGTTTATGCTAAATTGGTCCCTTAGTTTGTGTCCAGCAGTGTTCATGCTTGTTTTTTGAAAATTTGGATTTTTTAGTGCCCAACAATAGGCGAGAGGAGTAACTTATTCATTGATCACCCCTTTTTGCAACTTTTTAATTGATCACCCCCAACACAGCATATATGGGTGGTGGTAATTCATAATTTCCCTTGGAATGCTAGTTTGTCATAAATTTGGTACAGTTTTGCCAGTAAGGCTACAGTGTTCAAAAATAGCAATTCAGCTTCCAACGACCTATTCACTGCAAGAAACAAATTTGGTTCTGTTTGAAGAAAATGACTTTTGAACAGTCCGTCATGGTGAATTTCTCCTAGAATAAACCTTTAATGTGTATTTTTGTAGAGATTACCAAAAGTTCTTAAGTGAATTTTTTCTTGCTGAAAGCAATAAATTGGAATATCTAAAATAAGTTATATTATTTAAAAAACATCAATGATGAAGATGAACTATGCTGAAGAGAGATTTTAAGAAAGTGTATTATTTGGATACTTATAGAAAAAAATGGTTGGCAGAAAATGAAAGAGACTAACTCCACTCCTACTTATTTCAACTGAATATGATTACTGCATCTTTTTTTTTGTATATATAATAAATAAAAAATCATAGAAATATATTTTTTAATTTATTTATTAGAATAAAATAAGCCAATGTGTAATGTATAATAAATTTCCGTTAATACTAAGACTTGTCAATTTAGTTTAGTCAGTAAGACACCAGCCTAGCAATCACTAGGTCGTGAGTCAACTCTTGACTTTGTCCTGGAGTTTGAGAAAAAATCAAAAAGTATTTTTGTGGTGGGAAGTTGCATTTTTAAGAATTATGGCAAAAACACAGTTGTTTTATATACCAACTTTTGTTCAGGCAATTTAAACCCTCCTCTCATATTTGATGTGTTAAGTAAGTATCATAGGTTATTACCCTTAGGCAGAAGACTTCCGCTAGGGGGCGCTGTTTTATGTTCTGGTTAACGAGCAGTGATTACTGATTGTGTTTATCAGTAGGAGAATAAAGAGCTTGGTAGGACACACGTGTTTGACTGAATGCGGTCATTAATATGAATAAAGGATCTCTGTAAGTACATAATATTTTGTTGCATTCTTAATCTGTTAATATCTGTCATTAACCCAAGCTTACATGATGTTCCCACCACATTTCAGCCGATTCGTTTCTATGACCCTCTTCAGGTGTAAAATGTAATATCCGTCATTTTACACCTGAAGAGGGCTGTAGAAATGAATCGTCTGAAATGATGTGTGTACATCAAATATGGGAAGAAGAGTTTAAATTGTCCAAACAAACGTTGGTATGTTAATGACTCTTCTCAAAGTTAGAGACAAATGTCGGTATGTTAATGACTCTTCTCAAAGTTATAGACAAATGTCAGTATGTTAATGACTCTTCTCAAAGTTATAGACAATACCGTTGTTTTAGTTTTTAAACTCAGATGCAGATTGCACAATTCAACCAATTGATCAATTAAAAATGTAAGCTTGGTTTAATGACAGATATTAACAGATTAAAAATGCAAACAGAAGACATACTTACAGAGATCCTTTATTCATATTTACAATGACCGTGACCAACGACTCCCACGTGTGTCTTCTCCGATCTCCACCTGAAAACCAATATGGCTGTTCGTTTACCAGAACGTAAAACAGCACCCCCTTACCGGAAGTTGATAAGCACTCTCCTGGCTAAGGGGAATAACTCAAAATACTTACTTAACAAAAAAGTTGGGCTGTGATCACTAAAAAAGATCTGAAACTAGTGACCAATTTAGCATAAACTTACATACAAAACTTATGTTCCCTACTCATTAAGTGAGTGTGTGTGCGCAACATTTCAAGTTTCTATTATGAATTGTTAGGGCTGGGTGAAGTCTGGATTCATAGGTATATATAAATTTCTGATGAATAACTTAAACCCAGCAACAGTATTTAAATCAGTGTTGTGGGTAGCAGTGATTAATATGAAAAGTAAAGCCATGCAGTATTTACATATTTATTAATTGTATATCTACCTATCAATGAGCTTTATTAGATAGGCATAACACTTACTCTGATCCATGTTGATCTTTTTCTATCTCTTAGAGTTATTCCTAGCATTGCTCTTTCCACAGCTCTTTGTGCTATTCTATGTTGGTTTTCAACTCGTTTTGTTAATTTCCATGTTTCACATCCATAAGTCATGGCTGGTATTATACAACCGGTGTATACTTTACGCTTTAAGCACAAACTGTCTCTATTCATACCAAATGCTTTCCAACCTATCATTATGCCTTTGCGTCGTTTTATCTCATTGAGTTGAAGACTGCCGTGTGTTCTACCAAGTCAAATGCTTTCTCATAATCTACAAAGAACTAGAGCAAAAGATATTATACAAATAATTAAGCAGCAAAAATGGAGATGGGCTGGTCACCTAGCAAGAAGAGATGACAATAGATGGGGGGGGGGAAGACTAACTGATTGGTGCCTATGTGACAGTAAACGAAGTAGGAAAAGACCAGATTCAAGATGGAGGGACAAGATAGAAAAATTTGACGGTAGGACATGGCAGAGGTTAGTACAATCTAGGTCGTCATGGAAGGAGATGGGGAAGGCCAGCAGTGGACCTATAACACTGATGATGATGCCTTGAAAAATTTTTTTTTTAATAATAGGTTTTTAGTGGGGGGGTTCAATGTGCAATGTAAGTTTATGCTACATTGATCCCTTAGTTTGTGTCCGGCAGCATTCATACTTGTTTTTTTGAAAATTCAGACTTTTTTAGTGATCACTGCCCAACAAAAGGTGAGAGAAGTGACTTATTCATTGATCACACCATTTACCAATTTTTTAATTGATCACCCCCACACGTTTTTATTAACAGATAATGGTAAAAACTAGTCACATTTAATTAAAAATAATGCCTTGTCTTATTTGTTATTTGAACCAATAATCTTTCTGTCAACCTCTCACATTTTTTGACTTTGGTCAGATGCAGAATTTGATGCCACTTGAACTGATCATTAAAATAATCACAATGCATGCATACAATATCTTTTTGGTCAATCAATAAAACAGGTCTGGTTAGTCACTCAATAGAAACTGTCATTTTTTGGCAGTATGCCATATTTGGGGTGATCAATTAAAAAATTGGAAAAAGAGGTGAAAAATGACTAATTTACTTCACTCACCTTTTGTTGGGCAGTGATCAATAAAAAAAAGTCTGAATTTTCAAAAAAACATGTGTGAATGCTGCCGGACACAAACTGGGAATCAATTTATCATAGATTTATATTACAAATTAAACCCTCACTAAAAACCTATTTAGAGGGTGAATTTCCCAAAAAACAAATGAACAGTTTTTTTCTAGACATAATAAGGTGTAGAAAACATAAATGTTTAAATGAAGCCTAGAATACGCAGACTGCATCCCCTGCAGAGAGGTAAGACCCCCCCCCCCCACCAAACCGGGGCCACCTGTTTTTGCACCAAAGTCGCAAAAAATAACCTTTCATAAAATCGCAAGATTCTAATTAAAAAAAATAACCATTCACCAAAGTTGCAAGACTCTAGTTTAAAAAATAACCTTTCACCAAAGTCGCAAGACTCTAGTTTAAAAAATAACCTTTCACCAAAGTCGCAAGACTCTAGTTAAAAAAATAACCTTTCACCAAAGTTGCAAGGAAATTTTAAACTGATTTTGGCATTAAATGACCCATCAAGTGATACATACATACATACATAGCTAACCAGCCAGACCAACTTGAAAACTGAAGAAACCTATGTTGACAGTTTTGGTTGATGGTTTCTAATATAGAATATCTTTCTGGTCAATCTATAGAATAGAGACAGAACTCTTAATTGATTCTTAGCTTGTATTATTTGCCAGTGTGCATGACACTGCAATCCAGGTTTGAAACTTCTTCAGGCAGAATGAAAATTTTGGTCATATATGGATTTATTGCCTAATGGCTTGAACTGACATACAAAACAAAATTGGAAAAATTTGATACAAGAATTTAATTAATGCCTCGGATTTAATTAGAATTCTCAAAATTGATTAAAAGTTATTTTCTTTTTTTAATTTTTTTGTTTTAAGTGACTAAGTGTTTATAACACGCTTGCTATTGCTTTTCAAATATTGTGCTAAATTTAGAAAAATGTACCGTTCTGCTAGATGTTGTTATCAACTAGCTAATGTACCATCTATGCTCGTTATATGAATGCAAGAAAGTGAAATATACTCAATTATTAACCCATAAGAACCCACTGTGACACCGGTGGCATGTACAATTTAATTGTTCCACACATTCTCTTATATAATATTATATTTCATCCTTGCCTTTAACTCATGAAGTGTACTAAGTGTCACATACAGTTTAATTGATCTGCACAGTCTCTTATATAATATTACATTTTATCCTTGCCTTTAACTCATGAAGTGTACTAAGTGTCACATACAATTTAATTGATCTGCACATTCTCTTATATAATATTATATTTTATCCTTGATTTTAACTCATGAAGTGTACTATGTGACATCTACTGAACATCCTGATGCAGTCACGTGACTGTGTGTCAATTTGCCTAACTAGAATCGCACATAATGTTCCTTATAATGGGTCCGGATTCTTATGAGTTAAAGTGATGTGTGCAGAGAATGCAAAATATATTGCACATCATAAAAAGATAACAAAAACAAATATATCTACTACATAATGAAAAATAACAAAAAATAGCATTCCAAGGGAAATTATGAATTATCGCCATCCATATATGCTGTGTTGGCTGTGATCACTAAAAAGGGTTTGAATTTTTTTTAAAACAGTGACCAATTTAGCATTAACTTACATTGATTATTGAACACCTCTCTAAAAAACAATTTAGGGGGGTAATTTTCAAAAATAATAAAAAAAACATATTCCCTACTCACTGAGGGGTGTGCGTGCAAAATCTCAAGTTTCTACTGTGAATGGTTAGGGCGGAGCAAAGTCTGGATACATATAAATGTCAGAACATGAATAACCTAAACCCAGCAATAAAGCAGTGGTGTGGGTAGTGGTGATTAACAAATATATTTACTATATAATGAAAAATAACAAAATCTGACTAAGTATAAGATGATGAAGAAATCAAAGAACAGTGTACTTATCTCTATAAAATTGTCTCTTTTAAGAGTTACAGTCCAAGAATCTTTGATGATAGCAATCATCTTCTCATATCTCTGCTCAGTTTTTCAAAGGTCATAATTAAAATGGTAAAGGAAGTGTTGAACCCTTTCAGCAGTTTCCTCTGAGTAAAATGCAACAATTTTTTCTCGGAATAATAGAGAATATTAAGTGGTTGTCTTTTAGAATGACATTACCTTTGCAGAACCCTCAGAAGATATGAGAAGATTGCTATCTTAAAAGTTTTTTAGCTGCAACACTCTGGCAGATATTTTTCTTCAGTTAAAAAATACATTAGCATTTTGAACACTGCTTATATCACTAGATTAAGAAACAGCATAACTCTGTTTTTATAACCTCCCCCTCAAGGTCAGACTTGATGAACTCAAAAAAGCCGCAATCAAGGGTGAGGTAGTAAAATCGGCTATGGCAGACCACATCACAGAGAGAAAAGCAACCATCTTCCTCTCTTGGAGGAAGTCCATATTATTAACAGAGAACGATGTTGGACGCAGTGAAAAATCAAAAGGGCAGCTCACATCAAAATGTCGACTAAATGCATTAGTAAGACAAGTGCAGCGTTCAACCCGATGTGACTTCTGCGTCACAACAGACCTAAACCTGAAAAGACAAAGACACTGAAACACCCGGGAACTATCGCTATGAGTTACCCCCCCTTAAAAAATAAAACTTATGTTTACCCCATCACACTTGGATTTTACACATGAAGAAGGCCAAAGAATGGATCGGCTGAAACGTGTTTACAATGCAAAAAACAAGGAGTTCAATCATCCGGAGAACCATTTGAAACATAACTCTCTTTAATCTACAAATTTCAAACAGAAACTCTTGAATCAAATATGCTATTCTCTTAACATTTGGACAAATTTTGGAATTTATTCAGACTTGATTTTAAATTGATTATCTAATTTATTTATTGGTTTAAAAACTGTTTATTTATTTCCAATGTTTTATGACAGTGCAGGGCCCACCCTGTTTGTCTACCTACCCCAGTTGCAATCCCAGACAAAGCAAATCTACCAATACACACCATGGCGCATTCAATCTGACTGGTTGTTAAAGTTGGCATTTCACCAATGTATTAATTATATTGCAAGAAGTTGACAGCCTAAAATTTTAATTAAATAGATATAATTGCAGAAAATACTCACTCAGTTTGAAATTGATTTAATGATTGATTCAATTATAAACTGCTCTCTTCTGCCAAAATAATTCAGTTAAGTGGTGAAAGCATTGAACAAGAGACTCTCTCCATATATGGTCTGATCCAGTCTGTTTGGAGATGACATTGGATTTGAGACACTTGAATCAGCACCCCCTCTGCCCCCATCTTGGTATGCCACTGACTTGAATCATCCTTTAGAGATGAACAAGAATTTACTTTAAAAAGAGAAGTACTTTAATTTAAAACTGGAAGAGATCTCTTAAATATACAGTGTGTGCCAAATTATTCTGCAAATATGTTTTTTCCTTCTTAATTCTGCTACAGTGGAAGAATTTAAATAATCTTTTACACTAATATCCACATGGCATTATTATGCAATGCCTGCAAATATTGAACTTAAATGTACAGGTGGTGAAGAATACAAGGTATTGTTTTGCAATTCCTCAATTTTTATTGTGCCAAATTATTAAGCATGGGTAGAAAAACGCAGTAAGACACTAATTATATATCAATTAAATCATTAAATGGCACAGTTATAATTAAGAAAGCTTAAACAAGCTATAAAAACACATGTACATGAAATACTAAAGCCTATAAAATAACAACATGCAATTTTGAAAACAAAAACTCTGATACAAATCATTTACTTTCCAATGTAATATCCTTGCCCACGAATCACATATATTAGTCGATCATCCATTAAGTTTCTTCAACTGTAATAGTTTCCGCATTAGTCTTCTTTGGCAGCAAACTGATGCCCATCTTCATACTCTTGAGGATGCACCAAAGATTTTCAATTAGGTTGAGATCTGGAGAAAATGGTGGCCAGTCCACTAATCTACCATTTCTGAAACCCATTTTAGTCAGGTAGTCAACCGTTGCATGCGCACCGTGCGAAGGGGCATTGTCTTTCATGAAGATAAGATTTGTACGTACGCCAAGAGACTTGTTCATAAACCAAGGCTGGAAATTATCCTTCAAGCCATGGAAGTCATTTTTACTCCATCTGGTACACGCCAAGGTCCAACCAACTTGTCTAATTCAATTCCAGCCCAAAACATAACACTTCTGCTGCCTTGTTGATGCCTTAATCGTACAGGACTCTGCTCTTCCTTTGCAACTCAGCCCACACTCCATCCATCTGGTCCATCGAGGGTTGCTCGGCACTAGTCAGTAAAAAGAACAACAATGAAGTCAGTTCTCAAATACTTTATAGCCCATTCCAGAAGTTTCATCTTGTGCCTGGGCTCCAAAAGCAAATATCAGGCTTGACACATTTTGCAACATGGCAGACAATTCAACATCAAGATGGTTTGGACACGTTACCTCGATCAACCTTCTCGAATATAGTTTTGCTGCTCACGGCTGTTTTTTGTTTAATTCGAGACAATTCCCACTGTGTTCTTACCCTGGACTTGCCCTTATCTGATCTTCCGCAAGATGCACCTGCATCTTCAACATATTTCTTCACTGTTTCAAGGGTTGTACTGCCTTTTCCAAGCTGTGTGACGATAGAATTCGTGTCAGCCTGTGATAAATCACTTTTACAACCCATAATTTGATAATTTTGCACTCTTAAATTGCTAGGCTATAACAAAAATGGCTTCCATTTGTTTACTAGTGCAAAGAATATCTTTTGTCACGCTGTCTCAGGTCAATGTTGCCAATGTTTACTGTAATGTTTATATATGTATGTATGTATGTACATATGCTTAATAAACACGCAAAAGCAGAATCTACCCAATAGCCCCTTATTAACAAGCCCCATATCCGATACCAGAAACGAGGGTCTGCAGGAAGCTGGGAAGTTCTTTTAGACCACAGGCGATTTCCCTGAATGAACATCTTTGTTTGTCTCTGTTCTTTTTCTAAACACAGCTAAAAACGTTTTGAACCAAATGCATTTAACCAACACAGCTAAGAACAGAAAATAACAAACAACAAAGACATAACATTTGTGTCATATATCTTTTTTTCTATCTTTTGTGAAACTAAATTTACAATGATATAACCCTTTTGCATAATAATTTGGCACACACTGTAGAATAGCAATAAACTGATGCTACAGTGTCAATTATTGATCAAGACTTTCCTAACATCCTGCATTGTCACCTCATGGCTTGAAGCGACTTTCCGTTGTAATATTAATTATCAAAATGGCTAGGCCAATAATTTCTTTAATATGAAGGGTGGGCGAGAACTCCCTATTAGAAAGTATATGTAACCTTTTTAAATATAAACAGGTCCGGTTAATCACCCAATAGAAACCGTCAGGTGTTTGTGTGTGTATGCATATATACTAATTATAAATATCTTATCTCTCCCTTTCCCAGATCTCTTTACATATCTGTATATGAAATCAAACTATGGATAATTGTATATCCAATCGACAGAACATGATAACTACAATAATGAGTGTCATTGTAGTTATCATATCTGTATATGTAGAATAGAATTGATATTGAATAATTGAGAAAAAACAACCTTTGATGCTTTCAATATATTTGATTTATGTTTTATCAAAATTGTCATGAAATAAAGATAAAGTAAGTTCAATATTAGAAATTAGGAATCAGAGTTTCGTTATTCTCACCGATCAATGTGACCAACATTTTTTGGCAGCATGCCATATTCGGGGTGATCAATTAAAAAA
>VCCN01004110.1:4379318-4395264 GCA_006491835.1 Architeuthis dux | reverse complement strand
TTCCATCATCTTCGTTTAAAGAGGAAATATCCATCTCCAGAAGAGCTTCTCTGGCCTTTCCTTCGAGTGATAAGACAACGGTTGGGGCGCGTCTTTTGAGTGATAATGGAGTGGCCATCTGCCATATCTTCATCTCACGTTTCCAGGAATCGTAATTCTCCGTGTTTAGAAGTGGTGGATTTAGCAATTTCGAAGCCATTTCGTATATGTTGATCGACGCTCTGCTACCAAATGTAAAATAATAAGTCACACACTGACATACGATAGTAAGACAACAGTTTTATTGGGAACTTATTTTCTTTACAACCTGATTGTTCCACTGGTAAACATCTAATGGCCGCTCGTCTGCGGTCACGTGGTCACCAGAATTAGGGAGCGCCCCCTACGTAAGGGCCATAACTGTGTTCATAGAACATTTGTACTTAACAAAGAGAATAGCAATTGCTGTTGCAATTCTTGCCATCAGAATTTGAACCATGTTTATTCATGTCATTGTGGGGAATATGTACATTTGTATCAGTGGAAGTTTTGAAGTTCGTCTTTCTCCAATGCATTTGTAATGAATGTCAAGCAACCACTATTTACCAATTTTAACATCTAATCTCTGGGATATCAGTTGTTTATCAAATGTATAAAATTTAATGATGGTGCAGTCACAATTCTGTTTGGGGTAACCAATCTTTTTTTTACCTCTGTCAATGAAGTTGCAGGAAGTACTTCTATTTTCACTTGTATCTGTCTGTCAACACAATATCTCTAAAACTTCTCTATAAATTTCAATGAAATTCTGTGGAAGGATGGACCATGTGTAACGTTATCACCTTCTTGGAGTTTGGCGACAAATGTTCAACGACAGCTGGTTGGTTTTGTCACTCCTTGCTGTGGACGGTGTCAGGGTGCACAGACTTCAAGAAGACGGAGGTTGGTCTCTAGAAAGAATTGGTCTGGAATGTAATGAATGATCGAGACGGAGACGATTTTATTTGTTAAAGAATATGTTGTTTATTCTACAGAAATATTGTCAAACACAAATATTCTTATAAAATTGAGTGAGAGAGTGAGAGTGGGTGTCCAGGCAGGCTTCGGAGGTTACCACTCAATCCATATCTGTTGGACACACTCTGTTGTCTTTGCTCTGTCAGTCTTATTTATAGTGTGGTTGTTTATAGTTCCTAAAGGTTAAATTAATTAATCTTGTTTATTCTGTATATTTTGAATTTTGGCTATTTTGAATTCACCCATGCTCGTTTATTAAACAGATTTCTATTTTTAGGTATTTTTTGTCGATGTTTTGACTTCTATTCTGTTTTCTCCTGAGTTACTCTTTATGTTATCAAAAGTACCACCATTGTTTACAAAAGTGTCAAGTCGATTGTTTTAGTTAGTGTCAATCTGTATATTTTGAACTTCCGATATTTTCTTTTCGTTTATCTATCTTTCCATCTATCTATCTGTCTATCTATCTATTTTCATTTATGCACCACTTCACTATGGTACACATGGACTACAGATTAAATTTTGGAGTGGATCCAGGATTGTGTTTTTGATTGAGAGATATTTTTATTATTCTGCAGGAAAAGAGGTTGAAAACAAACAGTTAAAAAAAAAATTTAAATTGCAAGGGAAGTAACTCAATATTTGTACATTTACAATTCTATCCCTTGTTTTTTAATATTTTATTTTCATTCAGTTTTTAGTTAGTGTACTGCATTGACAGGGGTATGCGCTCTCTGAGTGTTTCCCAGATGCATTCAATTATGGTCAAAAGTTCTCATCTGATTCCCTGCCCCAGGCACTGGTCACACTGGACAGGTCAAAGGAGGAATTGTTAGACAACTAAGACAATAAGAAAGTGTCCATCCATCCATCAGTGCCATTAATACCACTCTCTCATTCAATGATCCATGCAGAGGTTGATTCGGGTCAATATAGGGGGAGATTTTCATTAATTCATTACGACCAGGGCAGATCTCGTTCCAAAGGTTCATGTTTGGAAGATACAGGACATTATGGTGCATGGAGCAACCTGCCATAATTGTCATGTAAAATGATTTTCCGTCCATCATACGAAACTATGGCTTCAAAGTATTTTGGTTACTTCTCTACAGTGTTGCCAATTTTATAGAGATTATATCTAAATTTAGAATATTGTTAAGTTTGAATTTCTAACATGTAGCTCTCTCATTATTTGGAAATCAAGGGAGATAATGTATAGAAACTATGAAGAAAGTTCTATTAATCTTTAATTGCTTATTTATTTTTATTAGATTCCTCAAGAACCGCTGATCCAAAAAACTTAAAAACTTGACACTGCACTGCCTTGCTTGCTGACTGATATATCTGGTGAATGTTAACAGTTGTCGAGTAATTGTGGTACACACACACTTCTTCAATTGAAGTTAGATGAAAACATGCAAAGATTGGGAAATTTTAAATAAAGTGTATTTTGAGTTGTATGTTTTTTAGATTAAAGTTTGTAATTCTTAGACCTGATCCAAAATTTAATCAATTCTTCCTTGGCCCATGGCCCACCCTTTCACACAATATCATTAACTCTTAAATTCATGGATCACTTGTAACTGCTTGTAACACACACACGTATACAGTAGAAGCCTTTATTTATAATCATGGAAAATGTTATCAAACAGTTATTTTTATCAATATCAGTCAGTCCCAAACATTTTATTTAAAACGAAATACAAATTCATATTAGTTTAATCTTAATTTTGTAATGTAATATAAAGTCATTTATAACAATGAATTTATAACAATGAATGTAGATTGTTCCAATTTTTATATCCTTTGCTTAATGATTATAAGTCGGTTATTGTTATCTAAAAGACCCTGTCTCAAAGTGATAACAATAAGAAGCTTTCTCTGTACAGGTATACCTTGAATAGTGAGGTTAATTCATTAAAAAAATGTCCATACTGTTCAAAACCACACTACTCAAGGTCTTATTATAATTTAATGTATTTTTGTTTTCAGCTTATACTCAGTTACATTAATTTGTACAGCAATACCTTAACCGTACTACATCAAAACCCGCACTGTTCAAGGTCTTATTATAATTTAATGTGTTTTTGTTTTCAGCTTATACTTAGTTATATTAATTTGTACAGCAATACCTTAACTGTACTGCATCAGAACCCACACTAATCAAGGTATTTCCTGTGTATAAAAAGTACTTCATAAAGAAAGTTATTTTCAAAATTTAATGAATGTCACGTGGATATCATTACTGGGTGTCTCTTCAATGCTAAAATTCATTTTGAGAAGTGCATGATATATCTTATTCCAAATGCCTCTTCACTGAGTCATATATTCCAGATAAATTTTCTTCTTCAAAGAAACATTTATCAGAAGTATACACACCTCTTCACTTGGTTGAAATGCCTTCAAAATTTGATGATTACTTTTAGTTAATAAATGACAGGTTCAACAGATTTAAAAAGCAGCAGGATATTTACTTACAAACTCTTATATTTATTCTCTTAATTACATTGCCAGCACGCCCTTCTTGTCTCATCTCTAGATTCAATATGGCCTCCATTCACTCGGAACGTAAACACCAGAAGTCCATAAACGCTCTCCAGCCTAGGGGGCTAAACTCAATATTAAGTGAAATAGTTACTTAACAATTACTTCTGATTTTGTAATTAATTGCTATTGAGAACTCTCTCCTGGATATATTGAAAATGTAGACAACTACTCAAAGGGTTCTTCGGACGAATCAACTCCTTGTTATTTGAATTGTAAACACAATGTTTCGGTCGATCCATTCTTCGATCTTCTTCATGTGTAAAATCCGTAGTCATTCCCTGTAAATGTGGTATTGTCTATACTGGAGAAAAGGCCGCCCCCTCATGGTCAGACTTGATGAACACAAGAAAGCCATAATCAGGAGCGTGATAGATAAATCGGCTATGGCTGACCACATCTGGAGAGAGAACGGAGAGCATTTTCCTTTCTGGGAGAAAGTCCAGATTATCGACAGAGAACAATATTGGAAGCAGAGAAAAAGAGGCAGCTCACATCAAAATGTCGACTAAATGCATTAGCCAGACAAGTGCGGATTTCAACCCGATGTGGCTTCCACTTCTCAACAAACAGAAACCCGACAAGACAAAGACACGGGCCATATGCTATAAGGGTTACCCTCTTTAAACATAACTTCTGTTTAACCCATCACATTCAGATGTTACACCCGAAGAAGGCCGAAGAATGGATAGGCTGAAACACAACATTAATAATGACCCTTCCCAAAACTATAGAAAATATGTAGAACACTAGTTTTCTTTGTCAAAAGCTTAATGTTTGTTCTTATATGAATAAGTGCTAAAAATTGTTACTATACTGTCAACCTAAATTCAGAGAGCACATACCCCTGCCAATGCTATTGTCACTGAAAACTGAATGAAAATCAGTTCATGTATAGCTACGATGAAGGGGGAGGTAAATATAAATGAATTCCTAAAATTTAATCAACCCTTCCACAAAATGTCATTAACTCTTAAATTCATGGACCACTTGTAACCGTTTGTAATTTAATGAATAGAATTAAAAATAATGGAACTCTTCTGTGAATTGAATAGAAAGAAAATTTATCAAATGGTCAAAGGGAGGTAATTCTAACCAGAAGTTATTTCCCTTTGATAATGATGTTCAATTTTTTTATAATGAATTTAAGAGTTAAAATTCATTGAGAACTTTTGTAGGATAATGTGGATGGACAGACAGATAGACACAAGTAAATATGTATCTCTTTTCCAACTTCTTTGGAAGAGGTAAATATGATCCACTAAACTGTTATAGACAATACAGTGTTTTTCTTGATATGTTATTTATAGTTTAGAACATCTTATCTTTACATCTGCCAACAAAGTTGGAGAGGTATATGTATTTGGTTGTGTCCATCTTTCCGTCTGTCCACACAATATCTCCAAAAGTTCTCAATGAATTTTCATGTGATTTTGTGGAAGGGTGGACAATAGGCCATAGCCTAGAAGTGATTACATTTTGGTGCGGATGCATGCGCAATTACTTCCCCTGACAATGGCATTGGTAGTGGTATGTGCTCTCTGAATACTTTCTAGTTGTTGTTGTAATAGAAAAGGAAGCTAAGAGGAGTTTTTGTTTCAAATCTTGTAATGGTCTTGTCCTGCAGATGACGTGTAATGGTCTTGTCCTGCAGATGACGTGTAATGGTCTTGTCCTGCAGATGACGTGTAATGGTCTTGTCATGCAGATTACACTGCTCCAAAAAATGAAAATGAGCATACTACTCTTTATAACCAAGATCAAACATGCAAAGAAAACAATTTGGTTTATTAGAAACCATCAACCAAAACTGTCACCAGGTTCCTTCAGTTTTCAAGTTGGTCTGGCTGGCTATGTATGTATGTATCATGCATACAGGCCACACCAATGGAGTTAGAGGGCTGTAAAATCAAACATTTAGGTACTCCTTATTATATCTAGAAAAAACTCCTTTTTTTTTTAAAGTACCCACTCTAAATAGGTTTTTAGTTCGGGAGGTTCAATTTGCAATGTAAATTTATGCTAAATTTACCACTTAGTTTGTATCCGTTTCTTTTTTGTAAATTCAGACTTTTTTAGTGATCACAGGCCAGCAAAAGGCGACAGAAGTAACTTATTCATTGAACACTCCCTGTTTCCAATTTTTTCAATGATCACCCTCAACACGGCATGCTGCAAAAGACGTTGGTCAAGTGATGGTTTCTGTTGAATGAATAATTTTTTGTGTTTTGGGAAAATAGGTTTTTAGAGGGAGGTTCAATATGAAATGTAAGTTTATGCTAAATTGGTCACAAGTTTGTGCCCGCTTGTTTTTTGAAAATTCAGATCTGTTTTAGTAATCACAGCCCAACAAAAGGCGAGTGAAGTAACTTATTCATTGATCACCCCTTTTTCCAACTCTTTAATTGATCACCCCCAATATATGGTTGGTGGTGATTCATAATTTCTCTTGGAATGCTAGTTTGATTTCTTTTTGTTTTCTTTGGTAATCTGCCTAGCATTAAACCTAATATTGAAGTTCAAAATCCTTTTGACTTGAGTCTAACGCATGACATTTTAAAAATCCATAATCTGAAAGCAGAATTTAATGTAATATTACAGACATCTAACATTAAGAAAACAGGAAACTTTGATTTGTATGGCCTATTGGTAAATGACAGCAGCATGTTTAGTGCTTGTCTTCCATGATGAAAGAAGTGAGTTTGATTCTCATCTTTGGTTAAATCTTTACTTCAAACTCCTACGATTGAAAGTAATTTCACCATTGCTGATTTGATATGAAGAGTAAACATTCCAAAAATATTGACAAAAGAATTCAATAAAAATGATGGGTTTTGTCTTTTATAAGATACAAAATTGTGATATTTTTACTTGAATTTTATTCCATTAAATAAAAAAGTTGAAAATTAAAATGTATTTCTTTCAAAAGTATTGCAGTAAATATTTATTCATGTCTGCTGCTTTCGGATACTGAAACAAAGATGGAGTATGAAAGATATGGAGAATCTTTTCTTTTTTCTTTCTCTTTTCTTCTCCATCTCTCCACCTTCAATTTCTTTTTTGCTTCTGGCTGGCTCTTTTCCAATTCACATATACAAATATTTTACATGAATTCCTGAATGCCTAGATTTTGCATGGGTGTATTTGGTACAGTATCCACAAAATTGAAAATTAATTAATACAAGTAAAATCTGACTTAATTACATAATTATTAATTTGTCATTTTGTAAAGTTAATCTCTTAGTTCTATTCATGTTTAAGCATACTTTTTTACTTTCCCTATTTAGATCGGTTAACATGTTCAACATTAAATCCCCAAAAAGGTTCATAAAGATAGGAGAGACTCTAAAAGAGGTTGATGAATACATCTATCTAGGATAGGTAATAAAGTTAGAGGAAGACCATGACTGCGAAATAAAATGACGCATAACAATAGGTTGGAAAGCATTTGGTATGAATAGACGTTTTGAAGAGCACCAGAGCAGCAAAAATAGAGATAGCCCATCTCCATTTTTGCTGCTTAATTAGTTGTATAATATCCTTTACTCTAGTCCCCCCTCTTATCCAAGTTGCTGATCACCTAGCAAGAAGAGCTGACAATAGATGGGGGAAAAGACTAACCGATTGGTGCCCATGGGACAGTAAACACAGTAGGAAAAGATCAGACACAAGATAGAGGGATGAGATAGAAAAGTTTGGCGATAAGACGTGGCAGAGGTTAGCACAATCTAGTGAACTTATAACGGCTGATGATGAAATTTAATCTATTCAATTTTTAAAGCAGTTTATCCTGGCTTGGTCAAAAGCAAAACAAGTCTTTGCATTTTTCACTTATTACACAGTCTTATTCTTGACAAACTCTTGCCAACTAGAACCTTAAGATTTTCCAAAATTTCAGATCTTCAACATCTCAATTGATGCTGAGTGAATATGTTTACATATAAATTCAGTTATTAATGATCTCAAAATCTTCCAATGAACCGACAACTAAAAATCACCAGCAAGCAAAAGAACCCTATCTGCAGACTGGTATGATACCATTTTTGCTGGTTTTATATCTACCAGAAATAGAGGTAATTTAAACTGCAACTAGCATTCCAATAGAAATTATGAATCACCGCCCTCATATATGCTGTGTTGGGGTTGATCAATTAAAAAGTTGAAAAAAGGTGTGATCAATGAATAAGTTACTTCTCTCACATTTTGTTGTGCTGTGATCACTAAAAAAGGTCTGAATTTTCAAAGAACAAGTGGGCACAAACCAGTGACCAATTTAGCATAAACTTACATATTTATGGGGTGAATTTAAAAAAAAAACAAAAAAAAATGTCTCTAGTCACGGGGACATGGGACCCCCCCCCCCCACTGAATTCGGCACTAAATGACCCACCAAGGGTCAATGTGCCATTAAACAAAACAATCAAATCAAATCAAGTTTCTACTATGAACGGTTAGGGCTGGGCGAAGTCCGTATAGATAGATAGATACATATAAATATCAGAACACATGAATAACCTAAACCCAGCAATAAATCAGTGTTGTGGATGATGGTGATTAATTAAAATCATTCACAATGTCCAAACATTGCCCTTGTGATCTTAACTGGTTACCTTAATAAAAAATTAAAGATCCATAAATTCTTCCCTGAGATTAAAATGTCAGACTAGACAATAAAGAATTAAATTTACAAAACCCATTTCCAACCTTTTCTTAAACGAATTTGAGACGTGCTTCAAAATAGCTTTTGTTGCCAAGCTTGAATGTTTTTTTATTGTCAATAGAATTGTTCTTCTAGACATTGAAGGAGATTTTATATTTTTTAAAATTCCAATTATTCTCAACTTCTATTCTTTAAATAGATCTTTCCTTTTTCAACTGTATAGAATATGTAATGGTAAAGATCTACATCCATTAGAATAGAAACAATTTTTTTCCGCCAGAAATCTTTTGTGCTTTTAATCCGTTAGACCTTAACAATCTTCCTAGAAGTTGTTAGTTTTCCGGAAAAATGTTTTTTAAGGTTTTACGAGGGGGGGTTCTATTAACAATGCAACTGTATGGTAAACGGGGCTGTTACTTTCCATCCATTGTATGGAAGTGGGGTTACTTCCCTTGTGAGGCTTCTTAGATATTTTAATGATGATTTTTCTATGCTTTCACCAAAAAACTGTAATGAAAGCACAGAAAAACCATCATTAAAATATCAAAGAAACCTAGTTAACCACCTTCACAAGGAAAGTAACAACATGCTTCGAAGCCGCAATTCCATACAATGGACTGAAAGTAACGGTCCAGTTTACCATACAGTTACATTGTAAATACAACCCCCCTCATAAATACAACCCCCCTTAAACATTTTTTCTAAAAACTAACAAGTTCTAGGAAGATTATTAGGCTCTAACGGATTAAAACCACATAAGATTCCTGGCATTTCTATTTTTTTTCAACTTGGTTATTGGATGTAGATCTTTACCTATGTTTTTGCAACTTCAAATCACAACTACTTGGGAAATACTTTCCACTTTTGTCCCCTCAATATCTCCAAAAGTGCTCAATGAATTTCAATGAATGGTTGGCCATTGGCTAAGGAAGAATTGATAATATTTTGGGGTAGATCCAAGGATTTTTTTTTTCAATTGAGAGGGAAAAGATTCTAGGATCCATGCCAAAATTTAATATAAAAATATCTCTCAATCGAAAAGAAATCCCTGGATCCACCCCAGAATTTCATCAATTCTTCCTTAGTACATGGCCAACCATTGTCATTCAAATTCATTGAGAACTTTTGGAGATATTGTTTGAACAAAAGTGATTTTAGACCAAAGAGATATAAACGAAATATTTACTATAGTTATATAGACGACAGTGCTGTAAAATGAAATATTTTGTTGTTCATGTTGTTACATCCCTTGTGAAGGTTGTTACCTAGGTTTCTTTGATATTTTAATGATGATTTTTCTGTGCTTTCATTAAGGCTTTTTTGGTGAAAGCATAGAAAAATCGTCATTAAAATATCTAAGAAACCTCACAAGGGAAGTAAGGGGGTTTGTACAGACATACAAGCTAGAAATAAATGATAATTCTTGCTATGTTTAAACTCCTGGTCACTTTTCTCTTTGTTACTCATGCTAGCTAATGTGACTGGGATTTGAGGCATCATATTGTGTATGCATCTTCATACTGTATTAACTAATTTTCATTTCATTTAATCTCTTAGTCTGGCCGACCGTGGAGGCGCCACAATTGGCAACCATCTTTCTCCATCCCTCTCTATTCTGAGACTCTCTAAGGGCGTCGCTTCATGTCTGACCATTCTGGGATGTTGTCCTCCCATCTCTTTCTCTGTATTCCTCTCTTTGTCTGTATTCCTCTCTTTCTCCCTCCTTGTACTGTGCTTTGTGGGATTGTCTTTGCTAGCACGACTGATCACGAGATGTATCAATACCACCTTAATTTACTATATTAACTCTCATCTTTGAAATTTGAATTATATTTGATGCCATAATATTTGGTATCATTTTGTTATATGTAGATCTATTAATGGCATCTTAGAGTTAGAGTTCTTCCTAGCATTGCTCTTTCCATGGCTTTCTGTGCTAGTCTAAGTTGGTTTTCAGCTCGTTTTGTTCATTTCCATGTTTTGCATCCGTAGGTCATCGCTGGTATTATGCAACCATTGTATACTTTACGCTTTAAGCATATTGGCAAGGTGCTGTTCAAAATGTCTCTATTCATGCCAAATGCATTCCAACCTATCATTATGCATCATTTTATTTTGCAGTTATGGTCTTTCTCTAGCTTTATTACCTGTCCTAGGTAGATGTATTCATCGACCTCTTCTAGAGTCACTCCTCCTATCTTTATGGCCTTTTTAGGGAGTTTATCATTGAATATTACTTTTGTCTTTGTTCTGTTCATCTTTAAGCCTACAATTTTACTTTCCCTATTTAGATCAGTTATCATGTTTTGTAATTCTTCGGATGCTTCCGACGTCATGGAAATGTCATCGGCGAATCCTAAGTGGCTTAAGTATTCTCCATCTATGTTTATTCCCATTCTCTCCCAGTCAGTTTTCCGAAAGATGCTTCCTAGGCTCACTGTAAATAGTTTAGATGATATTGTATCCCCTTGTCTTACTCCTTTGGCTGATGATGATGATTAATGGTACCATTAACAGCCTGTGTGATAGTTGGTGAATATCAACTAGGATACATACACACTAGTCATCACTGTATTATAACTAAACTAGCTGAAATACCTGTCTATGTCAGGTTAAATATTTAAATGAGTGAAAAAAAAGGACTACAGATTTCAGAATTGTAAAAAAAAGTTTCCTTTCACTTTTGACCCCTTGAAAGTGAAAAAATATCCATTCACTTTTGACCCATTAAAAAAGAGAAAAAAGTATCCCTTTACTATTGACCTCTTAAAGGAAAAGTTTCCCTTCACTTTTGACCTTTAAAAGGGGGAAAAGTTTCCATTCATTCTTGACCCCATAAAGGGAGAAAAAGTTTCCCTCCACTTTTGACCCCTTAAAGCAGAAAAAGGTTTCCCTTCACTTTGACCCTTAGAATGGGGAAAAAAGTTTCCCCATAACTTTTGACCACTTAAAGAATAACATATAAACATAAAAAATAATAAGATATGTACCTTTTAAAATCTTTTTCTCAAAACCTTTTACTTTACACCTTCCCCTAGGTCCATTGAGTATTCATGCCAAATTTGGTTGTGCTGCACCCATGTTTAGGTGGTTTCTATAGCGTGACAGACAGATGGTGTGACACCTCACTTATATATACAAATTATATGGAAATTGTTTTCAACTCTTTAAAATGTTTTTATTATTTATTGCTAATTATTAATATATATATGCACATGAGTGACTTGAAAATATTACCAGCAAGATTCAAATCTTAAATCCATGTCAGACATAATGTTTTTGCCAAGAAGTATACAACCTTTGAATTACTGCTACAACTCATTATCTGAAGATCTTTAAAATTTTATCTGGAGAGATGATTTTAAACATTCATGAGAAAACTGTAATTTTTTAAAAAGCATACCAGGGTTCCTATGAGATCTTGTTTCATATTTGGTCACGTTAGCAAAAATGTGATCTGTTCAAGATAAAGCCAATAAGTAGGTCTCAAGTATTCAAACAAAGTGTACTAAGATGATTGGCCTATAAACTAAAGAACTAATTGCTTTATGAGATGTGAAATAATTGACTATTTTGAAAAGTTATATCAAATTTCAATTTGATGAATTACATTGTTTCTAAATATTCATAATGTTAGTTTTATTTGCAGCAATAACAATACTAACAATACTGCCTGTATGAATATGTCTAGGATGGTTAACAAAAAACTTCATAGTGCATACATTTTCAGAAAATATTAAATAAAAATACTTTTGGCACCTGATCTTGATAAATATCAGACTGAAGTTTTATTGGCAATTTTTCCACAAATTTTAAGTCAAAACTTAATTTATGAGCAGAACTTGTGAAAATTCTATATGTCTCTGCTGTTTATGAAAACAACACAAAGCAATTTTTTTTTACAAATGTAAAAGCAGCTGTATCGTTCAATCTAATTAAATTCACAAAAGATAATTTTTGTAGAAATATTCCTCATTTTGCCGTTCTAGTCTTTGCTTTACTCTATTACTTTAACTCTTATGTTTTGTAATTGCTTGGCTTTGGACAAAGCAATATAAAGTTGTTGGTGGCTAAATACTGTTTGTGGTAATTGCATCCTATCATTGTTGAATATTTTGTTTGGCTTTTTTATTTTCATTAAATTGTATAGCTAGTGTTTTTGTTTTATCACAATAGAATCGTTAACCTTTAAATTCATATGAGAAAATTTAAATGTTAATATCAAAGAGGATAACTTCTGATCAACGTTACCTCCCTTCGAGCTTTAGATGAATTTTAAAATACTGCAATACTACAATTATATGTGAATACTACAATATTACAATACTATGTGAATACTACAATGATATGTGAATACTACAATTATATGAGAATACTACAATTATATATAAAGACTACAATTCTATGTGAATACTACAATACTATATGAATACTACAATACTATGAGAATACTACAATTATATGTAAAGACTACAATTATATATGAATAATACAATACTATGTGAATACTACAATACTACAATTATATGTGAATACTACAATACTACAATTATATGTGAATACTACAATACTACAATTATATATGAATACTACAATACTATGTGAATACTACAAGTATATTTGAATACTACGATACTATATGAATAATACAATACTATGTGAACACTACAATACTACAATTATATGTGAATACTACAATACTACAAGTATATGTGAATACTACAATACCACGTAAATACAACAATTATATGTGAATACTACAAAATCAGTTTTTTGTGACTGAGCGGCAACCATAATGTCATCATTTTATAAATGAATTTATTTGTTAGAATGAAATAAGCCCTCACATATTTCTAACATGAATTTTCTTAAATTTGTAAGTCAGTTGTTTATCTTAGTTGGTAATAGAACCACCTGCTGATCACTTGGTCATAATTTCAAATCACAGTAGGGAAATGTAAATTTTTTATATCGGTTTGGTTAAATGTGACAGGACCGATAGTTTACTCCCCATAAGTACAAAATCAATTCTTTGAGACTGAGAGGCAACAATAATATCATTAATATTACTGAAGTTTTGTTTCATTGTTTCGTAGCGTAATCTCTGTAGTATCAGATTCCAGGTCAGTGGCAAACACACAGTTTTTTCAATCCACACACATATCCAGGTATTCACAAGAGCTAAGTGGCAGTGAACCAGAATGAGCAGGATTTATGGATTTAGTACCGATTGGCCTAGAGGAGAGAAGAGGCAACCACCGCTCCTGATTGGCCACTTGCACTGGCTCACTGGAGCCGACTTCTTTTGCTGGCGGAGGGCACAGCGTTTTCATTACAAGTTTATTTAGCAATTTCCAAGGATAAATTTTAGCAGTTATTTACTGTTAACCCATTAACTGTGGCAGGTGACAAATTGTAATAGTTATACATTGCAAGATAAAAGCCCTTGTCCATTGCAAGTTATCTACTGCAAGATAAAAGCCCTGACTCACAGATAGAACTGAGTTGCCATCAATTGCAATAAAACAGAAATTTTATAGAGTTAGTCATAGAACTGCAATGACTGAAATGTCCATCATTCGCAGTTAATGAGTTAACTTGATATTTCACTTAAAGTGAAATTATATATGTGTGTGTACATGCTTATATTTTGAGTCCCATTGTACTGTTGGTGTGTCTATTTTAAATTAAAAAATCATAAATTTTCATAGATATGTAAGACTTGTCAGTTTGTCTCAGTCAGTAAGAGAACCACCCGCCGATCACATGGTTGTGATTTCTAATCACGGTAGGGAAATGTTTGCTTTATAAATGTATTTATTTATTAGCCCTCGCGTATTTCTAACATAAATCTTTGTAAATTTTCAAGACTTGTCAGTTTCACTCAGTAGGTAAGAAAGCCACCTGCTGATCACCGTAGGGAAATTTGTAAATTTGTTATATGGGTTTGGTTTAACATGACGGGGAGACAAACAAAGAGTTTACTCACCTAAATTTGGTCAGGATTGTTGTTTTTATTACAGCAGAAAAACAAACTCCAGACTTGGAAAATTAGGTTAGGATTTTGCCTGTTCTTAATTTTGTTGTTGTAAGGTAGAAAAACAAAGTCAACTCCAGACATGGAATTTGACAATATGCATATAAACATACAGTGGCCGCAAAAGAAATCTATACACAAGAAAAATTCAAAATAAAAATACACAAGTAAAAGTATGTTTTGGTCTTTATTTCTCATCAACTAAAAGGTAGAAGGAAGTCATCGTACATCTGGCAGCCACCTACACCTCTAGACTTTACACCAAAGCAGAGTTGGCAGTAGTGCACCAAGAACTGTCCTTCTCAGAAGACATGCTGTTGACTACTCGATCTGCAAGTTTTTTGCCGTTTTTAGCTGCTTTTGGAATGGTATAAGTCTGCTTCTGAGTGCCACTATGGGATGGTGTAAGCTTACAACTGAAGAGAAATCCCATGCCTTGGCCCAGTTGGAAGAAGGAGCTTCTGTGATTCTTGAGGTGCAAGATATTGGAGTGCAAGTAAGGCAGTTTATGACGGAAGGAGTTTCTGTGGTTGTTCTTGCTAGATGGACAGTTCTTGGTGCAAAGTCTAGAGGTGTGGGTGCCTGCCAGATGTACAATGACTTCCTTCTGCTTTTTAGTTGGAGAGAAATCAAACACACTTTTACTTGTTTAGTTTTATTTTGAGTTTTTTAAATTTCTTTTGCAGCCACTGTATATATGTAAGGGTAGATACCTACGGGTAGATACCTACCTTAGAGTTCCCAAAGTAGTCATGCAATCAATGACTAATGATTTTGATTCACACTGGGTGCTCCACTAGTTTGGCTTTGTGCCAAATTGAGTCAAGTCTAATAAATCAGTTTTGTCTAATAAATAATTAACTAACAATTATAATCTTATTGTACTAGACATGAGTGGGATCATTTTATCATTAAGAAATAAACTGATCACTTTCTTTAATAATGTATGTCTATCAAATACAAAGTAGAGAATTTATCATTGACTAATAAACACGATGTTCAGTCTTATAGAAAGCTAAGCATTAGTTTTGCTTAATTAATTAATGAATCTTTCTTGCTATATCAACGGGAAAAAAGTAGAGGATTTGAGTTGTACTTTAGTTAAATAATCTACTTATATAATCAACAGTGTGACCTTTTCTGTTTCTCTGGCCGTAACAATGGACTCTTCCACTTAAAGGTAACAGTTTTGCCGATAAAAATATCTCCTACCCACCATTTGAAACAATGGCCTCTTCAACTGAAAAATTGTTGAGTAGTTTCTTTTCTAGAAAAAAATCATCTTATAAAAATTTAAATATATCCGCGAATTCTTTCACACGGTTTTCATTAGGTGATCAGCCCATCTCCATTTTTGCTGCTGAATTATTCGTATAATATCCTTCACTCTATCCATGTTGATCTTTTTCTATCTCTTAGAGTTATCCCTAGCATTGCTCTTTCCATTGCTCTCTGTGCTATTCTAAGTTGGTTTTCAGATAGTTTTGTTAGTTTTCATGTTTCGCATCTGCAAGTCATGGCTGGTATTATGCAACCGTTGTATACTTTACGCTTTAAGCACATTGGTAAGGTGTTCTTCAGAACTTCATATTTTCTTAGATATAACAATTTCTTGAGTAATACCAAAAAGGAGATGAAGTAATACATTCTTTTGTCTGAAATTCAGAGAATGGATGATTTTATATCCAACAGAATATGATAATTATAAA
>VCCN01004110.1:4342673-4357607 GCA_006491835.1 Architeuthis dux | reverse complement strand
TATATGACGCAAATTTAAGTTACTGAATATATAATTTAATTATGTATAATTGATGCAAATATGTAGATGAATAGATAAATTTGTGTGAGTAACTTCTTTTCCAGAAAATATTTGTCTAGTGATTAAAGATTGTTTTAGTGTTTCATAGGTTTTTTGTTTGGTCTTAAAAAAGTAAGCATATTTTACACTAATTTTTTTTTAACATTATTTTTTGTCAAACTTCAGAACAAAGTCAGAGTACTTTCCTATGTAAAAAGGACAATCCTCACAAAAAATAGTGGAATAAAACAATATGTAAAATCCCCCTACCGTAATTTGAACTCAAGACCTAGTGATCACTAGCCTGGTGTGTTAACACCTGCACTAAACTGACATACATGCCTCCAAAATTTATAGTAGAATTACGCAAGGACTTAGAAGTAGGAGCAGAGTTTGACTCTGGAGCAGCCAGGCTTATTATTCACTGCTACCCACAACACTGGTTTATTGCTGGGTTTAGGTTATTCATGTGTTCACACATTTATATATATCTATTTATCTTGTTCCTCCTTAGATTTGAATTTTAAAAGTACTGCCTGAATTTAAAATTTTTGTATTTCAATTTTTATTTTTGTCAACCTCCAGAACAAAGTCAGGGTTGACTTTACTTTCCTATGTAACAAGAACAAGAATAATCCTCACCAAAAATAGGAGAGTAAACTGACATATAAAATCAGCATTTCACTACCGAGGTTTGAACTCGCGATCAGGTGATTTCTAGCCCGGTGTGTTACCACCTGGGCTAAACTGACAAGTCTTATATACCTCCCAAATTTATAGTAGAATTACACAAGGAAGTAGAAGTAGGAGCAGAGTTTGACTCTGGAGCAGTCAGGCTTTACTTTATTTGTGTTGAGATTGGTTTATCTGACTATGAATGGTCAAGCTGACATTTGCAACATGACCTTTGAACCTTTAATTAGTTTAAGGAACATTTCCATTATTAATAGTTATTGAAGTGACTGCACTCACCCCTTCCCTCTTGAACTGCTTAAAAGTCACTTATTATCCTCAAGCCTTAACAGATGTAGTTGGTCATTGCTAATGACTAAAGTGCCTCACTTTCTGACTCAATTTTATAAGGAGCTTCAGCTTGCTTGAAAAGAAATCAAACAGATCTGATTAGTCACTCAATAGAAACCATCACATGACCCACGTCTTTAAGCACAATGCCATGTTGGGGGTGATCAATTATAAAAATTAGAAATCACTAAAAGGTCTGAATTTTCAAAAAAACAAAGGTGATCAGAAACTAAGGGACCAATTTAGCATTGCATTTGAACTCCCCACTAAAAAGCTTGGAAAAAGAGTTGGTCAATGGATAAGTTACTTCTCTCGTCATTTGTTGGTCAGTGATCACTCAAAAAATAAGTGAATGCTGTCGGGCACAAACTAAGGGACCAATTTAGCATAAATGTACATTGCAAATTGAACTCCCCACTAAAAACCTTGGAAAAAGAGGTAATCAATGGATAAGTTACTTCTCTCGTCATTTGTTGGACAGTGATCACTCAAAAAATAAGTGAATGCTGTCGGGCACAAACTAGGGGACCAATTTAGCATAAATGTACATTGCAAATTGAACTCCCCACTAAAAACCTTGGAAAAAGAGGTGATCAATGGATAAGTTGCTTCTCTCGCCATTTGTTGGACAGTGATCACTCAAAAAATAAGTGAATGCTGTCGGGCGCAAACTAAGGGACCAATTTAGCATAAACTCAGATTGCAAATTGAACCTATTTAGTGGGGAAATTTTCAAAAAAACGTTTTTTCTAGATATAAGGTGTAAATGTTTAAATTTTCAGCTGTCTAGCTCCGTTGGTGCAGCCTGTATGCGCGATACATACATAGCCAGCCAGACCAACTTAAAACCTGTAGAAACCCAGTTTTGATTGACGGTTTCTAACAGCCAAACAGTTCTGTTGAAAGAGGCTGTTGAAGCACTTGCGTTGATTTTAACAGCATTTGATGATGCCACTTCAGGTGCTTGTTGCCTCTAACTCTATTTCATATATTGCAAGCCAAGAACAAGGGAACTTGTGACCAGTGAAGCCGTAGGCAGCATAAGGGCATTAATGAATGAAAACATTTGTAATTCATAAGTTTCTTAAAAAATTCTAAAATTTCCCCAAGATTTGTCAGACCTCTCGATTGTGGGCATTGCGGCACCAATATTTTCTGAACTTGTCTAACTTGTCACACCATCTTAGTTTTTGCCAGCCACAATTTTGCGTATGATCTCTGGGGATCCACATTGTGAATCATGATGTCCAGCTGTTGTCTGATAGTCTTCCAACATCTCCTGCCCATTGGCATTTGAGTTTTCTAATGGATTTCATGCTATCTCTGACTCCTGGTGTTTCTGTAATATACTGTGCTGTCTTTTGATCTCTCCATGTGATGTTAAGCATGATTCTCTCTTGGGCACGTTGCATGGTTCTTAGTCTGAGAGCCAATCTTTTTTTTCTTTTAATATAAGAAAAGTTATAGTTTGTAGCTTATGTTGTCTCTCAAAGATTTGTGACTTAGGACCATCCCCATCTTTATCCTATAAAATTAAGATATGATCTGATCTTCAATGCAACCCACAGCTGCACAGAATTCTTAACAGTGTTGTATGATTGCATGATAGTGTTATAGAATGCACATTTGGGGTGATATTTATTATGCTGGAGCAGGGTCAAATAAAGTGATGTTGTGCCTCGTAACGCAGAATTCTGACCAAAAATGCCTCCCAAAAGCTTCTGCTAAAATTTTGTTAATGGCACAAATTTTGCACATTGTTTTTGACTGACATTTCGAATCAATCAACCAATAAAGAACTAAATGAGATCTTTTGCATTTAATGTTTATTTATCCATAAAAGATAGTTTAGATCTCTCATTCTTCATCCTTCTTATCACTTTGCTGTCTTCTCTGTGCGTTCTTATGTCCTCATGCAACTTAAGTAAGTTTGTTTGTTTGTATAAGTTGTGTCCTCTCAATCAAAGACAGCAACCTTTGATTTAGATCTCTGCACTCCCACACCACTCGTTGTTTTGATCATGTGTGCCTCCCTATGAGCAGGTGTGCCTCATAGCTTCTTTACTGCATTACCATGCTTTTTCACAATCTGGTATGTAGTGGAAAACACAATCTTGCTAAATGCAATTTTATGAAACAATAATAATTGGTGAGATATCATGGCTTGGCCTCAAGGACGAGGATTTTGGAGGAGACTCCATATCTGTCACAGGACCTCTGGTAGCCAACAAGGCCCACACAGGACAGACAGATTTTTCCACATTGCGTGCAGGAGAAGGTTTGGAAATACCAAGCATTACGGGGCTGCCTCCGCTCCTCTGCCTTGATTCTGTGTGTTGGGGTCAACGATGGAGGTTGCCTCCAGACAGCTTAACAGAGGGGCACCAAAAAAGAGATACGAGGACTCTCTAAAAAAAGGACCTGCTGAGACATAAGTAATGTAATAATATCAGAGAATGACAACTATGCAAACCAAAATGGTGACCAAACCAAAAATAGTGATAAGGCCAAGAGCTGACCTATACAGGCAGAACCTCGGAGCCACAGATCAAATACACAAAAGAACTCTTCTTTTTTTTACGTGCCTCTCTTAACATGAAGTCAGACACTTTCGCTCACTCTGTATGAAAGCAATTTCCTCTATTTTATTTTATTCACATGCTACTCACAACCACACTCACTTACTGATAGCTGAGAGGTCAACGCATTGGTACAGCAGGAATACTGATGATCCATGGTTGTACAAGACAATCTACTTATATTTAGGACTCATAAATACAGTCACGTTTTCTAACACATTTCAATATTAAATTACGTCTTCATAATAAACACCTTACAAAGCTGCCATTACTTCTGGTAAAACATGCCTCATTTATCACATGATACAATAACTGCATAGCATATAAATATACTTATCAGGTGATTTATAGGCAAATGTACCTGAAAAGTGCCTACTTCCTCAACAGAGATTTTTTTCTTCAAAATTGCAACAGCAATCAAGATCTGTGCTACATTTTAAATCAAAGATTCCCTTCCAGTGGGTAAGACAGAATTAACAAGTTTTATGTGGTTAGCTATAGATTCTAAGTCCGTTCGGATAGTGTAATGGTTAGCTTGTCTGCCTCACATGCAGAAGGTTCAGGGTTTGATTCTCAGTTTTTTTATTTACTGCACAGAGATTTCATTTTGTGCGTCTTGATGTCAACATGTTTACGTACTGTAATAATTGTATCATCCTCTGCATCATAATTAAAAGTAATTTTGTTAACATTACTTTTTTCATTAGTAAATATCGTTAGAGATAAGCAGGTAACAGATTTTAATGTCAAACATATTTCTTTGTATCTCTGTCATGTTGTTACTTTACTTTCCATTAGACCGAGACGGTCCATAAATGTGCTTCCACATCTTTTTCCATGTCTTTCAATTTCATCCTGTAATCTTGCACTTTGGTCCGCTCGGATAGTGTAATGGTTATCACGTCTGCCTCACACACAGAAGGTCCTGGGTTCGATTCCCATTGTGAGCGAAATTAAAAATTTTAACAACAAAAGATATACTCACAAACTCAATTTATTCATACTCTTAATTATATTGAAGGTACATCTGCTTGGATGGTGTAATGGTTATCATGTCTGCCTCATACGCAGAAGGTCCTAGTTTTGATTTCCAGTAAGTTTCCCTGTGCACTTAGCAGCAAATTGAGTACACTCTAAGCTGTGTGATTAGGGTGGAGGTATCCCTTCTGTGGACTTGCATCCTGCCAAGGGGTGGTCATAACAACTTGTAGGAATAAAGTTCTGGTCTCAACCAAACTTGAGACTTGCAAAGATCACTAGGCTGACGCATGACACAGAAACCGAGACTTTGTTACCGGGCGCCATATTCCACTGGGAGTTGGCTCTTAAGAGACGGGATGCTTTACCTTATAGATTCTTAACCATCAATACAGATATTCTACATGTGTACTAAATGGCATTGTGTTACTCTGCCTACTGTTAAGGGTTTTCTGTCCTTCAAGATGACACTCACTAGATTTTCTCTGAGCTGTGCTAGTGTGCACACACATTTTGCAACCAGCGCACAAAAGGTTAGTTACCTAAGATAATGTAGTCATTAATCACTGCTACCCACAACACTGGTTTATTACTGGGTTTAGGTTATTCATGTGTTCTGACAGTGAAATAAAGCGATGCATAACAATAGGTTGGAAAGCATTCGGTATGAATAGAAACATTTTGAAGAGCACCTTGCCAATGTGCTTAAAGTGTAAAGTATACAACGGTTGCATAATACCAGCCATGACATATGGATGCGAAACATGGAAATTAACAAAACAAGCTGAAAACCAACTCAGTGTAGCACAGAGTGCCATGGAAAGATCAATTCTAGGAATAACTCTTAAGAGTTAAAAAAAGATCAACATGAATCAGAGGGAGGACTAGAGTGAAGGATATTATGCAAATAATTAATTTTTAATTTTTTTAAAGTTAGATAGCTTAAATATTTTTAATGCTTTGATGATAATGTGAATAAACAGGAAAAAATCAATAAAATCAACTTCTTGTTTACTAAGTATGTCTCCTTTAGACATATCTTTATTTCATATTACCATATATGCAAAATAAAACTATGCATAACGATAGGTTAGAAAGCATTTGGTATGAATAGAGACATTCTGAAGAGCACCTTACCAATGTGCTTAAAGCATAAATATACAATGTTTGCATAATACCAGCCATGACTTATGGATGCAAAACATGGAAATTAGCAAAACAAACTGAAAACCAACTTAGAATTGCACAGAGAGCCATGGAAAGAGCAATGCTAGAGATAACTCTAAGAGATAGAAAAAGATCAACATGGATCAGAGGGAGGACTAGAGTGAAGGATATTATACAAATAATTGAGCAGCCAAAATGGAGATGGGCTGGTCACCTGGCAAGAAGAGATGACAATAGATGGGGCAAAAGACTAACTGATTGTTGCCCATGGAACAGTAAATGCAATAGGAAAAAACCAGACTCAAGATGAAGGAATGAGAAAAGGTTAGCACAATCTAGGTTGTCATGGAAGGAGATGGGAAAGGCAGTGGACTCATGATGGCTGATGATCTATCTGGACTTCGCCCCGCCCTTACCTTTTATAGCAGAAACTTGAAACTTTGCACACACATACTCACACTTCTCTCAATGAGTAGGGAAAATGTTTTTTATTTATTTTTCAAAGATTTTTTTGAAAAATTCACCCCCAAATAGAGGTGGGGGGGGGTACATTTATGCTATATTGGTTACTAATTTGTGCACACTTGATTTTTGAAAATTCAGACATTTTTTAGTGATCGCCCCCAACGCAGCATATATGGGTGGCGGGGATTCATAATTTCCCTTGGAATGCTAGTTATAATTATATTTATTGAAAATAATCTCTTAGCTAACTTTTTCTCTTGATTAGTTGGCTACTCTGTAGAATGCAATCATCCTTGAATTATATTAAAACATGCAAGTAGAGTTTTAATAGCTATGAAAGATTAGACTGTGCCAAAATTATCTTGGAACAATTTCAAGTTTACATTTGCACAAGCACTCAGTACGCGCATAATTGTCACAAGAAAAGAAATTGCACAACATGAGACTTTTGCACACATTGACTTCTAAAAATTAGAGGGAATATTGCTTTCAAGTCAAGTATTAGTTCTCTTCAGTGAATTGTTTCCTGAAATTCATTGCTCAAGTACAATCTTCTAACTATTCAAGTCATCACTGTAAAGATAATAGTGAAAGATACCAGCAGATTTAAAAGGCAACAAAAGATGTACTCGCAAACTCAGTTTATTCATACTTTTAATTACATTGAAGGCACATCCGCTCAGATGGTGTAATGGTTAGCATGTCTGCTTCACATGCAAAAGTTCCTGGTTTTGATTCCATGTATGAGCGAAGAGTGTAGAAAACTCTTCGTTAGGACAAATTTCCCTGTGCACTCAGCAGTTAATTGAGTACACTCTAAGCTGTGTGATTGGGGTGGAGGTATCCCTTTGGTGGACTTGCATTCTGCCAAGGGGGTGGTCATAAAAACTTGTAAGAATAAAATCCTGGACTCAACCAGACTTGAAACTTGCAACTGTCACCGGGTGTATACTCCATTGTGAGGTGTCTCTTAAGAGACAGATACTTTACTACATCCTCCGTGTCTCCACACGAGATTCAGTATGGCATCGTTCATTCAGAACGTAAACAATGGTGCCCTTACCGGAAGTAGATAAAACAAACTCTCCTGTGTAAGGGAGATACTCAATATCGAATTAAATACTTAACAATCACCCTCCACTGTATCTAAACAGCTTCATCTGCTGTTGCTTTCCTAATCATAGATCATTTACTAATGAGCCTCACTGAGCCAGCAGAAGTAATAAAATTAGAGGCCTTTTAGCACTCAGTTCGATGCTTTAACCATTCAGTTGATCTCTGAAAAGCACCATCAGCTTTGACTTTTAACTTAGATATTATCCCTTTTCTCCCTGCCTAATAATATCTTTGTTGGCAACTTGGAGACAAAGGATTCGAGCAAGAATTACAATTATTCATAAGGAATTTTCTGGTTGACTGAAGAAACAAAAGAAGAATCAATGGGGCTGAAGTTCTGGTTTCATCATAGTGATCATCAAAATATCTCTTCATAGACTTTGCATATAACAGAGTATGATTGTTGGGTTTTTTTACACACCACCTGGTGCGACCTGGATACATTGTCAGTAATGAACCCAGGGTGTTTCGGGTGTACCACCCTCACCCAGGTGACCCAGTCAGGGATGATCAAGCCCTAACTTGTGTCCAGGTAATGCATTACATCACTCGTTGCTCCTCTTCAACCAGAGCCAATGGGAAGCTCTCTCGGCAGCCTCCAAGATCTGTCTGACTGCTCTTCTTCTCTGCAGCCCACATATGCCCAATCTTAGGACCTGGTGAAAAGATCAGCCTGTGAAACCTCTGCAGCCCACCTCAAAAGGCTCACAGCAGGCCTTTTATCCTTTCCTGTGATACTCAGCCACCAGTTCCTCATTTTTTGCTCTTTTCCTTTCTTGTGCCTTCTCTATGCAATCTTCCCAGAGGACACTGACACCAGGACCATGTCTGACCTGAGTATGGTAGCCACAATGATGTCTGGGAATCTCAGTTGACGTCCCAGGTCAACCAAGCAATTCCTGTCTCTAACTGTTGCAAGCAGTTGGATCCTAGGCTGGGGCTTTGAAATATGTTGCAGTTGATACATTTTCTCAAGAACTGAAATATCCTAAAAATGATATCTGTGACCAACTGGTAAAAATACTTTGTTTATATTAAAGTTCTCATAACTATTATTATTTATTGTGTATTTTAGTTGAGAATTTTTTTTTTTAAAGCAGTTGAAGTTGGGATGCACAAGAATAAAACTCAAGAACTAATTCAAGTCTTATTTCAAAAGTACAAAGTCAAACACTTTGAATTTTGGATTGGATTATAGTGTAACATCTGTCACTTTATAATGTAGTGAAATGTTTATTAGACAAAATCAGTTTTGACACCAAGCCATATTTATGTATAACCCACTTAGAATTTCAGTAGCTTACAAGAAAGACATTTTTCATTACACTACAGATCCTCTTTCATTTATACAGCCAGTATGATTGGGAAATTCACTATCAATGGCTTTAGCCAAGCATACTCACTCTAGATATCATGTTTGAATCTTTTATTGTTACAATGCAATCTGAAATTGTTTTCCCCAAGTCTTGTTATTTATTTGAAAGAATCAGAAAATTTGTTTAATTCAAGTTTGGCACCTGATCAAATATCATCAAAACTGACAATAAATATAAATCTTAACGATACTAAAAACTTATTTTATTCGTCTAAAAGAAAACAGCAAAGTTGCTAATGGAAACAGAGGTGTCAATCTAATGTCGCTAATTAAATTTTGTGCAAACTTATTGCCTGTTGCTACTTTCAGATTTGTGGGGAGGGAAAAGACGATAAGTTCTTTTATAATTAAATTGAAGAGTGAAAAATTGGAAGAGGGGGAAAATAAAAGTCAGACTGGAATGGAAATTCTTCTTAAGTCTCAAATGAAAACAGTAAAAAATGTTGCTACATCATTTTTAGAAAACCTCAACCAAAACTGTCAACAGGTTTCTTCAGTTTTTAAGTTGGTTTGGCTGGCTATGTATCTATCATGCATACAGGCCACACCAGTAGAACTAGAAGGCTAACAATTTGAGCATTTACTCCTTTTGTCTAGAAAAAATGGTTACTTTGTTTTTTTTAATGCCCCCCCTACCCCCACCGTAGACTCTTTAGTGGGGGTTCTATTTACAATGCAAGTTCATGCTAAATTGGTTCCTTAGTTTGTGTCTGGCAGTTTTTATGCTGTTTTTTTTTTTAATTTGAACTTTTTTAGTGATCTTTGCCCAACAAAAAGCGAGAGAAGTAACTTATTCATTGATCACCCCTTTTTCCAATGTTTATTTATTTGATCATCCCCAACACGGCATGCTGCCAAAATATGTTAGTCATATGCCAGTTTCTATTCAGTGACTAACCAAACCTGTTAGAAACTGTAAACCAAAACTGTAACCATAGGTTTCTTCAGTTTTTAAGTTGGTGCACCTGGCCGGCTATGTAAGTACGTATGTATCCTGTGTACAGGCCACACCAATGGAGCTAGAGGGCTTAAAATTTAAACCTCTACTCCTTATTATGTCTAGAAAAAACATTTCTTTTGTTTTTTGAAAATTCACTGCCTGAATAGGATTTTAGTGGGGGTTCAATTTGCAATGTAAGTTCATGCTAAATTGGTCCTTTGGTTTGTGTCCAACAGTTTTCATGCTTATTTTTTTTAAATTTGAACTTTGTTTAATGATCTCTGCCAAACAAAAGGCGCGAGAAGTAACTTATTCGTTGATCACCTTTTTGTCCAATTTTTAATACTAACCCTAACCCCTACACGGCTTGCTACTAAAATAAGTTGGTCGCATGCTGGTTTCTATTGAGTGACTAACCAAACCTGTTAGAAACCGTCAACCAAAACTATCAACATAGGTTTCTTCAGTTTTTAAGTTGGTTCGGCTGGCTTGCTATGTATGTATGTATACCAATAGAGCTAGAGGGCTTAAAATTTAAACATCTACTCAGTTTTTGTTTTTTGAAAATTCCCTGCCTAAATAGGTTTTTAGTGAGGGGTTCAATTTGCAAGATAACTTTATGCTAAATTGGTGCCTTAGTTTGTGACCGAAAACAATTACTCTTGTTTTTTGCTTGTTTCACCGGCTCCAACACGGCATGCTGCCAAAATAAGCTGGTCACGTGACAGTTTCTATTGTCTTTGATAGTGTTTGAAATAATGTATAACTATCAAAAGCATTTATGTTTAATTCTTGCTACAGTAAGCAAACACAGCATTTCCCTTCTTCCACAAAATTCAATGTTCTTATCCATTACTCAAATGTTTTTCCTTCCTATTTGACAATATATATTTAGCTTGCGGATTACATTGGTGCTATCATAAACCACTAAACATTCTACTCCAGCAGCCATTGCTTATTTTCGAGTCACCGTTTGATTGATTCGTTAGGAATTTTGGCCTAAAATGAACAAAGAATTACTGCTCAATATTTTATGCCCTACTGATCACAGTGGTAGAGTGCTCGCCTACAGTTCGGTAGGCCATGGTTCAATTAATAGTCATACCAAAGACTTTTAAAATGGTACTCAATGCCTCTCTGCTGAACAAGGACTAGGATTGAAAAGGCTGTAGTTCAATCCACTGCCTTCATACCAAAGACTTTTAAAATGGTACTCAATGCCTCTGCTGAGCAAGGACTAGGATTGAAGAGGCTGTTATTCAATCCATTGCCTTCATACCAAAGACTTTTAAAATGGTACTCAATGCCTCTCTGCTGAGCAAGGACTAGGATTGAAGAGGCTGTTATTCAATCCACTGCCTTCATACCAAAGACTTTTAAAATGGTACTCAATGCCTCTCTACTGAACAAGGACTAGGATTGAAGAGGCAATTGTTCAATCCACTGCCTTCATACCAAACACTTTTAAAATGGTACTCAATGCCTCTGCTGAGCAAGGACTAGGATTGAAGAGGCAATTGTTCAATCCACTGCCTTCATACCAAAGACCTTTAAAGTGGTACTCAATGACTACTCAGGACTAGGATTGATGAACCTACACTCAAGGCTGGGTTATAGCCAAATCACATTGGATACACCAATTCTTGTAAGATCGCCGATGTTAAGACTGGTAGGTACCTAGATGGGGGACTATTGGGGAATACCAGGTGCCATGAGCAGAATGAAGCTTCAACAGGCCAGGCAAGCCAGAAGTGGGTCTTGCTAACAATTTCCCATGTGTACCTAAGCCTGTGACAGCCTCAATGAGGGTATAAGCCGAGAACAAGGATACATACATACAATACTTCTAGTACTAAAGGAGTAGACTTTTAAATGGTCTCCACATATGCCAAGTTTAGTTAAGCAGAACAAAGCTTTGACAGGCCTGGCAAGCCAGAAGTGGGTATTAACAATGATGTTATAAGTGGAAAACGATGATACATACATCTTATGCAAGCGAGCAGATGAAGATACTTCTTTTTTGTTTTTTCTGAGAAGTTGGTTTATATTCTTGTGTAGATTGTTTTAGACGTTTTTAGGTATTTGCTTTTTTCAAGGACATTTGTATTCAATGACTCTGTATTGTTTAATGTTAAATTTAAAGCTACATTAGCGGCTACTATGGTCCTCTTAAAAAGGATTACAAACAATTTTAGTATTATCAAAGGGGGGGGGGGGGGGTGTAGTTTTGTATTATTGTGTATTAACTCTTAAATTCATGTGTGGAACCGCTCCTAAACACAGCAGAACTCTTTAATGAATAGAAAGTTTTAAAATGAACTCTTTTGTGAATTGAATAAAAAAAAATTTTAAATAAAAAAAATTACCTAAAACTGCAAGGGAAGTAACTCTGATCAGAAGTCATTCCCCTCGATTTAATATTTTTATATGAATTTAAGTGTTAAGCAAAAGGTTTTAGCATCAAGTGAATGATCAAATTCTGACTCGCTGGCTTTAAGCACTGCAGAAATAATGCAAGACTCTGTTCATGTTGCTCATCACACAGTCATCTTCTCTAAATTGTCATAAATTGCACCAACTAAGGCAAAATAAGGGGTAGGAAGTGTGGTGTGTTAATAGCCAAGTGGAAAATCAGTAACTAGCATGTGAAATCATCTCCATCAGCCTTTTAGTGTCCGTTGTTGGACGTAGACCTTCCCTAAGATTTGCCAGATCTCCCTATCACGGATATTGCATTGCCAATATCTCCTGGACACGTCTAAATCATCATTTTATTTTCTGCCAGACACAATTTTGCATATGATCCTTGTGAGTCATGATGTCCAGCAGTTGTCAGAAATTCTTGCAACATGGCCTGCCCATTGCTATTTGAGTTTTCTAATAGATTCTATGATAACTCTGAAAAGGAGGATCAGTCCATGACGATTTTCAGAGAAATAATCCATGGCCAGCACAGAAATGGGGCCCTACAGAAGAGATACAGGGCTTCCCTGAAAAAGACCCTCATCTCCTGCAGCATCAACCCCAGACAGTGGATAAAAGAGGTAGCTGACCAGAATGCATGGCGACACAAGGTCTTCCAAGCATCCTCCCATGTCGAAACCACACGCATGGCTAAGCAGATGAAAGAAGAGAGAACCGCAAGCTGGGAGCTCCTTCCAGCAGCCAGACTTTCTCCTGCAACTGCTGCAGAAAGGCCTGCCACTCCTGCATCGGCCTTGCTGGCCACCTGAGATTCTGCAACAGGCATGGAAAACCCTTCCAAATCTTTGTTTGTGTGGCCAAACAATAATTAGTCATGGGGCATGCCCCTATTATTAAAATCTTAGCCATAAGATTCTAAATCACAAAAAGAGTGTTTCATTGGAATTATTACCATCTACTTGAAATTTTCCAATAATTTATAACTTCAAGCAGGACTTGAAATTCTGACCTTTAGGTTAATGGCAACTTGAAGACGACATGATCCTCTTTGCCGAGAACCTTCATGAACTCCAGAAGATGTTAAATGAACTGAATGAAGAAAGCAAGAACGTTGGTTTTCACATGAACTTCAGTAAAACCAATGCCATGTGCAACCAATATGTTGAAGACACAAACGATCAAAATCGAAACACAGAGCTTAAGAAGGTAGACCATTGCATCTACCTGAGACAAGGAATCTCCATGAAACCCTCAACGGAAGAAAAAATCAAATGAAGAATCACCCTGGGTTGGCTAGCTTTTGGCCGAGCAAACACAACCTTCAAGAACAAGAAAATCCCGCTTGTATTAAAAAGAAGGGTCTACAACCAATTCATCCTCCCGATAGTCACCTATGGAGCCGAAACATGGAACCTAACCAAAAGACAGGCTCTCAACATGCACAAGAAAGAATCATGCTTAACATCACATGGAGAGATCACAAGACAGCACATTATATTAGAGAAAAGTCAGAGATATCATAAAATCCATTTTAAAACTCAAATGGCAATGGGCAGGCCATGTTGCAAGAATGTCAGACAACCGTTGGACATCACGACTCACAACATGGATCCCCAGAGATCAAACGGGAAATTTTGGCTGTCAAAAAATAAGATGGCGTGAGGAGCGAGACAAGTTCAGAAAATATTGGCTCTGCGATGCCCACAACTAAGAGGTCGGTCTGGCGAATCTTGGGGAAGGTCTATATCCAATGATGGTGATGATTTAATGAAACTCCAATAGATTATTATTTTAATACTTCTTCTTTTTTATTTCATATTTCTGTATCACTGCTCCAAGATAATTTATCCAAAAGGATAGAATCATTGCAGACCAATTACGTTACCACTGCAAATTGTGTGCCAAAATTGTATAAGAAATAAAAAAAAAGTTCTCATGGAGCAAATGTCAAGCATTGGAAAATAAGGATATTTAGTTCAAAGAGATCTTTGCTATTTTTAAAGTTCCTCAATGACTGGAGGCGGAGGAGGAAGGAGAGAGAAGAATTTTAAAAAATAAAATAAAAATGACAAGAGAAAAAATAAAAAATAGAACAATAAAAAATAAAATAGAAAGAATAAAAACATAAAAATGAAAAAAAATAGAAATAAAATATATAAAAATAAAAAAGTAAAAATAATAATAAATAGGGAACAAAAATGAATAAGAATACATTTTCGACAGATGAAATGGTGTAGTATAAGCTGCTTCCTCGGGTCACATTTTTATGCTACCTTTACATATTGTCTGCTTCGTCTTGCCTTCCCCATCACTTAATACAATCAAATTATCTGCTAGTGGGCAAGATGAATCAAGGAACCAACACAAAAACATAATTATTTCTGTGTATGTAGGTAAATATGTTTCTCTTTAGATTTGTCTCATTAAATCTCAGTGTTTTTTATTTATTTATCGTATTAGAAACAGTCAACCAAAACTGTCAACATAGGTGTCTGGCTGGCTATCTATATAGTACCTGTACAGTCCACAGCAATGGTGTTAGAGGGCTGAAAATTTCAACATTTACTTCTTATGTCTAGAACAAACATTTTATTTTGTTTTTTTAACCCCCCGCTCCTAAATAGGTTTTTAGCAGGGGGTTCAATTTTCAATCTAAGTTTATGCTAAATTGGTCGCTTAGTTTGTGTACAGGAGAATTCATGCTTGTTTTATGAAAATTCACTTTTTTCTAGTGATCACTGCCCAACAAGTGTCAAAGAAGTAACTTATTCATTGATCACTTTTCCATTTCTTTTAATTGATCACCCCAACACAGCATGCTGCCAAAA
>VCCN01004110.1:4318556-4337270 GCA_006491835.1 Architeuthis dux | reverse complement strand
ATTATGGCTCTTATTTACAAAATAACATATAGTACCAAAAATGAGCTATTTTCAAAAATAGGCCTTAAAATCCTAACACTCTGACCCTTTATGTCCCATGAGGATGGGGCGGAATGGGTCACTTTTTTGAGTAAATTCTTTTTATTATAAATAGAATTTAACATTTTTCTTACCTTATACAAAGATGTTCAGCAACCCGAGTTCTATCTATTAAATTCCCATTATCTTCAAGAGTCTCTTAAATAGAGCAGCACAAACCAGGACTAAATCTTTCACTTTTTTTCACATGTTATCTCATGAATAAAGTTTTATTTTCATGTTTGTATTGTAATTTAAAACGATTTAAGACTAAACCTAATAACTTGCACTAATCGAAATCACATTATTCAAGATATTCCTGTATTTGGTAAAAGGGAATGCAGAGACTCCAAATCTTTTTCTTCTTTTCACATAGGATTCAGTATAAGAAGCACAAGATTCACCTTTGGATGTCTTGAAGGTCAAATTATGGTTTGATTCAAATGACCTCGGTAAACTAAAAGTAATATTAACTGGTTTCTGAATAGAAACTGTCATGTTACCAATATCTGTTGGCAGCATGCCATGAATAAGTTACTTATCTTGCCTTTTGTTGGGTATTGATCACTAAAAAGGTTTTGATTTAAAAAAAAACAAGCGTGAATGCTGCTGGACCCAAAGTAAGGGATCAATTTAGCATAAACTTAAATTGCAAATTCAACCCTGACTAAAAAGCTATTTAGGGGGGAAATTTTTAAAAACCCCAAAACATTTTTCCTAGACATAAGGAATAAATGTTTAAATTTTCAGCCTGTCCAGCTCCATTAGTGTGGCCTGTACGCATGATACATACATAGCCAGCCAGACTGACTTGAAAACTGAAGAAACTGATTTTGACAGTTTTGGTTGAAGATGAAAAAAATTCTAATAAAAAAATTGATAATGACCCTAAAAACAATTTTGTTTATTGTGACCTTAGTTTTTCCAATTTGTATTTTCTCACAAAAAGTCAGTTCTGTGAAGTCTCATGAAATTCCTTAGATATGGTAGATATTGAGACTGATAAATGTTTTCAACATTTAATATCAGATTGAGTTTGGCACAAGGCCATCAGGGCATGGGGACTATTAGCCGTCATTGTTCCTGTTCATCATTTAAATCAGTGGTTCCCAACCTTTTCAAGTCATTCCCCACATTTGTCAATAAGATTACTAGTATCCCCCCCTTCCATTTATTAAGTTGTAACAAAGAATAATTTCAAATAATAACTTTATTTTACATATAATTAGACAGTTTCATATTAAGAATTAGTTTAATTTTATAATTGTAAAGCTGCTATTGTGTATTTGTTACCCAAAGAAAGAAAGCAAAACTAATTAGGAACACATCATTTGAAATTCCAATTCATTACAAAAAAATAAGAATTCCGTATTGTAACTAATATACACATCAACGTGATCTTTATTCTTGTGTTTTTGCTACTAGTTCTTCAATTTGTGGGTCTATTAGTGAGAGAGCAGATGTTAAATCATTCTCAACTTGGAGCTTATTTCGAGCCTTTGACTTGATAGATAGAAGTGAAGAAAACCCCATATCTAGACTGGACTTTTATTTTTACCTGATATTCCCCCATTGGACTACCCAAATCCCCCATCCCCTGGTTTAGACTAATACTATCTGTGTTCAGCTCTGGCCTCATGTTATAATAGAAATACTTGACAGTGCTCTCCAGGACTTCATTACATCATGAATTATATTCAAATAATGGAAGTTGGTGAAGATGCAAACACATGATTTGGTTTTAAAATGGTATTTGTAAGTTAGCAAAAAACAAAACCATTTTATAAAATGTAATTTCCATATTGTATAAATTTGAATTATTTTCTGTTCATTCTAATGGTGAATCATCTTCAGTGATTTTCTTTTTTTCTTTAAATTAATTTTCTGTCCATTTTCATAGTAAAATCATTTGCAAAGAATAAAGACAATGGTATCTCATAGCAACCAAATCTTTCTCTACTTAAATCAATTTAGTTCTATTAGTGAAAAAAAGGAATTATACTATTCGAGTTATCAATAGATTTTCTTCACACAGAATAGACCCAACTGGCTTGACACATAAAAACACATAGGCTTGTAACTATAAATTTATTTGAACAAATTCAATTTTCAGCTGACGCATATTTGCTATTCTGAAATTCAATGCTTTTGTAAACATAGTTTAAGTCTGAGTAAATTTGATTTGTGTGAACTGTTTTTACAATCTTCTTTTAAATAAAAATAAAGAAACTAGCATTCCAAGGGAAATTATGAATCACCACCCCCCATATATGCTTCTTTTTACCTCGTAAAATAAGGTGTGGTGGTGGTAAAATTAAGTTACCTTGATGAAAAATACTACCAGTATGGTTTGAACCATAAAGTCATGATTTAAAAAAACAATAAGCAGGTGTCCAGCCATCATAAGTCCACTGTTTGACAAAGGCCTTTCCCATCTTTTTCTATGACGACCTCGATTGTGCTAACCTCTGCCACGTCTTACCGGCAAACCTTTCTATCTTGTCCCTCCATCTTGTATCTGGTCTTTTCCTATTGCGTTTACTGTCCCGTGGGCACCAATCGATTAGTCTTTTGCCCTATCTATTGTCATCTCTTCTTGCTAGGTGACCAGCCCATCTTCATTTTTGCTGCTTAATCATTTGTATAATATCTTTCACTCTAGTCCTCCCTCTGATCCAAGTTGATCTTTTTCTATCTCTTAAAGTTATCTCTAGCATTGCTCTTTGTGCGATTCCAAGTTGGTTTTCAAAAGTATACAATGGTTGCATAATACCAGCCATGACTTACGAATACAAAACATGATTAATATTGGATTGGTCAAAAAGTTTTTACCGTGTTTGTCTTGGATGGCATTAGGAGTGTTAAGTCTTAACTTCATTCAAAAAGATTGTTTCTGATTTTATTGTGTCAGTGTCATATCAGTGTGCATCTTTTCAAAAAGGTTCTGTCAAAGTTGGTGTATTTTTGTTTATTGATTCTAACATTGAGGATAGAAGAAAATAAGCTATGTTTTCAGAATATTATGCTTTTTTTTATTTTAAGAAAGGTAAAAATGTGACTGAGATGTCAAAGAACATCTGTGCAGTTTATGATCAATGCTATCAAAAAGTGTTCTGCAAGGCTTCATGTTAGAGATTTTTCACTGAATAATGCTCCATGTTCAGCTTGAGCCATTAAGGTGGACAGCAATCAAATCAAGACATTACTCGGGAATAATCAATTTAGTATTACACAGGAGATGCAGTCAACATATTCAAAATATCCAAATCAAGCAATGAAAATCATTTGCCCCTGCTTGGTTCTGTTAGTCACTTTACAGGCAATACAAAGTGGATATTTTATGAGCACAGCGAAAGCTGGAGATCATGCAGCTAACAAAATGAACCCATGCGTATGTGGAATTGGAAGGGAGTCTTTCACTACGTGCTCCTTCCCGGAGGAACAAACCATTGATTAAAAAAGTACTGCTCCCAGTTAAAGTAATTGAACGCAACAATAGATGAAAAACATCCATCCAAAATTAATTAAGAGAAATGGCAAACTATTCCAGCAGGATGATGCCAAACTGCCTGTTAATTTGGTGACATGGCAAATATGGTTACACCCTAGCTGGGAAGTTTTCACTCATCCACCATAGTCACTAGATATTGCAACTTCAAATTGTTATTTCTCCTGGTCTTTACAGAATTCTCTTAATGAAATAAAAATTCAATTCCCTGGAAGACTGCAAAAGGCACCTATAGCTGTTCTTTGCTGAGAAAGATAAAAAAAAAGTTCTGGGAGGGTGTAACTATGGAGCTGCCTGAAAGATGGCCAAACATAGTGGAACAAAATGGTTAATATAGTTATTTTCTATAGTTTTGAGAAGGGTCATTAACATTCAAATAGTTCTTCAGATGATTGAACTTCTTGTTGTTTGTGTTGTTCTATAGACTCACAATGTTAATCCCCTGAAATCATATTTACGGACAGAAAAACAGAGATCATATGCCAAACTTTGTCCGGCTAAAAAATAAGATGGGATAACAAACTAGACAAGTTCAGAAAGTATTGTCTCCGTGATTCCCACAATCAAGAAGTCTGGTGAATCTTAGGGAAAGTCTATGTCCAATGACGGACGCTAAAAGCTGACGATGATGACAATGTCTACATTTATCTAATGAACAGTTTGACTTTTTTGTTTGTTTCTCTGTCCGTAAATTTCACTCGAGTGCAGAGATACTACATTTTGATCCTAGACAGAAGGCCGGGTAGTGACACTTTGATCCTAGCCTGAAAGCACATTTTTGTACAGTCATTTTTGATGGGTACTATGCTTGTATGTGTACATTTATGGATGTGTATACTTGTAAATATGTGTAAATTGTATATAAATGTATATGTGTATGTGAAAATAAATGTATATGTATAAATGGACAAAATCTCAGTATAATTGCTGGTGTCCCCATCAATCAAGAGACAGAAGAGAGAAAAAACATTTTCTTAGTCTCTTGTGACCTTTCTTAACCGTCTAAAGAAATATGTCTTTGTCACTTGGTATTTGCTGAAGATAAATTGCTTTTAATCATTGTTGAAAGTCTTGAGAACCGAACCAGTTGCCATGGATGAACATGCGAAGAGAAAAATAGATAAACAGGTCTGTGTAGTCACTCAATGCAAAACCGTCATGCGACCAATGTATTTTGGCAGCAGCATGCTGTGTTGGGAGTGATCAATTACAAAAATTGGGAAAAGACGTGTTCGATGAATAAGTTACTTCTCTCGCGTTTTGTTGGGTAGTGATCACAATAAAAATCCGAATTTACAAAAAACAAGTGAGATTGCTGCCAGACACAAAATAAGTGATCAATTTAGCATAAACTTACATTGCAAATTGAACCCACCACTAAAAAAGTATTTAGTGGAAGGATTTTCAAAAAAACAAAAAAAATTTTTTTTTTAGACATAACAGCTGCTGCTGCTGATGATGATGATGATAATGATGATAAGTCCACTGCTGGACAAAGCCTTTCCCATCTCCTTCCATGACGACCTATCTTGTGCTAACTTCTGCCAAGTCTTACCGGCAAACTTTTCTATCTTGTCCCTCCATCTTGTGCCTGGTCTTTTCCTACTTCATTTACTGTCCTATGGGCACCAATCAGTTAGTTTTTTCCCCCATCTATTGTTATCTTTTCTTGCTAGGTGGCCAGCCCATCTCCATTTTTGCTGGTTGATTATTTGTATAATATCCTTCACTCTAGTCTTCTCTCTGATCTATGTTGATCTTTTTCTATCTCTTAGAGTTATCCTAGCATTGCTCTTTCCATGGCTCTCTGTACTATTCTGAGCTCGTTTGGTTAGTTTCCATGTTTCGCATCTGTAAGTCATGGCCGGTATTATGTAGCCATTTTATACTTTACGCTTTAGGCACATTGGCAAGGTGCTCTTCAGAATGTCTCTATTCATACCAAATGCTTTCCAACCTATCGTTATGCGTCGTTTTATTTCACAGTCATGGTCTTTCTCTAGCTTTATTACTTGACCTAGGTAGATGTATTCATCGACCTCTTCTAGAGTTGGTTTTCAGCTCGTTTGGTTAATTTCCATAAGGAGTAAATGTTGAAATTTTCAGCCCTCTAGCTCTATTGGTTCAGCCTGTACATGTGATACATGCATAGCCAAGCAAACTTAAAAACTATGCTGACAGTTTTGGTTGACGGTTTCTAATTAGCATTAGATTTTTCTTCTTTTTTCTTCTTTTTTCTTCTTTTCTTTCCATTTTTTAACTGTACATGACGTTAAAAACATCTATTGTCAGTTTTTTTAAATTGCCTCAGGTTTTTTTCTTTTGAGTTTGAAAGTTGTACAACATTTATTTCTGGCATAAAAAAAACTACAAGTGTCTGTATTTGCGAAACAATCTATCATTTAAGCCAACTTATTCATTGCTGTTGTTAGTTTGATAATGCTTTGACCAGCCATCTCTCTGTTCCTTATTAAGTGATACAGTCTATACTGTCTATAACCTTTATTCAATAAAGAAAATATGTCCTGTTTTGTCTCGAACAAGTAAGTGTTTCTGGGTAACTCTACTCCAGTTAAGCCTGTAGCATTATACCGATCTGTGTTTCTTCTCGACGAAATGAGGGAGACATCTCGTTCCAGGGTTGCACATTTATCGGAGCGAACCTTCTGTGGAGGGAAATAAACTCTGAGAAAAGGGATCTCTCATGTGGGGGTGGAGAGAAAGACGACAAAATTCAGTATTTTCAATTGAAAATCTGGGTTCGTTTTATTAGTGTCGATAGCTTTGATTCCGGACCGGTTCGCGGATCGCTTTGAGGCATCGAATTCTACTTCAGTTAAAATTCTAAACAAGTGGTCACTTTGCTGAATCACTACCGGTGATGGTAGTAATTAAAAAAAACATGGCTTCTTCCTCCTCTCTCCTCCCTAACGGGTAGGGGATCCAAGCCCTCTGCTGGTCCGACATGTCACTCCTGGGATTTGGATCCTAACTCATTCTAAACTGCCAGTGATTTGAAAATCACAGCAACCCTTAAAACCACCCTGGTTGGTTGAACGCATTTTCTTCTGTTCCGACCTCGTCAGCCGCTTGACCCACTTTCCAGCCCCGGTAACACAATATGGCCCTTTGGTCACATACAACCCAAAATGTTCGACCACATGAGCCAGAGTGCATTTCATTACAAACCTTACCTTAAATTTGATTTGCAGTTGTTCAGTTTTCTGATGATTAGTAGCCATGATCTAATAATAAATAATTCATTTCTCACATAATTAAAATGTGTAACCGCTACCCTCTAATAAAATGATGTCACGTTTGTAAGTTACTTCAATAAGAGAGTGGGCAAAAAGAAAGATGTGCCTGCTGGATATATCCGGCAGCCTGGGTGGGTACTTTAATGAAGGAGTGGGAAAAAGAAGGAAAGCTAACAGCTGCATGCAAAGCAATGACAAAGATAAAGAGGAAGGAAAGTGTGAGACCAGAATTGCTAAATTAGCCATTCTTTGGCTAGATCTGGCCGATTTCTTTTCCTATTCAGCCAATAAAAATTTATAATAGCCGATTAAATCTGATAAGTGTAATAAAGGTAAATGTACAATTTTTATTAGTAATTTGTTCTAGCGTCTTAGTATATACTTATTTTCTTTGATAAATTAACTGGAAATGGAAATAGGTGATCTGCTTTCACAGATCAATATAATAAGTTAATAAAAATAGCATCTTATGACTAAATATGTTTAAATAGACTGCCAAGATATACATAGATCAGCTCCAAATCAGGCATTATGTTTGAAGACACCATGTATATATAAACATATAAGCATCTACACATACATATATACAATATACATACAAATATTTATTTTCTATAGTTTTGAGAAGGGTCATTAACATTCAAATAGTTATTTTCTATAGTTTTGAGAAGGGTCATTAACATTCAAATAGTTCTTCGGACAATTGAATTCCTTCTTGTTGGATCAGCTGAAACATTGTGTTAACAACACAAACAACAAGGTGTTCAATCATTCAAAGAACTTTTTAAAAATATTTATTTTCCTATACCTATATTCATGAAACTGAGCTTGTTTTTTCATCTCACAAGAATGTATTGCTCAAATCTTTGTTTCAATGCCCTGGACAGGGATTGAACTCAGCTTATATATTAAAGGTAACCTGTATGAAACCTAGAATAGATGGTTGGTATAATATGTTCTACAGATACACTAGGGCAGTACCCGTTCCAAAGGTGTGTGTTACGAAGGGGCCGGACTTTATGGTGTGTGGAACAGCCTGCCATAATTTTCATGTAAAATAATTTTCCATCAGTTGTACAAAACTATGGCTTGTAGTAGTTCAGCTACTTCTCTTCAGTGTTGCCAAATTAGATATTTTATATATAAATTTAGATAATTCTAAAGAGCAGACGTCAAGGGTGATAATTTGGGAAACTATGAAGAAAGATCTATAATCTTTAATATTTTATTAGATTTCCCGAGAACTGCTGATCCAAACAACTTCAAACTCACTGCACTGCCTTTTGTGCTGACTAATATAACTGGTGAATATCAACTATCATACAATGGCCAGATGTCGAGTAATCAGAGTGCATACACATACACACAGATTTCTTCAATTGTAATTAGATTAGATGTAGTTAGATACACATTGCTGGTATTATTAGAATTTACTGATGTTTTATATTTTTGGTGAACTGAAGAATAATGATTAATGCTCATTGTTTTAAATGAAAAATATTCACAACATTAAGTCGGATTAAGCTAGTGTTGATTTACTAAAATTGCTAACCTTAACTCTTAATGTTATGATATACTACCATGGTAGGTCATTTCCAGGCCAACACCTCTGCGGAAGTTGAAGTGACCCCAGTCATCTTAGGAAATATTCATATGCATGGGTGTCTGAAAACAGGATGTTGAACACAGAAGCGTGGGCGTTCAAACCTGATAAAAGAAGACACAGACCACCAGCTCGGATGGAAAATCAGAGACGGAGAGAAACTCGGAACTCAGAGAGGCAGACCGCCTAGGCTGGGTCGGAAGGTACGAGATCAGTGTCCCTGTTGAGGACAGAATGTCGGTTCTCCTTATCTCTCTCCCACTCTTCATTCTCCAGCTGACAAAATGTAACTTAAGAAATAAAAATATGTTCACATATTTTACAAACAACTTTCGAGTCTTCTTCAAGATTTTCCTCCCGCAAACGAGCAACCCCACAACGAGACATCTCATGTCCACAGAACGTGTAAAAGAGGCACTATACAACATTAACATCCTAATACGCCTCAAACCACATGAAAAAACATGGCTGATAATCCTGATCACATTTAAAAACAAAGTCGGTCCTGCAATACTGACAATTTTCACAACAATCTGCACACAAGTAAAGACACTATAAATATTTAAATAAACAAACCCATTTTTAGCCGTTTTCTGCTCAATCATTACAGGACTGGGCTTTGGATTTTCAACAGGATGTTAAGAGTTAAACACATAATCATTCATTGAAGGCAGTATAGTACTATAGAGATAGAACAAAAGCATAATCATTGAATCAGAATTTATAGTCTGCAAGTATTTAATGCAGGGACTTGAAAATGCGGGGCCCGTAGCATATGATGCTTTTGCTACTAACCTAATCCGACACTGAATATGATATCAGGCAAAATCATCCATAAGATTATTCCAAATATTATTTTTTGGCCTCTGAAAGGCAAAAGACAGATGGTCTTTGAATCCATTCATATCTGTCATGGATAGGCTTTTATTGCCTTGCAAAACAGGAAAGCTCCGGCATTTGGTTGGACATGTCCATTTTTTTCTCATCAATCATCTTACTAGTGACAGTTTCCCCGTTCTTGGAACTTTCTTGAGCTTAGTCATCCACTTGGGAATGTTTTTGTTTATTGGCAGGCTTATATAGATTAATGCTTTTGTCAATAATGTATTGCTTGGAATTGACACAACAGTTTTTATTATCTATTGTCACTTGCAAATGAAAGATTACTGTCACCATTGGGACATGTTTACCATGGTAACTCTTTTTTTGGTTACTAACCCTGCATGCAATAAATTTGTCTTTTCTTGCAGAAGGAAATGGTCGAGAGTTCATAGCTTCCATCCTTGATACTGGGCTAGCAACATTTGTTATTAAGTTACTACTAAAGGAATATTAACTAAGGTGGTTTTATTATAACTAGTTTTTATTGCATTTGCTTTCTAAGAACAAATGAATGAATGAATTTGTATCTGTGTGTGTATCTCAGCAAATACTTAGACACAAAGATTCCTGGATAAATTTCAAATAAAATGTATGCCCCATGTATACCTCTCTTTATAAGTTATCAAAATATTAGCTTACAATGTTGCCCATAAATAAGTACACCCCTACCACTTTTTTATAAAAATTTAATTTTCTTCTAAACCAAACGTAGCAGGATTTTAATATTTCAAGTGGAACATTACACAAACAAAACGGATATTATCAGGTATTATTTATGACCAAACTCTACAGCATTGAAACTCTGTTGCCAAAAATATGAATAAGTTGCCATCCAAAAATGAGTACACCCTTACCACTTTTTTATAGAAATTTAATTTTCTTCTAAACCAAACATAGCAGGATTTTATTATTTCTAGTGGAACATTACACAATCAAAACGGATATTATCAGGTATTATTTATGACCAAACTCTACAGTATTGAAACATGTTGCAAAAAATATGAATATGTAGCAGTCAAAAAATGAGTACACCTTTGCGAAAGAAGTTATTTAAAATCAATTGGTGTAGCTGCCTTTATTTTCTACTACTGCTTGTAGTCTTGATAACATTGACCACACTAGATTTGCACAGTCACTGGAATGTTTTTCCACCCTGACAGTATACAGTCTTGCAATTCTGTCTTGTTGGAGGGTTGTTGTTTTTCTGTTTTCCGTCTAAGTACATCCCACAGGTGCTCAATTGCATTTAAATCCTGTGACATGATAGGCCAATCGAACACTTTGAACTTTTGCTTCTTCAGAAACTTTATTGTCTTCTTAGCAGAAAGTTTTTGATCCTTGTCATGCTGGAACATAGCTCTTCTTCCCAATCGTTTGAGAGAAGGCAAAATGTTTTCTTTCAATATTTCAATGTAACCTTGAGCATTCATGATTCCGTCAATGAAATGCAGCCCGCCAGTGCCATTAGAGCTCATAAAACCCCAGACCATAACGTTTCTACTATCATGCTTAACTGTTAAGACCAAACAGTTTTCCTTATATGCCTCGCCATGACAACGCCAAACTTGTCGGAGGCCATCAGACCCAAATAGGTTGATTTTTGTTTCATCTGACCACAGCGCACTGTCCCAAAACGTTGAAGTTTTATCTTTATTCTTCTGTTCAAACATTAAACATGCCTGTTTATGTATCGATTTCAGTAGCGGTTTCCTACGCAGTCGTCGGCCATGTAAGACGGTCTTGTTCAGGGTACGTTTGATTGTTGTAGTGAAAACATTCACAGCCCATACTTCTTTAACCGTATTAGCAATATGCACAGCCGATTTTCCCAGGTCTTCATCAACCAAATTCCTGATAAAATGTACAGACCTTGGGATCAGCTTGCATGGTCGATCTGGTCGTTTCTGTACACCTCCATCATTTCCACTTGTGATTTTCCACAATTTTGGCAACAGTGTTTTTGTTTAACTCCCGTCTTGTAGCTGTTTTTTTTTTGTAGCTGTTGTTCTGTTTGTGGAAATAAATAACAACGTTCTTTCAAATCGGATGAGAGTTCTTTCCTGTGTAGAGCCACTACTAAACTAAACGTCTGTACACTGAAAATTATGTTTAACATTGTGTACTCTATTTGTATTTAAATTTATTTAAATCCCTTACTAGATATAAATAATCAATGTTTTAAAGATATATCTTTAATTCGTGCTTGTAAGCCACTATACTTGCCACTCGCATTGCCAGTATTGTCATAACTTTTATATCAATGCCGTTTTCCTTTACACGGTCAAGTAAACTATGACCGAGCTGTTCTGCACTACAACCTGGTCCGGACAGCAAAACATGGTGCACAGTCAAAGTCTGCAACACTAGTTTTATTACATCTTTCCCTTTTGAAGTATTACAACTAAACCTACATGTACTAACACAACCACTCGTAGGTACAGGTACCTATATAAACTAAAATGTAATATTGTACTGCCAAAAAATTCCACAAGGCCTCAAAACCTAGTCGATATTCAAGTTCTAATGTGAATATCTTGGATCTCCTCTACACATTTCTGTTGCTATGAACCTGGGCAGGGAGGCACCAAAACCAATTTGTCTCAGAAGTGTTTGGTGTTTGATTAAATCATACAAAGCTCAGGCATCTACCAAATACGGAATCTTCACGTCCTATGGTCTTACCACAGGTAAACCTTACCATCAGAACATCACTGCAAAGGGGCGGCAGACTCCCATAGCTGGCTCAGGCATCTGCCAGGAGAAGAACACTCCTGTCAAACCTATGACCTATGGGCTTTGATCTTACTCGTGCCATTCCGGTGGCCCAGAGGATTTAAACCCTTGGTTTAAAGGGTGGGGTCAGCCCTGGGCAAGTTTGACTTCACCTTAAAACTTCACTGCTCAGGCTGGAGGGTTATTCCGCACTCAGGCCCTGCCGTCTATGGTCATTCTGCTGTGGAATACCCCCAAAAAAATTTGTTTGTGAAGCCAAGCCATTCATTCAATTTTTGTACTGAAATTATACATGTTTATTATCATGAAGATAAATCTTTATGCATTTTGTCACTGTGAACGACGTCATCAGAAGAAATTTGAAGTGTGTGTGCTAAAAAAACCCAAAGAAGACAGCCACTATCTAAACACCCCACCGCCACCCACTTCAAAACATATATACTGACCCTTTCAAAAAAAGGAACTCCCCATTTAACAAACCAGGTCACTTGGCATATACAAAACACATCTCCTTTCATTCACACCATACCACATGGATGATCGCATGACTCTGCTATGTTCAAATTTCTTCTGATGATATTGTTTGCACCAACAAAATGCATAAAGATTTATCTTCATGATAATAAACATGTTTGAGACGTAACACGCTTTTCTCAATCTTTCTTTTACACATTGTCTAACCATATCCACCATATATATATATATATATATGCATAAACAGCAAGATTTATGAATGCAAAATATATCAGAATTGATAATGTGCAAGCATTTACTGTGGGGGCCCGAGGCCCCCTAAAAGCCTGTAGCATTCACTTTTTTCACTACATAGTCAATCTAGTACTGTTGCAAGCTACATACTAGATCTAAGCATATTCCCTGATATAAATGTTTGTTATATAAGCTGTGAAAAGTTTCTAAAATACAGATTTTCTCAGTGGGTATCAGGTGAAAGTAATTTTTTAAGTAATGATTGAGTTAAGAATCAAGGGAGGACGAATTTGCCCGAGGCTTTTAGTGGAAAGTGTCAGTTGTAGGCAGACAATGGAGAAGTACAGTCTGGAAAACTGATCTCCAGCATTGGGATTATCAACTGTCATGTGAGAAAGGCCATAGAAGTGTATTACTTCTATTCTACAGTACAGTACAAAAATCTTCAGCCACTTTATACTATTATAAATCTTTAATGATTGCCGGCTTATAAGTAGATGCTTGATATTTCATCTTTTACAGGTGAGATATTGGCTCTTTCTGTGACATTTCCTGAGCTATCTATCATGTTTTGCAGTAGGCTCTTTAAATGGTGTGGGAGATGTGAGGCAACCCACAAAAATGGCGGTGCCAATGTTTTTGGTTACCTCACCTTTTTGGGTTTTAACCCTTTATAGGGCACCCGTGAAAATATTTTAGATATCAAAACAACCTTTTTGTACGTTAAACTAGAACAAGATGTTTTAAGTTGCAAGTTTTCTGAAAGTTTTTTGTTTATGGGGGCAAAACCCCCTCCGATAAAATGATCATATATGGTGCCTCGGTCAAAAATGGAAAATATAAAAAAATCAAAAATTAAAGTAGAAAGTTAAATAAAACATAGAATTAAAGAATAACATTCAATAAAATAATACAAAAAATTGATATTGACAACCAAAATAACACCTCCGAGTTGACTTTTAAATTTTATTATGCGGGCCAAAAACAGACTAATTTAATAGAGTGTGATAACACTCAAAACAGTTTCAAGCACAAGTGAACTTTGCAAAGCTTGCAGACCACATTGGTGTGGATTATGTTGTCTTTGTGGCTACATTATTGGTATGTGGCTGACAGGTCCTCAGGTGATCATATATAGTCACTTGCCCCATAAAGGGTTAACGATTCCACTGTGAATATACATTTTTTTTTTGCAACAAAATTAAAAAATCTAATTAAAACTCTAACTTTGAATTTGTATTTTTTTCATTGATTGAATTCATGGGGAAATTTTCAAAGAAACTAGAATGAAGATAGTGAAAGATGAGCCAGCAAGCAGTTGACCAGGAACTCTGAATTTCAAGAAGATACAAATCTAAATAAATCATTGTTAATATATCATTCCTTTCTATTTGATGTTATTTATTCATATTGCTATATTATTCATTATAATTTTACATTTTATAATCAGTGGCTTTTCATTTCAACAATCTCCTATATAGTCTTCTAAAATCTATCATTTTATTTGGACTGCATGTGCCAACAACTGCTGGCTCTATAATCTTTCTCAGATAATGCCAAGTGAGGGAAATGAACAATTTTAAGTTTAAACATTTTGCTACAGACTCTATTTTTATTATTCCTTTTTTGTCCCTGGCGGAAAAAAAGGTGCTGGGGGCAGGGATTATCATTTGCTATGGGTGTCTGTCGTTGTTGTTTTATCTTTTTTCTCAATTGGATAACTTTGTTATACCTTAATATATTTCAATGAAATTTTGTATGTAGGCTTGTGGAGAGATTCTACCTAGGGGGTGGTGACTTATAGTTGATCCGATTGTTTGTTTTCATTTTATAAACAAAAACATTGTTTTTCTTTACAATTGGGAAAATTTCTCAAATCTTGAACGATTTTGCTGAAATTTGGCTATAAGGTTGGCAAAACCCCAGGAATTGAGAAATGGTGAGTTATGGTCGATCCAATTGTTTGTTTACATTTTATATGTAAATAACCATAAGCCAACATGCAAAAAATATTGAACAGCTGAACCGATTACAATGAAAATTATTATACATCTTCTTGGGCATCTAATTACTGAAAATATATATCATTTTTAAGAATTTTATGGTTTGAATAAAAACAAAGTTAGGTGTCTCGGAGTTAATGGTTCTAATAAACAACTAATTACCACTTTCTATTTCAACTGTTTTCTGCCGGGGATGTTTCTTTGTGTTGCCTCGAATGCATTTGTGTTTGAAATTGGTTTCATGTTTTTTATTGGGTAAGTAACAGTTCTTTGTTGCAATTGTAAAATACCTGACGCACAATGGAATAAGCATTGTCTTATTTTTATATTTGCAGTGACTGGTCACGAAGACTTGTTACCAATCTTTCGAAAATTCAGTCACTTCTCTCTTTAAAAACCAGAAAGGTAAGATTATCCACTTATTTTAGACAATTCTTTGATCTTCAAAGAGTTTTTTCAGACAATTAAACTCCTTGTTGTTCCACTTTGGCCGATCCATTCCACGGCTTTCTCCATCACATTCGGATATTACACCTGAAGAAGGCTGTAGAATGGATTGGCTGAAATGTTGTGTTAACAACACAGACAACAAGATGGAATTTAATCGTCCAAAAAACTGTTTGAATGTATGGGCATAATTTATGCATTTGTCAGAAAAGTTTGAATTACATTCGGATCTTTTTTCATTTGGTATTTCTTTTTGTTTACCACCATCACATTTGCATAGTACACCTGAAGAAGGCCGTAGAATTGATTGCCTGAAATGTTGTGTTAACAACAAGGAGTTCAATCGTCCGAAAAACTCTATGAATGTTAATGACCCTCCTCAAAACTCTAGACAGAATGGCAAGCACCTTCCTCTTTGGGAGGAAGTCCAGATTATCGACAGAGAACGTTGTTGGAAGCAGAGAAAAATCAAAAAGGCAGCTCACATTAAAATGTCGACTAAATGCATTAGCCAAACAAGCGCGGATTTCAACCCGATCTGGCTTCCACTTCTCAACAAATCTAAACCCAACAGAACAAAGACACAGAAACATCAGGGCCATGCGCTATAAGGGCTACCCTCCTTTAAGCATAATTTCTGTTTAACCCATCACACTCGGATTTTACACCTGAAGAAGGCCGAAGAATGGATCGGCCGAAACGTCGTGTTTATAACACAAATAACAAGAAGGAGTTCAACCATTCGAAGAACCATATAGACAGTATTCTTTGATTGTATTCCTAATTTGCTGTTACCAGGGAACAATCAATTAAGAGCCTCTTTTGAATGGAGATGAAATTTGGTTTCCATTTGCAAGAGAGATTGTTTTTCAAGGAGAATAAATGTAAAAAGTCTTTGTGGCCGATTGGTAAAGGCAGCCAGGCTTAAACTAGACTCCTTCCGGTAATGAAGGTGTGAGTTCGATTCTCACTGAGGGCTTACTCTTTATTTCAGATTGCGCAATTATTCATTGCCATAGAAATGATGGCCTGAATGGAAAGTTGTATAAAAACAACAGGCTGTTGAGATGAAGGTAAAAACTAGTCAAACTTAATAAGAATAAAATGTAAAAAGTTGTTTGGAATAACAACTTTTGAAACCTCTTTAATTCATTTATTTATTTGTTTATTATTTCATTAAGCCTCTTTGGGCATCTCCAACTATACACAATATTTACACATCAACTTCTAAACAAATCCAAAATTCATAAAAAAGCATCTTCAAATGTACATAAATACAAACCAATTTAGCACAATTCACAGATCAAACATTCTTATTTGTTGGATGGAGAACATGAGCAAAAAGTAAAATAACAGATTCTGATTGGAACATTTTTAGGATCTGATCTTTGTTTAGGAGAAATTGTATGAGTAAGGAAATAGTGCCCTTACACTGGCTATGGCATCAGCTTGTTGTATAATGCTGGTAGTGGTTTTTCTCGTCGCTGTGAGAGGTATGAGAGAGAAGATGATGATGATGACATCTCGTTCAGGGTCTATTGACGAGAGCTGAAATTTTTGTGGGGGGAAATTAATTTCGGAGAAAGACGACACAATTCTGTATTTTCAATTGGAACTCTGTGGTTTTATTTCCGTCGATATAAGTTCTTTTCCAGCTGGTTCGCCGGTTACTTTAAGGCATCAAATTCTGTTTCATTTAGTTTTCTAAACGAGTGGTCGCTTTGTTGAATCACCACCCGGGATGGTAGTAATTAAAAAATCAACGGTTCTTCCTCCTCTTCTTACTCCCCCCTACCTCCCTCCCTCACCAGTCCGGGTGAATGAGGGAATATCTTTGCTGTTGACCTGTCGCCTGTCTGTTGGATTCTAAAACTGCTAACTGCCTCTAACCGGCTCTTTCCTCCCTCACCCCTAATAGGCAGGGGAGCCTCTTTGTCCGACCCGTCGATTCAGATCTAAACAGCCCCTGATTTGAAGTCCAGGGCCCCTTAAAAGGCCTCCGGTAATACAATTTGGGCTTTTGGTCATGTATGCCCATGAACACAGAGTGCATTTCGTTACATGCTGTCCCTGCCCAGGCTTCACTTATCACAAGTTTCTATGTCTCGTCCCAGACTTATGATATGGCACCCGAAGTGGCGTCACTCACTTCATGCTGTGAGAAATGGTGTGAATTGGCACAATATTTTGTCAATAAATAATTGGCTTCAATATTTACTAAATTTGAGCTTTTCATTAAATGTATCTGTATTCGTCACCATCTTTTTGATCAGCATCATCATAATCAGCCTTTCAGCATGCATCGTTCAACATAAGCTTTGCCAGATCTCTCTACCATGGGTGTCGTGGCACCGATATCCCCAGAACCCAAATCATCACACCATCCCTCTAATTAGTTTGTTAAAGCAAGGGTTTACTGTATTCAGGAAAACTTTTGTATACTGCTAGACTCAATTGGTCTCTGAGAAATTATTAACAATATGGCAGGAATCGATAAGCAACATTGATACTTCACATATTTCTTCTCTAACGTGCAGTTCACTAAGGAATTAATTAACCATTGAAGTTTCGAGCACTTCTTTCAAGAATGATGCTTCCCATTGGGGAAGACACAAAAAGAATTTTGCCAATGTTCCAATCAGCTTTTGATCTGTAACTTATTAAAGAAATTCTTCGAAATAGCCGTCACACACAAACGAGATCCTTCTGTTCTCGTCCACACTCAGCAATGTTATTAGTAGGCATGCTCGTGGTCCAGATTAATATGCACCGATTCTGACCGGTCCATCCTGAAAATTAAAGGTTAGGTTCCATTGATAATTTTATTGGAAACTCTTGTCATAAATATTGCCTGAGGATGAAGAGAAGCATTCAGTATTAAATTATATTCTTGCTCTCTCAAGTGAGTGCTGCACAGGCTAACTTGTAAGGAAACCTGAATCTGTTTGCTTCAACCAAACAGATGGTTTTAGCATAGAGATTCTGCTCTGTTAAGGTCACTTGATGAGGATTCAAGTTTATAGATTAAAATTATGTGTTTCTGTTAATCACTGCTACACACAACACTGGTTTATTGCTGGGTTTAGGTTATTCATGTTGTAAGCTTGGTTTAATGACAGATTAAAAATGCAAACAGAAGATTTACTTACAGGTCCTTTATTCATATAATGACCGCGGTCACTATACACACATGTGGCTTCTCGAGCTCTCTGATCTACTAATAACCAAAACAATATTGCTGCTTATTCACCAGTACGTAAAGCAGCGCCCCTTACCGGAAGTGGACAAGAACTCTTCTGCCTAAGGGGAATAACTCATGGTACTTAACACATGTGTTCAGACATTTATATGTATCTATCGGACTTCGCCCAGCCCTAACCGTTCATAGTAGAAACTTGAAATTTTGAATGCATTCATCTCAATGAGTAGGGAAAAATTTTTTTTTCTTTTTTGAATTCCCTCCCAAATAGGTTTTTAGAGGGGGGTTCAATATGC
>VCCN01004110.1:4307332-4318287 GCA_006491835.1 Architeuthis dux | reverse complement strand
TATAGATATAGATATATAGATATAGATATAGATAGATATATATAGATATATATAGATTAACGATAATGATCATTCGAAGTAACACAATGTCATTAAAGTATTGTTGGGATAGGTTTAAACTTTTCTTCAATTATCATTTAAACAATATATCAGTTTTGCCGATTTTTCACCCAATATTAATTAAATTTTGATTTGTACACTTATAATAAACATTGGTGAAGCGACAAGTTATAGACTAGTTATTTATAATAATGACAGATAAAGGTTTTATGTTTGGCCATATTTTCATGTTCTTATAAATAATGGCTTGAAATAACAAATGACTGTTATTTCAAGATAGTTATTATAGAGAGACTGGATTGCATTGCAGTTACTCTAAAAAATCAGTTGCTCAGATCTTCTAAATTCATTGAATTGTCAGAGAATTTCTTTATTCTATTTATCCTATTTCTCATATCCTTCCTTTTGCCATTTCTTCTATCAATTCCTTCTCAAATGATCAGCAGTCATATCCTTTCTGTTAGAAACTGTCAACCAAAACTGTCAACATAGGTTTCTTCAGTTTTTAAGTTGGTCCGGCTGGCTGGCTATATATGTATCACGTGTACAGGCTAATACTTGCTTTTTAGAAACCCTCAACCAAAACTGTCAATATAGGTTTCTTCAGTTTTCAAGTTGGTCTGGCTGGCTATGTATGTATGTATCACGTGTACAGGCCACACCAACAGGTTTTAAAAATCCGCTCCATATAGGTTTTTAGAGGGGGGTTCAGTCTGCAATGTAAGTTTATGTTAAATTGATCCCATAGTTTGTGTCTGGTTTCTTCAGTTTTTAAGCTTGTCTGGCTGGCTAGCTATGTATCATGTGTACTGACCGCACCAATGGAGTAGAGGGTTTAAAATTTAAACATTTACTCCTTATCTAGAAAAAACAGTTTCTTTTGGTTTTTTAACCCCCCCCCCCCTCCATTGGGCTTTTAGTGGGGGATCAGTCTGTAATATAAGTTTATGCTAAGTTGATCCCTTATTTTGTGTCCATTTTTTTCAGTTTTTGGGCCGGGCTGGCTGCTTGGTTATGTATGTATGTGTAAATTAGAGAATATGATGATAGAATTAGGACTAAATATTATTATCTAATTCCATTATTAAATATATATGTGTGTAAGTGCAAAAATACATATGTGTCCGTTACATATGTATCACGTGTACAGGCAGCACCAATGGAGCTAGAGGGCTGAAAATTTAAACATTTACTCCTTATTAGGTCAGTTTTTTGTTTTTTGAAAAACCCCTCCATATAGGTTTTTAGTGGGGGGTTCAGTTTGCTATGTAAGTTTATGCTAAATTGATCCCTTGTTGTGTCCAGCTGCATTCTTGCTCTTTTTTTTGAAAATTCAGACTTTTTTAGTGATCACTGCCCAACAAATGGCAAGAGAAGTAACTTATTCATTGATCACCCCCAATATTGCATGCTGCCACAAGGCATTGTTTATGTGACGGTTTCTATTGAGTGACCTGTTCCATGTTATTTTCTATAGATTTCTTTTCCCTTGCTATCATTCTCTCTTACAGTGACAGCAATATTATACTCACGAGAAGTTTTCTTTTTAAAATTATATGTCAATCCCAATTAAAACCTTGATATCCTTTTCCTGTTTCCATTTTGACATAGCATTAATCATGTTTATTTCCAAATACACCAGAACATTATCTTTTCTAAGTTTATTATTTTCATATTTAGATCTTTATATTATCCCTCCATTTCATCATATATTTTTTTTCTCTCCTAACTCGCTTTTGGCCATATTCATTTTCCAGTAACACCGAGTGGCTTTTCCTCTTCTGTTTTACATTTCTTTTTTCTTGATTATATCCTTCCTGCTATCATGTCATTCTTTCTAGCTTCATTTAGTTTCAGCCATATTTATTTATAGTCCCATGTTCAAAGATCTTTATTTTGCTTTCATTTTCTTTATCTGAATTCTTCCTACTATAATGTTTCTGTTTTTCTCCGGATCTGAAGTATATTTATCCGCTATTAGTTTATATCCAGATCTAAACACCCTAGAAGTTTAGAGTATCTATTCCCAAATCAAAGCTGATAAACAGGTTTTTCTATAGCCCAAAAAAGAGACATAACTTATCACTCCTTTAATAATGATAATAACTCTGAAAAATATACTTTTAGGTAATCAATATTTAACAAACAACAAAGACATATGTTTTAATCTAATCAGTATTGTAAGAATGATGTAAATAAACATTGCGATATTAACAAAATCAAAGACATTACCTGCAAGCATGTTATTCAGAGTTATTTTCATTCTTTGTGCCATAACCTCTGGACAACAGGAGTTGGCTTGTGCTATTTTTAGAAGCACTTCCTGCTTATCTAAACAGTTGACCTTGGTGTCAACCTCAGCATCTCAAATTTTCTGCACTTTTAGGTAAAATCACCAGTCAGACTCGTGGACAAGACTGGTCATACTTATTTGGCGTCTCCTAAATCAGGCCATATCTAAAGATCAGCTAGATCTTCTAAATGCTAACCACACTCTATTCTATTTTTCCTCTCCATTGTCTCAACTACTAACCAGTACTAAAGCCATTAACTAATGCTAATACTTAAGAAGAAACAGATGAACTGAAAGAACTGACTTCTCACCTTGTGTTTCTACATAGAAAAAAAGGTAGGTTGTCTTTTATATATCTTGTTTGACTATGTGACTTCCTTTGAAGCCCAAGTCATCACACTTTGTTTCAGAATTATCTAACACAGTGATTTTGGATGCGGAGCACACACCCCACAATATATATTGGGGGCAAATTGGAATATGTGTGTGAAGAAGGACAAATTTTTCCGTGGCTCAACAATGAGTCGCATTAAGGCTGAGCTGATTAATTACTAATTACACAATAGTAGTAATTACTAATTTTACTATAGAAACTAAACTGTGAGGCATAACAGCTGGGAGATAATAGTGTTGTTGTTACTAAATTTCACACAATAAAGAAATTAGTAAGATTTTAGTAAGTCTCTATAAGTTCATATATGAGTATTTTCTTTATTACAAAGAATTTGTTTCTTCTACAGATATTTTCCTTGATCTAACAAGGTAAATTTTAGTAAATTTCTGAATTTAACATCATATTTGTTAAGTATCATGAGTTATTCCCCATAGGTGGGAGAGTTCTTATCCACTTCCAGTAAGGGGCGCTGTTTTACATTCTGGTCAATGAGCAGCCATGTTGCATTGCGTTATTAGTAGATCAGAGAGATCGAGAACACACGTGTGTGTATCATGACCGCAGTAATTTTATGAATAGAGGACCTGTAAGTACATCTTCTGTTTGCATTTTTAATCTGTCAATATCTGTCCTTATACCAACCTTACAATATTATTATACATTTTCAACACCAAATTTGTTTTATGGGGAACATAAAAATGTTAACAAAGGATTTGTTTCTTTACACATATTTTCCTTGTCTAACAAGGTAAATTATAGTAAATTTCTGAATTTATCATCATATTATTATACATTTTCAACACCAAATTTGTTTTATTATAGTAAGGAGAACATAAAAATGTTTGAGCTGTCAAGGTGGGGTGCGAAACAAAATTGTTAAGAACCACTAGTCTAATAGATAAATTTCCTTTTCTGTATCCAACTTTATTCAAAGGTATTGCAGAATGAGAGGAACTAAGTTGTCCTCATCCATTTCTGGTCTGACCTCATTGTTTGGTTTGGGGATTGATTCTTGCATGCAGATTTGGATTATTGTGGAGGAGATCAGCACAGGATTACCTTCACACTCCTAATCCCATTTATGTTCATGCTATACCAGTAACAAGACTCCATCAAGAAGATCAGCATTGAAACAATGCTTAGGTTTGGGCTTAAGGATGATTGAATCAAATGAGAGAAATGGTCAATAACAAAGCTCTGAAATCATTTTGTCAGTTTCGTTTTATGCCGTTCTACCCTCAGTCATTTCACAGTGTTCTACCCTCAGTCATTCTCAAAGATTAAGGAAAGTGGCTAAAATTAATAAATACCTGACCTGTAAAAGATGCAACAAGCTTTTATTATTAGAAAATGTCAACCTGTTAATAGTGCATATTGTTGGGTTTGAGTCATTTTGCAGTGTTCTACCCTCAGTCATTCCACATATTCAAAGATTAACGCTAACGTGTCTAAAATTCACAAATACCAGATCTGTAAAAGATGCAACAAGCTTTTATTATTAATAGTTTATATTGTTGAGTTTATTGCTTTTATAGAAATAAAGAAGCATCCTTATGTAAATGTTTAGTTTATTTATGCAGAATTGAATTGATATCAACAGACAAACTTTATATTTTATATTTATTTCATTGGTTGGACTTCAAGCTCATTTCCAGTAGAAAGAATCAAAACTGGTCCCATCCAACCTCCAAAATCCAGTTAACATCCTTATGTATCATCATCCCTGGAGCAGTAATTGCAAAATAATTTTATTTGAATAGGTATAGATCAGTAATTTTTTATGGCGAGAGGAATAGAGAGAGCAGCAGTTCAAGAATTAACCCAGATTATGTAGGGTCATGATCACTAAAACTTAATACAGGGGTCCCTTGATATAGCGCGGTTCATGATGTAAAGCTGATGGGTAATGGATTGAAACATTTTTACCTATATTAACGCCCACTCATTCAGATAAAAGCAGAATTTCACCAAAAGACATACAGGTACTGCATGCCATATTAGCTCATACAATTAGTAGTACATGCAAAATTTGTTTTGATATTGACTACTGCACTCTGGTGCTTTGTATGGCACGCACTCTGTGCTTCACTTAGCGAGACAGTATCTTAAACTCTTAATTCACTCTGTTATTAGGCAACACTGTTTGTCCTGACCATTTAAGGCCAACATTGATGGCGTGATGAATTACTATAAGTATCTACATGACAAATACATGGAACACTAATAAAACTTATATTCTATCCAATCTAATTATTTCACTAAAATACTTATAAAGTTTTGATACCTTTCAATATTTCTTGGTTACTGTTTGCATAACTTAAGTTTATGTACATGTTTCTTGACAGCAAAATAAAGTTTTTATTTGCTTATGTGTTTAACCCAAGTGACTATATATGATAATCGGATGACCTGTCAGCCACATGCAAATATTGTAGCCACAAAGACAACATAATCCGCACCAATGTGGTCTGCAAGCTTTGCAAAGTACTTGAACAAAGATAGAAACTGTTTTGAAGAATACCACACCCCATTAAATTAGCCTGTTTTTGGCCCGCACAATAACATTTTAAAATCTCTTTTTGTCGATATCAATTGTTTGTATCTATTAATTAAATCGAATGTTATTCTTTAATTCTATATTTTATTTAACTATAATTTTTAATTTAAAAAAAATATTTTCCACTTTTGGGCCAAGGCACCATATATGATCACTTCAGAGGGGGTTTTGTCCCCATAAACAAAAAAGATTCAGAAAACAGAAAGAATATCTTGTAATTAGGTCTAGTTTAACATACAAAAAAGATTGTTTTGATATCTAAAATATTTTTAGAGGTGCCCTATAAAGGGTTAAAGTTTTTGCCAAGATTAAGATGAAATTTAATAACGCATACAATTATTTCAGTTCCACATAAAAAGATTTGTATCTCAGTTTTTTACTAAGTGTTAGTAAGAAAATGTGCCAGGCTTTTACACACATTCCCCCCTAGTGCACTCTCTTTACCTGGAACATATCTTGCGTGCGGTACCAGGATTTCTTGTACTTCATCATCACCATCAACTGTTATAAGTGCACTAATAGACAAAGGCCTTTCACATCTCCTTCCATGACGACCTAGATTATGCTAACCTCTGCCCTATCCACCATCTATTGTCTTCTCTTCTTGCTAGGTGACCAGCCCATCTCCATTTTTGCTGCTTAATTATTTGTATAATATTCTTCACTCTAGTCCTCCCTATGATCTATGTTAATCTTTTTTCTATCTCTTAGAGTTATTCCTAGCATTGCTCTTTCCATGGCTCTCTGTGCTATTCTAAGTTGGTTTTCAGCTCGTTTTGTTAATTTCCATGTTTTGCATCCATAAGTCATGGCTGGTATTATGCAACCATTGTATACTTTACGCTTTAAGCACATAATGGTAAAAAAACCATGAACAGAGACATTCTGAAGAGCACCTTACCAATGACTGCAAAATAAAACGTTATGCATCGTTTTATTTTGCAGTCATGGTCTTTTTCTAGCTTTATTACCTGTCCTGACTAAAATAATAAATTTCTTCAATTTGCAATCAATTGATATGATGTTTTACACATATTTTCTTTGATTTTGTGATGAAAACAACACCTTCATTTACCAGTGGACTTCTTTGGCACTGGTAATTGACTTTTGATTATCCATGGTTCAGTTATAACTTTCTTAGACCCCAACACCCGCATTATAATGGGGAACTGCTGTATACTTAACAAAGTAAAAATAATGCTAAATATTTGTCATTGGGGGGTAGTCGCAACCCCAGCTATGTTTTCAGCTATACATATAAAACCTAGCTTTTGATTCTTTTTCTTATGGTCACATGACGGCTTCTATTGAGTAACTAACCAGACTTGTCCTAATTTTAATTACTTATATAATTATTTGTAAATTTGTCTGGTTTTTCTTATTCATTCCTGTAATGTCATCTGTTATTAGTGCCTTTGTTTGCTTGTTGTTCTTTCTGTGTTAGCTGTATTCAGTTTGAACATATTTGGTTCATAACTGTATTTAGTGTGTTCAAGAAAAGAAGATATATGGAAAAAAAGACACATGTTGCTCAGGAACTGTCAAGAAGTGAGCCTTCCCCATTCCTACTTCCGGTCCGGGACCTGAAACAGAATGGGGGCTGCTGGGAGCTTGCTTCGGCATGTTTATTTATTATTAAGCGTGAACATTAATGCATACATATATAGACATTAATACATACATATATAAACATTACAATTCCAAAGATATGAAAATCACATCTGAATGAATCTATTTTCTTTCTTGTCTGCCAGTTTAATTTTGCTGACCAAGAAGCGTGCATTTGAAGCAAATGTTTGTTTTATTCTCGAATCAAGTTTTTCAATCTTTCTTCTTAATTTCTTCTCCACATAGAGACTAAGCCATGTTTATTCAAAACAAATAACCCCAGGCCTTGATACAAAACTGCATGCTTGAAGGCTTCAAAATTGCACAGAATAAATTGCAAATGTCTGCTCTAGAATTTCATGCTTATAAGATTTGACATTAAAACATGGCAGATAATACATTGAAGATTTACAATGTGTTGACTGCTTTTCATTTCATATTTCAGTTGAGTGAATACATTTTTATATTCAGAATAAATATATACTGAACCAGTGGCATAGCTGGAGATTTGGGGGCCTGGGGGTCTTGGCTCCTTGAGGGGTGGCCTCCAACATTTATTGAGATTTGATGAAAAAGAAAAAATTTGCAATAAATAGACATGCACTATAACTTAATTGACAAAAGAAAAATGAATTATTACACTGTACAACATGATATTTGTTCCTGGGTAATGAGTGTTATTTTCTAATTGCTTATGTGTAAAAAGTATAGAAAATGGATATTATTCCCTTAAAACTTTGCTTTTGTGACCAGGGCAGTGATAATTTGAAATTTACTTATTTTGAATTGTGCAACAGGTGAATTTACATCCACATTAAAAACAATCACGTTTTTCCTTTCAGAAAAACAGTGACATATTGTAACAATGCACTCGTGTGGTGCACCATCAAAATACTGGTGTAGAAACTCCAGTCTCTGAGATGGGGATGACGGTCGTTGGTTCTTGTTCGAGTCCGCCAGATTTTCGCGTCACAGCTGAAAATGGGAAGGTTGGTCATATCGAAAGATAGCGAGGCAGTGCGATAAATAGGTGATATAGGAATTCGATTTCATTGCAGTTTTTATAAACTGCCTGATAAAAATGCGAAGACAACAAGATGAATTACTGTTTGCTACATATACCCTTCATCCTCTCTTTCTCCCATATCCTGTGATCTCTCTTCATCGCCCCGTCCCCTTGTCAGCTGCCACACCTCTTGATAGCAGTCGTATGGTCCAAGACCTTACACCCTCGAGGTCAGAGGCTAACTCAAACCTGCCAAAATTCACCCCCAAAATTCAAAACCCTCCTTTTACTCCCCCCAGCCAATCAGTGCACAGCAAATCCACCAGTTTCCCAAAGCTCTGCCATCTCCATGTTGACCTACATTCGGGGGAGACCTTTCTAAGCAAAATTTATTCAAAACATTTGCTTTTTGTACTACCATGCAGAAGGCTCTATCTCTCTTACCTACCCCCCCCCCTACCAGACCGCTCTGCTACAATATGAATCTAAATTAATATACATGTACACTAATTTGAAACAAAAGTGATCACAGACATTTAGAAGTCAGTAGTGTTTCTAGTTTTACGAGTGTACTGTAATTCACCTACAGAAATCATACCCCAAAATATAATCTCCCATGTCTCTCGTTATATGTTCCTTGGTAATGGCATTCAAAGTCCAGTATATCCTGGTGGAAGCTCTCACCTTGCTCTTCCAAATGAGCTCCAATGTTCTCCTTGAAGATGTGTGAGGCCTACAAGGCATATTTCGGCGTGTCTATCGTGGATCAAGATAATTTCTGGGCCCTTCATTTCACCTGCAATAAATCCGAGTAAACACCTTGCTAGATCCCTTGAAGTGTGATAAGTATGGCTGGGAGGTCATCGGAGAATTCAAAATGGTGGCATTCCTGATGGGTCTCCAATTTTCCCTGCTATCTTTGCCTTTAGGACAGCAGGGACACCTTTGCACATTACTAAAGGCAGGACTGGCCATGGTCACCCGCATTCTGTGTGGGGATGAACAACTGTCACCTGGGAGCCATTGGCTGACCCTTGGAATGAGGTGATGCCACCAATGCGCATAAATTTAGGCCTTATGAAACAATTTGTCACAGCTCGAGATAAGGAGTTTGAAGCCTTCAAGTACCTTTCCTAAGTTAGGAAATAGGTAAATTCTATTCCAACTGAAGATGATTACTGTAACGTTTGTATTGTATATACAATAAATAAAAATATATTTTTTAGTATAAATATATTTATTTATTAGAATGAAATAAGACCTTGTGCATTTGTTACATATATTTTCATAGACATGTAAAACTTGTCAGTTTGGGTGATCATTTGGTTGGGATTTCAAATCACGGTAGGGAAATTTTAATTTTATATATTGGTTTGGTTTAACATGACGGCACAGACAAACAGTGAAGAGTTTACTCTCCTAAATTAGATGAGGATTGTTGTTGTTATTGTTATGGTAGAAAAACAAAGTCAACTCCAGATTTGGACTGGAATTAGACAAAAGTTGTGTGGTGTTATTTATACAATTCATGTATGTACAAATATATTGCTGTGATTGTATAATGTCAGTAGAAATACAGTAGGTGAAATACTGTTTATAGAGCTTCTGGAGGCCTCCTTCCATTGTGTGTGTGTGTGTGGGGGGCGGGGGCGTTTTCAAAAGGTCCCCCCACAACCCTCGACTACATCTCTGCACTGAACCAACCCATAAGCATGCAGGTTCAACTCAAGTATATATATATATCGATATTGTAAATCAGATCTGAAGTTTAAATATATGGAAATGTCTTGAAAAATCTTTAAATAAAGTATCTGAAGCATCCGAGGAATTACAAAACATGTTAACTGATCTAAATAGGGAAAATAAAAGAATTGGCTTAAAGATGAACAGGACAAAAATGAAAGTAATGTTCAATGATAGAGTCCCCAGAAATACCATAAAGATAGGAGAGACTCTAGAAAAGGTTGATGAATACATCTACCTAGGACAGGTAATAAAGTTAGAAGAAGACCATGACTGCGAAATAAAGCAACGCATAACGATAGGTTGGAAAGCATTTGGTATGAACAGAGACATTTTGAAGAGCACCTTGCCAATGTGCTTGAAGCACTGCCATGACATATGGATGCGAAACATGGAAATTAACAAAACGAGCTGAAAACAAACTTAGAATAGCACAGAGATCCATGGAAGGATCAATGCTAGGGATAACTCTAAGAGATAGAACAAGATCAACATGGATCAGAGAGAAGACTAGAGTCAAGGATATTATACAAATAATTAAGCAGCAAAAATCATTTTATTGAGTTAGCCTTAGAACTGCAATTACGGAGATTTCCGTCATTCACAGTTAATGGCATCAAACTGAGTCATTATTGATAAATTTATCATTTATCAAAATGTTCAAACCATCAATGGCATAATTCTTAATAATGTCGACTGCATACGTTTTTCTGACTGGGTAAAAGATCTTGGGGCCTATCTAGATAAATCTCTAAACTTAGAAATGCATGTTATAATGTAGTCTCCCACTGTCCATAGTATTAGAAACTTACTTTCCAACAATGAAACTGAGCAGCTGGTTCACTCTATTATTACCAGTAGATTAGATGACTGTAATTCACTTTTCTTTGGCTTGAATAAATCACTAATTAACAAACTAGAAAAAGTTCAAAATGCTGCTGCTCGGTTAGTTTTGAAACATAGGAAATGCGAGTCAATTAGGACCAGCCTTATCTGCCTACATTAGCTTAGGATAGAAGAAAGAATTGTAATTTCAATATTCAAATGTCTGCATGATATGTGCCCTTATGAACTCTGTGCTCTTATTAACATCCGATATTTAGATGGTTTGATTTTAGAACTCGTCTTTATGAATATGACTCACGGACGCAGGAGTTTCAGCTTATAGCACCCAGACTCTGGAATCAATTACCCTATGATATCTGGAACATACATACATTAGCAGGCTTTAAATCAAGAATAAAAACTTTTATCAAGACTTTCATAATTATATGAACTCAGTAAATAAGTACAC
>VCCN01004110.1:4249196-4268735 GCA_006491835.1 Architeuthis dux | reverse complement strand
CACACACACACAAATAACTGGTCAATGTGCATGCTTATATTTTCATTCTTCTCTTCATTATCTAAGAATTATTTCTCATTGGGAATTGACAAATGTTGTATGCTTGCTGAATAAATATGTAGCAAATAAAAGTTTTGTAACCAGAGGCAGTCCAAAAAATGAAGGCACATAAAAAGTTTTAAAAAAGCAGGTTTGATTAGTCACTCAATAGAAACCGTCACATGGCCAATGTCTTTTGGCAGCATGTGTTGGGGGGTGATCAATTAAAAAATTGGAAAAAGAGGTGATCAATGAATAAGTTACTTCTCTCGCCTTTTGTTGGGCAGTGATTACTAAAAAGTCCAAATTTTCAAAAAACATGCATGAATGCTACCAGATACAAACTAAGGGACCAATTTAGCATAAACTTCCATTGTAAATTGAATCCTCCACTAAAAACCTATTTACGGGGGGAATTTAAAAAAAAATTTTTAAATGTTTTTTCGAGACAAAAAAAAATTAAGAACTGAAGAAAACTTTTATGGACATTTTTGTTGACAGTTTTGGTTGACAGTTTCTAATATACAGAATTTAAATGATGGTAAAACTAGAAAGCAACACAATCTGTCCAATGTCACAAGTTTCTTTGTTAACAATGCAAAATATCTCCAACTCTTTCCAATCTCTTTCAACCATCATCAGACGTTTGTTCTAATCTTTTGATCTACGTAATACTATATATTGCGATGATTCGTTTTCTTTAATGTTTGATTGAATCTGACTCATCAAAATTTTCTAATGACAATCTTCTGCTCCTATTTTTTTAACTGCTCTCCAGAAGCTGATATTTACTTTGTACAACAATACTAAAATAGACACATTACACACACATACAGGGCATGATTAAGGAGTTTGTGGGCCCTAGGCACTGATAACACTTTGGTCTCACTTTGGTCTTTCAAAATGTATATATTTTTATAATTTTATAATATTTAAATTTCTAAAATCATTTAAAATGTACTTTTAGTAGGCCCAAAATCTTTCATGCCTAAATGATAATACGACCCTGTACACAAGTAGATTAATAATCATCATCATCATCATCATCAGCCGTTATAAGTCCACTGCTGGACAAAGGCCTTTCCCATTTCCTTCCATGACAATCTATCTTGTGCTAACTTCTGCCAAGTTTTACCGGCAAACCTTTCTATCTCGTCCCTCCATCTTTTACTATCCCATGGGCACCAATCGGTTAGTCTTTTCCCCCATTTATTATCATCTCTTCTTGCTAGGTGGCCAGCCCATCTCCACTTTTGCTGCCTAATTAGTTGTATAATATCTTTCACTCTAGTCCTCTCTCTGATCCATGTTGATCTTTTTCTATCTCTTAGAGTTACCCCTAGCATTGCTCTTTCCACCTTCTATCTTTATGACCTTTTTGGGAACTTTATCATTGAACATATATATAGAGAGAGATACATGAAAAGATGTGCCTAGAAAATACAGATATTTTCATTATCCCTATTATTATCAAAAGTCTGGTACTATTATAAAACTTTATCAAAATTCTCACGCTTACTGTCTATCTCATTTATATTCTTTTTTCTTCTTCTTTTTTCTTCTCTTTTCATTTCTAGTTTTCTCTGTCACTAAAAGCCCATAAAAAAAACCCAGTCTTACAATTAGCTAAAATCTGCATCAACCGTCTCAGTCAAATCAATCAATCGGCAATTCAAAACTTCTGCAGAATTTCTAATTCTGACCACTTGTATCCAAGGTTAAGTGACTCATCTCTCAATTCCTTTCTATCTTCATCACTGGACACATCTCACTTTGAATTTGAATTGTCTATGCTTTGGATGTTGTTGGCCAAAAAGTTCATTCTGTTTTTGTCATTAGATGGCATTAGCATTGTTTAGTTTTAACTAATCTCATTCAAAAAGATTGTATTGTGACAACTGTCATATTGTTGTGATATTGTGCCACTGGAGGTCATTTCCGGGCTAACATCTGGGCAGAAGTGGAAGTGACCCTGGTGGCCTCAGGAATGCATATGTGAAAACAGGAACTCCAAACGACATGGTCTTGGATTCAAACACAGCAGGTGTTGAGGGTAAAAATAAAACAGGATGTTGACAAGACCCCAAAAACTGCTGGTGTTGAAAACCGGAAATAACACACCAACGTGGGTGTATCGAAGCCCATAAAAAGACACAGACAGAGACAAGCAGAGCAAGACATACCACCCAGGCCTGGGAAAGCACAAGGCCAGTTCCCCTGTTGGGAACAGTCCGTCGGCTCCTACTGACACAATGTATTCTTATGAAATAAAAATATGTCCTCATATTTTTATAAACAAGTTTTTTCGAGTCTTCCTTTATCTCAAAGTTCAGGCTTTTCCTGCTGCGGACCAAGATGGCTATACAACAATATCAGTGAGCATTTCAAAAGAATTATCAAAATTAGCATATTTTGGTTCATTGATTCTAACATCGAAGATAATGAGCAATATTATGATTTTTTTTATTTTAAGAAAGGTAAAAATGCAACTCAAACACAAAAATTGACTAGTGCAGTTTATGGAGAAGCTACTGTGTATGATCGAACCTGTCAAAAGTGCTTCGTAAAATATTGTGCAGGAGAATTCTTGAACAATGCTTCACAGTCATGTAGACTAGTTGAGCCACCCAACATACCAAAAACCATTTGCACCAGCTTGGTTATGTTAGTCGCATTGATGCGTGGCTTCTACATAAGTTTAGTAAAAGCCCACTGGACCACTGGAGTGTGATTTGCTACTTAAATGTAACACAAAATGTTCCATTTTTTAAAAACAAACCGTGATGGGCCATGAAAAGTGGATACTTTATAACAACATGGAATGCAAGAGATCAAAGGGGCAAACAAAATGAAATACCACTAAACAGTAACTGTTAAGTAAGTATCATGAGTTATTCCCTTTAGGCAGAAGAGTTCTTATCCACTTCCGCTAAGGGGTGCTGTTTTATGTTCTGGTCAACGAACAGACATATTGCATTGTGTTATAAGGAGATCAGATAGATCGAGAACACATGTGTGTGAATCGTGACTGTGCTCATTTTATGATTAAAGGACCTGTAAGTACATTACATACAGTAACGAAGGCCAGTCTTCATCAAAACAAGGTGATGCTGTGCATATGATGGGATTGGAAAGGAATCCTATATTATGACCTTCTTTCAGAGAATCAAACATTTGATTCAATCAAGTACTGCTTTCAATTAGAACAACTAAAGGCAGCAATCAATGAAACTGTCTGGAATTATTTATGAGAAAGGTCATAATATTTCATCAGGATAACACTAAATCACTTGTTATTTTGGTGACCAGACAAAAATGTTCACTTATTCACCGGACATTGTACCGTCAGATTACACAAGGCAACTAGAGAAGTTCTGGGAGGATAGAATTATGAAAGGTGGCAGAAGGCAGTGGCGAATAAAACGGTGAATATGTTGTTCAATAAAGTTAATGGTGAAAATAAAAATAACCAGACTTTTTGAACAACTCAATCCACTATACCCTTTATTCTATGTATTCCTATTTTGTTTTATTTGGATGTACTCAAATAGGCACAGAAAATCATATCCGTCCATTATATTCTGAGGATGATGTGAATAAACATTGAAATATTAACCACTATTTTTGTTTATACTGATTACTTGCTAACGTTATTTTCAGATTTATTTTTCTATGTACACATGCACACACATATTAAAAAATATTTTTGTCTTGCATAAAGTCTGTTGAATGGTATTTCTACTGTTGAGCATTCCTATAAGACTTCATGAATAAATCTGTATATCCTTTGGCTATTTGAGCCAGTGTGTAGCCTTGCGGCTATAATATTTGATAATCTTCCATTCTATTCTTTTTCCAACAAAGTCAATTCTTTTCAGAATCATCATAAGCAAACTTGGTCACTATAGTTGCTACAATTTATAGGATTATTTTTATATTCATTTTTATTTATTTATTTGAATTTTGTCTTTTTTTCTGTCTATCAAAGTATGGCATCGAGAATTTCTACAAAGACACCCACAGATGCAGCAGTAGAAGTTAAGAGAGGATTGAACTGCTTATTCACACTAAGGCTGTGGAAAGAAACTCATGTTTTGTTGTTTTAGGAAAAGACTTGCTTTTGAAACGAAAGAAAAATGTGTTGTGAAAAAGCACAAGTTTTTTTTGATATCTGAGATAGAAAAAGGATGAAACGGTAAACAAATTGATAACTCGCAGTGGAAAAGTTAAAGCAAGAAATGGGTTGTCAACATGAAAGAGACACTGTTTTGTTTAGATACTTAGAACATTGGATAGAAAGATGAGAAGAGAAAGAAATGGATATTGTGGTAGGACCCAAATGTTTTACTTTCTGTCTCAACGCTATGGACCAAAGAGCAAAACTCATTCCTTGATTCTGCTAAAGTTGTGAAATTTTCAACTCTGCTGTTTTGTTTTCTTGTTATATAAAACTTATACAAAGATTTACACTGATGTCCCACCATTTTGTTTTTCTATTCATCCCTTGTTGAGTTCAAATGCACACCGATATTTTAATTGATATTGTTTCTGGGTCTCAAACACAGATTTCAAGTTCATATTGCTGATGGGTTAGAGCAGGTGTGGGGAACCTTTTCATGTTTAAAAGCCCCATTAAAATTTATTGTCTCTTAATAAGGCTGCATATGCGACACACCTAGAAGTGGATTAGGTAATAAATGATAGTAACTAATATTAATGATTTTATTTAGTAAAAGATTTTAGTGACTATTTTTCATTTATAATTGTCGATGTTGTGAATTATTAATCTTTATAAAAGAAATTCAGAATTTCTTCGACAAGGCTGTAGAAGGCCTCACGTCATGGTCTAGAAGGTTCCCCATCCCTGCATAAGAGCATTCCCTGAAAATCTTATATCAATGTTTACGTGACACTCAATCAGGGATGGAAATGAGGGGTGGGGGTACACAGGTGTTAAGTAAGCATCATGATTTATTCCCCTTAGGCCGAAGAGTTCTTATCCACTTCCGGTAAGGGGCACTGTTTTACATTCTGGTGAAGGAGCAGCCATATTGTTTTTCGAGGAGACACATGTGTGAATCATTGACCGCGGTCATTATTTGAATAAAGTTTGCATTTTTAATCTGTTAATATCTGTCATTAAACCAACCTTACACAGGGATACAGCATATACCTACTTTTTTAATTTCCAGGTTTTTTGTATGTTCAATGTCTACTAATGGAGACATTACTGTGTACCTAGTTCTCAAAACCAAGTCTTACCATATATTTAGTTCCCCAAACCCATTTCTATCATTGCACTCAACTCTTACTTAATAGACCTGTATTCTTTCTCTATTACATATCCAAGGTTCTGGTAATGAACACAGTTTTATGAAACCACAGGAAGTTTAATATGTTAATTGCTTCTTTTAATACTAATTATTACAGCAAAGAGAAGATGAATTGCAGAAACTACTTCTCCCAATATGAAAATAATTGCTGATCAATACTTGTTCAGAATATAAAAGCTCCCATTAATATTTGTTAGAAAAATACAATTTCTTTAAGAAAGGAATTCATTTTTCAGCTAGTGAAAGTTAGAAACTCAGGAAAAAGTTCCAATTTTAGAAAATTTATGAGAGTTGATTTTTTAATGAAATGAGAAAAATGGCTTTTTTGAAAACTAATTTGAAAATCCATTTTTCACTTGCGGGCATTGTTCTAGGGAGATGTACTTGAATTGGTATCTTTTAAAAGCAAACTACAGAAGCCTTCACACACACATATACACACACATGTATACACACAAACAAAACTGGACATATCATAACAAGACAAACATTATGAATATCCATTAATGTTTCATGACAATAGTCACCTTGCAAAATATTCAAAATGCATTTAACACCTCATGATGATATTACCTGGTATTTTAATCATACTGCAAGCAAAAGCAGAGAGTCTTAACTCTTAAATTCATAAAAAAGATTGAATGTCATTATCAAGAGAAGTAAATAATTAAAATTATCCCCCTTTGACTATTTAATTCACAGAAGAGTTCCATTATTTTTTAACCTATTCATTGAAGAGTTCCACTGTCAATTACAAGTGGTTACAAGCAGTTCATGAATTTAAGAGTAAAACGGCCCAATGTCTGTGCATTTTCAAGATAACTCAAGAATAATTTGACATTTTCTGTCAAATTATGGTTGATAGATTTAGAGACCAAATTTCTAAAGACCATAAGATTAAGGGTCTCCTTGTAACACAAAAGAGCCAAGTATTTTAATCTGATAGATTGATGTATTACGTTCGTTGCTAATTGTTCACTGTTGGTCACTCCACAGCAGCCATTGCCCTCCCCCACATTGTGTAAAAGATCAAGGATGAAGTACTGGTGCTTCAGTCGAAGCGTCTCTGGGAATGAGCATTGAAGTAACAAAAGTAAAAACAAAGAAAAAGAAATAGGACCTGCAAACAGGAACAACAACACTTGTTTAGAACAGAAAATAAGTGTTTATTTCTGTAGGGTTATATTGTTGTCAGTCAACCCTTCCAAAAACCGGATGCAATTTGATACGTTCTAGGGTCAATCGATTGGTCAGTTGACTCGTGAGATAGAAGAGAAGAGTGGTGAAAGAGACGCAGAGTGGAGTCAATGCAGGGCCCAGGGGTTTCAAGCCTGCAACTAAGAAGTAAGGGTTGAACTTCTAACTATGGTTTCTGTTTTAATCTCTCCCTCTCCCTGGGGTAGATTGTTTTCACTCTTAGGTCCCAACGCCAGTCCTTCATCTCAAGGAGCCAATTCGTCGCAGCTACCCTCTGCTCCTGAGAGCCAGAAATCAACCTTATGAGAATTGATCATTTTCCGGAGTGGAGTTTGACGTTGTATGGGGCACAATTAATTACCCATCAGTCCAAATCAATCAATTTCCCTCCGAGCGGTTTCCCAATTTGGAATTTAATTTTAACATTATTCTTCCTCGCACACATTTTTATTTCCTAGGTGCCATTCTTACAATTCCATTGGTTCAATTCCTCACCCTGTCCTCGGGGGGTAGGGGGCAGGGGGCAGGAATACCATTTTTACATAATTTTCTATGACCAATCTTCAGTCACCAAGCGACCACACACCATTTTGTGTAGGTAGTAAAAATGCGGATCCATACTGACTTTATTAATTGGAGTCATAATAGCAATTAATTACAGTTTCTTATTTTGTGCCCCTGAATCGGAGTGCACTTACCCTGTATGAGAATGTGTTCCTTCTCAGGACTCTGGCACTGAATGTTTGTTCAAGTTTCTATCGATAAGGGCTATTAAATCCATCAATGTCAGTCTGGGTCCCCCCTCAATACAAACATCTTCCTCACTGGTTGTGCCAAAACAGTAAACTCTAAAATTACTGGCCTGGAGTTTCTCATTTCTCGCCAGTTTTATGAAGTAGACAATTTTCACTTTTTGCATGATTTGATGTGAACTCTTGTCAACTTGTAAAATCCTGATACTGTTCGTATTAATGTAATTTCTCGCCGGTTTGTAAAATCTTGTTATTGATAGTATCACAAATGTGTTTGTCTGTAAAATAATTAACGAATACAGCAATATCTTGAATAGTATGGTTTTAATTAGCATGAGTTTTGATGTAGTATGGTCAAGGTATTGCTGTACAAATTAATGTAACTAAGTATAAGCTGAAGAAAAAACACATTAAATTATGATAAGACCTTGAATAGTCTGGTTTTGATTAATTGGGGTTTTGATGTAGTACAGTTGAGGTATTGCTGTACAAATTAATGTAACTAAGTATAAGCTGAAAAAAACATTAAATTATAATAAGACCTTGAACTGTGTGGTCTTTATTAGTGCAGGTTTTGATGTAATATGGTTAAGGTATTGCTGTACAAATTAATGTAACTAAATATAAGTTAAAAACAAAAACATAAATTATAATAAGACCTTGAACAGTGCGGAAAATTGTGGTATGAATTAACTGTTCTAATCAAGGTATACCTGTAGTTTGGCAAACCATGTTAAACTATGTCAGTAAGTTTTAGGAAGAAAGCTTAAAAATAATCCAGTGGAAGGTCATGAGTTTACCCGAACAGTCAGATTTAACCATTCTTTAGTTTCTTTCTGTATGCAATTCCTGATGAACCCGGAATTCTTTAATGAGCTTCTATTCATTGGCAGCTTTTCAAAGGTCATAATTCATCATGTCTATAGATAGGTATATTAGTTTTCTTGAAGTTCAAGCACTTTTGTTTGACTCGTCTGACATATAATAATTACGGTTGTATGTCAATTATTCAATTATCAGAAAAGGAGCGTGTTTCCAAAACACAATAAGAACTTTGAAAAAAAATGTTTTTAATTAAATTAAAAATCAAATTCTGGATTTGAATTTTTAAATCTTCTTACAACCTTTTTTGTATATATATGCAGTCTATAAGGTAAAAAATTCAAATCCAGAATTTGATTATTTAATTTAATTAAAAACATTTTTTTGCTAACCGATGCCACGTTTTACCGGCAAACTTTTCTATCTCATCCTTTCATCTTTTGTCTGGTCTTTTCCTACTGTGTTTTCTGTCCCTTGGGCACCAGTCGGTTAGTCTTTTCCCCCATCTATTGTCATCTCTTCTTGCTAGGGGACCAGCCCATCTCCACTTTTGCGGCTTTTTCTATCTCTTAGAGCCATGGAAAGAACAATGCTTGGGATAACTCTATGTGCTATTCTGAGTTGGTTTTCAGCTCGTTTTGTTAATTTCCATGTTTCACACCCATAATTCATGGTTGGTATTATGTAACTGTTGTACACTTTACACTTTAAGCACACTGGTAAGGTGCTCTTGAGAATGTCTCTATTCATACCAAATGCTTTCCAACCTATCGTTATGCATTGTTTTATTTCGCTGTCATGGTCTTTCTCTAGCTTTATTACCTGTCCTAGGTAGATGTATTCATTGACCTCTTCTAGAGTCTCTCCTTTTATTTTAAAGAGACATGGCACCCCTCCACTTCACACGAAAAACGAGTAAGTTATTTTCTAAAGAGAAGAAATAGAACACAGGAAATGTGCATAAGTTTTTGTCGGCGAAAGGTTTTGATAAAATTCTGGTTTCACAAATTTGGGATCCGATGTAAGTCCTGAATATTGCATAAGATTCTGTCTGTGGGTAAATTAATGTTTCAGTTTGTTATTTCTTAACAAATTGATGTTGTCCAGAGCCCAGTTTCACCCCCTTATGCCATATTATCAAGGTAAAAATTGCAATTTTAACCCTTTAGCTCCCAACTGCACCAAATGGAACAGTTATGTGGGTACATTGATTTCTGGTTAATAGTATTAAGGCCCAAAAGCCAAAGATAGATAACCCATGAATAAAATATAATAAAATAAACTATCAAGTTACCTACCTTTAACTTTTGGCTTTAACACTATTACCCACAAATCAATGTACCCACTCTGCCATTTGCTACTATAGGGTTAAAACTGTTTAAATTTTTGTTCCTAAACAATTCAAACAAACTGTTAACTAAGTATTCTCATTGTCTGTAATGAGTTATTGCCCTTTGGCAGGAGAGCGCTTATCAACTTCTGGTAAGATGCCACTGTTTACGTTCTGGTGGCCGAGCCACACTATTGGTTTGAAGAGTTTGAGAAGACACACGAGCCGTTGTGTGCAGTTGTAAATACATATGGGTGTGAATAAATTGGATCTGTGAGTATGTCTTTTGTTGCATTTTAAATCTGTTATAACAACAACCTTACATAAACTACAAGAAGATTCATCAAGAGTTGATGTTTGTTACTTTCATGCTAAAATAGATTTATTTATTCATGAGAAATCTCATCCAAATATTATTTATATTTATCTGTAATCAGCCATCTTCTTAGGACATTCGACTAAAGGGTTGACATTCTATCAATTCTTTTAACAGTAATTATACTATAATAAACTCCACTGCAAAGCCTTTGTCATTTAGACTGAATAAAAGAAACTAATACAGAATTTAAGCATCAGAAAAACCAGTGTCAAAGAAAGGGAATCAGAATGCAGATTCCATTCCAGGATAAAAATAAATTTCTGTTGTTTGTGAAACTTTAGTCTTGGCCCGATTCCAAGTTCTGTCATTTGTGTCAAGAGGAAGTGTCAAGATTCCAGAATGGCCACATGCTTTGGTGTCTTGGAAACAAGGATTGCTCGGGAACATTTCAAGTACTTTTTGATGTTTGCAGAATGATTCTGTATGGAATTAGAAACCATCAACCAAAACTGTCACCATAGGTTTCAATGGAGCTAGAGGGCTGACATTTTCAGCATTTACTCCTTATTATGTCTAGAAAATGTCATTTAAAATTCTTCATTAATAAATATATTTCAAAGAAAAATGAGAAATAAAAGATTTTATCCTTGGCCATTTTGTGGTTTTGGATCACCGCTACCCACAACAGACCGGTTTAAAGACTGTTAGTGGATTTAGGTTATTCATGTGTTCTGACATTTATATGTATCTATGTGTCTGGACTTTGCCCAGCCTTTACTGTTTATAGTGGAAACTTGAAATTTTGTATACACACTCCCCTTAATGAGTAGGGAAAACATTTTATTTTTTGAAAATTCCCCTCCTAAATAGGTTTTTAGAGGGGGTTTCAATTTGCCATTTAAGTTTATGTTAAATTGATCCCGAGTTTGTATTCAGTAGCATTCACGTTTGTTTTTTTGAATATTACAACCTTTTTAGTGATCACTGCCCAACAAAAGGCGAGAGATGTAATTTATTCATTTATCACCATTTTTCCAATTTTTTAATTGATCACCCCCCCCCCTGGCTGGTGATGTATCTCATGCATACAGGCCGCACCAATGGAGCTAGAGGGCTGAATATTTAATCATTTACTCCTTATTATGTCTTGTTTTTCAAAATTCCCACTCTAAAAAGGTTTTTAGTGGGGGACTCGATTTGCAATGTAAGTTTGTCCCTTAGTTTGTGTCTGGCAGTATTCATGCTTTTTTTTTTTTTGAAAATTCAGACTTTTTTTTAGTGATCACTGCCCAACAAAATGTGAGAGAAGTAACTTATTCATTGATCACTGTCCAACAAAAGTAGAGAGAAGTAACTTATTCAGTTATCACCATTTTTTCAATTTTTTAATTGATCACCCCCAACACGGCATGTTGCCAAAAGACATTGGTCATGTGATGGTTTCTATTGAGTGACTAACCAGACCTGTTTAATTTAGCATTAAAACTATTAATTCTGAGGCAGATTTCTCCAATCTTTGACACTTAAACAAGTCTCTCAGTTGCCCTGGTGACTAATGCCCTTCTTTGACTTTACGAGGGCCATTCAAGAAATGCAATAATGTTTTGTCACGCTTAAATTTCTAGGACGTTTATGAAAATATCCAAGAAAATAAAAGAAAGGATCAGTGGATTTTATCTTCTGGTTGGTTATCCATCTCAAATTAATATTAAAAACTGTCAAATAAAACTAACATAGGTTTCTTCAGTTTTTAAATTGGTCTGGCTGGCTATTTATAAATCATGCATACAGGCTGCACCAATGCGGGTAGAGGGCTGAAAATATATGTAACTCTCTAATTTCTTTTTCTTCCTCACTTTCGCTCAGATCGCTTCGTGGCCTTTTGGCTAAGATCAAAGTGGAGTATCTGTGCTTCGAAAGCGCCATGGCTTCAAAGTTCAGAGAACCACGGCCCTTCGGGGGTCCTTGTAGCATGCTCGGGTATCGACATGGGAGAAGTTGCACAGGGTATCTTGGCCAGCTGGTCGGGAGGCGATCACCATTAGCATGCTCAGGATTCGTCCTGAGAAGCTTTTGGGATCTACACCCCCCTCCCCCCATCCCGGTCCTTGTGACATTTGTCTCAGGGATTTGTGATTCTCCCCGCTCAAGTCTCTAGTCACGGGGACATGGGATACCCCCCTACTGAATTTGGCACTAAATGACCCACCAAGGGTCCATGTGCCATTAAACAAAACAATCAATCAATCAATTACTTTCACTCACCTCTTTGACTTGCCCCCCTTCCTTCCTTTCATCTCTCATCCTTTCTTTTCCATTCACGTTTTTGATTCCTTCAATTATTTTTTCATTTTGTGACACATTCTCTTCTTTCTTTATTCTTCTCTCTATTTCTTCTTTCATTCATTCCACCTAACTCTTTCAAACTTCTTCACTCCTAATTCTTCCACACTTTCTTTTTATTTCCAAATTATTCTTATTTAATCTCCCATTTTACTTTCATATTTGTAAGAAACCATCAAGCAAAACTGTCAACATAGGTTTCTTCAGTTTTTAAGTTGGTCTGGCTGGCTATGTATAAATCAAGCATACAAGCTGCACCAATAGAGATAGAGGGCTGAAAATTTAAACATTTACTCCTTATTATGTCTAGAAAAAACAGGCTGTTTATTCATTTGAAAATTACCCAGTAAATAGGTTTTTAGTGGAGGATTCAATTTACAATGAAAGTTTATGCTAAATTGCTCCCTTAATTTATGTCTGGTGGCATTCATGCCTGTTTTCTTTTAAATTTTGACTTTTTTAGAGATCACTGCCCAACAAAAGGCGAGAGAAGTAACCTATTCATTGATCACCCCATTTTTCCAATTTTTTAATTGATCACCCCCAACACAACATGCTGCCAAAAGACATTGGTTGCATGACGGTTTCTATTGAGTGACTAACCAGACCTGTCTATTATTGAATCCCAAATGTAAAATGACAATATTTTGAGTGGAGAGATTGGGAAATGGTTTTAATGCAGTGAAAATAATGTTTTCTCCAATTCCTGACATTTAAACAAGCCTATCTGTTGCCCTGGTGATTACTTTGGGGGCAATACAAGAAACACAATAATGTCAAGCTGTAATTTCTAGGATTCTTATACTGAAAGGAGGCCAACAAAATAAAAGAAGGGATCAGTGGATTTTACAGTCTAGAAAATATCTTCTGATTGACTATTCAGTAATATCTATTATAGAATCCAAAATGCAAAATGACAAAAAACTGCACTAAAACCATTTTCCAATCTCTGGAGAGATTGGAAATAATTGGAAATAATTGATTACAAGAATGTATTAGAAATTGTTTTCTATGGAATAAAATTTAATGTAGAAATGCAATACAAATGATTTAAACTAAAAAGAAAATGCTTGCAAATTATTTTTACTGTAGGAATACATTGTAATGTTTTTACTATAGATCTTCATGATTTTATCTTAGGAATATTCTTATCCAAAAATATACAATACAAATAATTTTTAAGATATAAATGTATAGGAATTACTCTAAAAATACAAATAATTGATAGCAGTTTTGGCAAAAATACAAGCACATTTCTTAGATACAGAATGTTTAACTGATATTCGTATCAAATAAGCGTCCATTTTTTTAATGATTTATTTTTCATGTATTTTTATGTTGTTATTCTTTTTGGTGTCTGAAAAAGTGCAGACAGACAAATAAATTCTTCTTTAAAGATTAATTGTAGACATTTTCCTTATTTCCTTTTATGTTTTACTACTTGACTTTTTATTGGATCCGTCTTAGACATCAAAGCATGAAAAAGCAATAACAGAAATTGGAAATTATCAAATGGTTAATAATGTGGTTCGATTACCTTTGGTTCTGCAAGAAGATTCCAGATTGATAAATAAAATCAATAAATTCAGAGACACATACTCGTACACACACATGCTTACAAAATTTTAAATAAAAATGACACTAATGATTTTTCAGAATATCTATATCATGCCTATAAGTGATTTTATTCTGAAATAATCCTATAAAACATAGTATATATATAGTCTAGAAAGATTTGTAGCTTTAAACACTAAAGATTGGGGAGCTCGAGAAGCCATGTGTATGAATCGGTAACCGGGCAATTTACAATGTAAGTTCATGCTAAATTTTATGCAAAAAAAAAAGAATTATTTTGGAGGGGATCAATTTAGCATGAACAAATTGAACTAAAAACCTATTTAGGGGGTGAATTGTCAAAAAAACAGTTTTTTTCTAGACATAATAAGGAGTAAAAAAAAATGTTTCAATTTTCAGCTCTCTAGCTCCATTGGTATAGCTTGTACACATGGAAAATAAATACATAGCCAGCCAGCTCAAAAACTGAAGAAACCTATGTTGATAGATTTGGTTGACAGTTTCTAATTCTAAAAAAGCTTGTCTGTTAAACATTGATAGAGAAATCCCTTTATCCACAGAGAATCTAACTTGCAGATGTTATAGAAGTGGTAAAATTGTTGAGGTGAAGAATAATAACTGGTCTATTTATTTTCTTGAAAGATCCTATTGACAATGCAGGTGTCTCGATATTTTTGCATAGTATAAAAAAATGTACAAATACAAGATGAGGATAGAGCATTACAGCAAAAAATGGTTTTGGTATATTTTACTGTAGTCCATTAGTCCGCTCGGATAGTGTAATGGTTAGCACGTCTGTCTCATGTGCAGAAGATCACCTGGGTTTGATTCCAAGAGTGTAAAAGACGCTTCACTAAGAAAGATTTTCCTGTGCACTCAGCAGCTAAGCTGTGTGGTTAGGATGGAAGTATCCCTTTGTTCAACTTGCATCCTGCCAAGGGGGTGGTCATAAAACTTGTAGGAATAAAGTCCTGGTCTCGACTTGCAAGGAACACTAAGCTGACGCATGCAACAGAAACTGGGTCTTCATCACCGGGCTCCATACTCCATAGGGAGTTGTCTCTTAAGAGACGGGATGCTTTACTTACAGTAATAACAGTTTGTATAACTAGCTTTCTAACCATTAGTCCATTGTGTGGCAACCGATTATATGTTAATGGGTTAACATATTAAAATTACTGTGTAGTTTAAAAGGAACATTTTCTTGTACATCAGTACCTACACTTTCCATCTTAACCCTTTATAGGGCAGCCCTAAAACTATTTTAGATGTCAAAACAACCTTTTTGTATATTAAACTAGAACTAATTACAAGATATTTTCAGTTGCAGGTTTTCTGAAATTTGTCACCGACCGTATACTCCGATGGGAGTTGTCTCTTCAGAGACGGATGTTTTATTTAGTCCATGAGTCCCTGAACACAATAGTTAGAAACTTCAACCAAAACTGTGAACATAGATTTCTTCAGTTTTTAAGCTGGTCTGGCTATGTATGTATGTATGTATGTATGTATGTAACACACATTCAGGTTGCACCAATGGAGCTAGAGGGCTGAAAATTTAAACATTTACTCCCTAGCAATGCAAAACAGATAGAAAAAGATCAACATGGATCAGAGAAAGGACTAGAGTGAAGGATATTATACAACTAATTAAGCAGCAAAAGTGGAGATGGGACGGCCACCTAGCAAGAAGAGATGACAATAGACGGGGGGAAAGACTAACTGACTGGTGCCCATGGGACAGTAAAAGAAGTAGGAAAAGGCCAGATACAAGATGGAGAGACGAGATAGAAAAGTTTGCTGGTAAGACTTGGCAGAGTCTAGCACAAGATAGGTTGTCATGGAAGGAGATGGGAAGGACCTTTGTCCAGCAGTGGACTTATAATGGCTGATGATGATGATGATGTTTTTTTTTAAAACTAAATAGGTTTTTAGTGAGGGTTCAATTTGGAATGTAAGTTTATGCCAGTTTGGTCCCTTTTTTCACACGGCAGAATTCACGCTTGTCTTTTCAAAATTCAGACTTTTTTTAGTGATCAGTGCCCAACAAAAGGTAAGAGAAGTAACTTATTCATTGATCACCCCTTTTTCCAATTTTTTAATTGATCACCCCCAACACGGCCTGCTGCCAAAAGACATTGGTAACATGATGGTTTTTATTGACTGACTAACACTACCTGTCTTTTTATTTTATTTTATTTTAAATTATTTGGCTTTCGTTTATTGTTTCACGATTAACAATGTATAATTTATCAAATCTCACGTCAAGTTCGTCTTTCTGTGAATGTAATAAATGCAGGGTTGGTCTGACTTACAAACTCGTTTTGAGGCCAGATGGAACGAGAGCAGCACAGAGCTGACTGAGACGGACACTTGGAGCATTAGAGCTTCAAGGTTGAGGTTAGCTCCCTTGACAAATGATTCTGCTCTCTGAACAATCATGTGAGCTTGTGTTATGAAAACTGTCAGGTCGGAAGAGCAAAAGAACAACAGTAAAAAGTCAAGGCAGCAAAACAACCAAGGCTTTAAGAGGAAAGAAACTGCAAACTAACGAAAAGCAAGTCGGACCAAACAGAAAAAAGCATTTCACAAAATAATGCTGCATTTCATGCTGACAACCAAGCTGTTCCCTCCAAGCTGCGCACAAGAAAAAGTAATGCTGCGCAGTAATATTTTAATGCTACGCAAGATACAGGCTTAAATCATCATCATCAGCCATTATAAGTCCACTGCTGGACAAAGGACTTTCCCATCTCCTTCCATGATGACCTATCCTGTGCTAACCTATGCCACGTCTTACCAGCAAACTTTTCTATCTCATCCCTCCATCTTATATCTGATCTTTTCCTACTGCATTTACTGTCCCATGGGTACCAATTGGTTAGTCTTTTCCCCTATCTATTGTCATCTCTTCTTGCAAGGTGATCAGCCCATCTCCATTTTTGCTGCCTAATTAGTTGTATAATATCTTTCACTGTAGTCCTCCCTCTGATCCATGTTGATTTTTTACTATCTCTTAGAGTTATCCCTAGCATTGTTCTTTCCATGGCTCTCTGCGCTAATCTGAATAGGTTTTCAGCTCGTTTGGTTAAATAATAATGTATAAATGATAAAGAAAAATTGATACACCAAATAAATCATTTCTTTTATTATAAACTTTTAAAAAATAAGTAACAGACCTTTGATTCATAAACTTTGGACAAAGAATCAATGATCGTCTCAAAAGTAAAAATATTTTCTGTACACTCCATTTCTTCTGATGCACAGAAGGGTTTTGGTCCCGTGCAGGTCATGAAGAAATTGGAGGGAACATTGCTGACAATCCACATCAAAATGCTATACCCGCTTTATGAAAGTTCACTTTGTGACTTCACTTTTAGGAAAGACTTCAAGCTACTACAGCTTTGAACTGTGTCTGTGAGCATCTGTGCTTTATCTGCTTTATTTTGTGCATCTGTTAGCAAGATGTGTCCTAAGGTATCAGAAAATCCCAAGAGAGCTCATACACTTAGCATAAAACTGGCAGACATAGAAGAAGGTTATTTTTTGGTCTGGGAACGCTCAAAAGAATTTCCTATGTAAATTAATGGTAATTGCTTCTTCATTTTATACCATATTGGCTTTCAAAAGTTTTTTATGGGACCACTTTACTTTTGGATAGCAGGGAAAGCTGTATTTATTATCCATAACTAAATTTTAAAATGTGACATTTGCTGGTTCTGAAACCACATTAACTCATTCCCATCCAATTTATTTGTTGGTTTGAATGAGAAAACAACACTAGAGAAGAGATTTAGTATTTTACTAGTTTTTCAATCACTAGTATTGACAGAAATTAAAAATGTTACTATTTCCACCAAAGAAAAGTAAAATGACCTATGAAGTTAATTTTAAATATTTCAATTTATATATCCCTCTTAAATCTGGTATAGTTAAAAATGTAATAAATTATATACCTCTAGTTTCATTTTAGTGGAGGTGCAGAGTGGAATAATAATGGAATAATAGTTACCAGTATTTAATAATTTAAATTGAAATTAAATTGAAATTAGAATTATGAATACCATAGTTTCTCATAATTCCAATTTCAGTTATTAGAAACCGTCAACCAAAACTGTCACCCAAACAGTCAGCATAGGTTTCTTCAGTTTTTAAGCTGGTCCAGCTGGCTGGCTGTGTATGTATGTATGACGTATACAGGCCGCACCGATGGAGCAAGAGGGCTGGAATTTCAACATGTACTACTTATTATGTCTAGAGAAAACGTTTTTTGAAAATTTCCCCTCTGAATAGGTTTTTTAGTGGGGGGTTCAATTCGCAATGTAAGTTTATGCTAAATTGATCCCTTAGTTTATGTCACACATGTTTTTGGAAAATTCAGACTTTTTTGATGATCATTGTCCAACATAAGGGCTGAGAAGTAACTTATTCATTATTATTCAACTTTTTCCAATTTTTTAATTGCTCATCCCCAACATGGCATCTTGCCAAAATACATTGCTCATGTGACAGTTTCTATTGAGTGACTAACCAAACCTGTTCAATATTTATATATAAAAAAACTACCTCCCTGAAATATATGTGTCAAATAGATAAGAAATGTTTTTGGGGTATATCCTTTAATTTATAACTATTGTATGTGTCGCCATTTTATTTTTGCTGTGATGTCTTCTTTTTGTGTCCAAATTTTCAAAATATTGTATAGTAAACAATTCAACTGATCTTTATCAAACTGCTTTTTTCCCCACACTCTTCAATCAATAAACTCTGCTCCAAAATAATGGTCATATCTTCTTTATCATTAGCGTCTCTTCACAGAGGAAAATAGATAATTACAGCTATTGATGATAGATGAGTTAAGACAAATTGAATTAGGAGAAAAAAATATTTTGCTTCTTAGAGATCATTCATCTTAGGATATCAAGAATATTTGTATTTTATTGACTCCATCTTGAAAAAAAATAGGAAGCAAACATTAACAAATCAATCTGAGTAAAAATGCATTACAGATGATTCTTTTTTAACAACACTGGTTTATTGCTGGGTTTAGGTTATCAGGGCTGTCAGAACGAAATTCATATTGGGGGCGGGGTGCAAGCAAAAGTGGAAAAATCTGTTTTTACACCACACCCTTTAGATCGCTGGAAAACACCCCTATTGTAAAAAGTGCACTATTTAATTTATTAATTATCATGAGTTATTCCCCTTAGGCAGACGAGTTCTTATCCACTTATGGTAAGGGGCGCTGCTTTACGTTCTGGTGAAGGAGCAGCCATATTGTTTTGGTTTTTAGTAGATAAGAGAGGCAGAGAACACGTGTGTGTCGTGACCGCGGTCATTGTGAATATATGAATAAAGGATCTCTGTTAGTACGTAATCTTTTGTTGTATTTTTAATCTGTTAATATCTGTCATTATGCCAACTTTACATAATTGATGAATATATGATGCTATTCAGATATCTAATTGATGAAGATAATTATGAACAAAAGGCTGCTTAGGAAATTCTTGAAAATAGAGCTTCAAAATCTGTCAGAAATCAATGTATTTTTCAAGTTATCGACAGACTTTTTCTTTTATTATTTACATATAAAATCAAGACTTGGTATAGGTCTATTATACACCTATGAATTAGCAAAAAATAATTGAAGGGGATAATTGGTTTATTTACTCTTTCTGTAATCTTAAAGCTAGCTCTTTGTAGCATTTTTCAAAAGAATAAGGAACTCATATTAGCAAACTATTGGGTTCAGTGGAAGCTGAAGCACCCCCAGGCCCCCTGGTTCCGACAGCCCTGGGTTATTCACGTGTTCTGACATTTATATGTATC
>VCCN01004110.1:4226979-4241464 GCA_006491835.1 Architeuthis dux | reverse complement strand
ACAACACAAACAACAAGGAGTTCAATTGTCTGAAAAACTCTTATAGACAATATGTTTAGTTTTGTTTCTTTTAATCTTAAAATTTCAAGGGTTTTCAGATGTCAGTGAATTTTTTGTTCTTGAAAATGCTAAAATATTAGTGAGGACAATGGCTTTTGGTGGAACCTAATGCTTCTATTGACCAACTCCAAGACAGAATGTCATGAAGAGAACACCCTGGGAATTTGCAGAAAACTCACCTTATTCTAAACCTTTGTCATAGTGAACCTAAATCAACTTTCTCAACTGACAGGCTTATTCATCATCTGAATAGCTTGGATGTAAACATGGTGAATGCGCGAGTAAAAGCCGGCCCAGACTGCAATAAAATTTCTCTCTAAAGAAATGCACAGATAAAACATGGCTTCCCATTAATAATGTAACATGCAAAAGTAACAGAAGGTTTTGACATTCTATGACTGAATTTAAGGTGGCTTATACCAGGCTCAAAATGTCATAACTATGTTGTGTGCAATCAAAAACAAGACATTTAAAGGACTATATATGATCACCTGAGGACCCGTCAGCCACATGCAAATATTGTAGCCACAAAGACAACATAATCTGCACCAATGTGGTCTGCAAGCTTTGCAAAGTACACTTGTGCTTGAACAAAGAAAGAAACTGTTTTAAGACATACCACACCTCCCTTCTAGTAAAAAATGTGTTAGGGGCTACTAATTCCAAATCATGTATAATCTTAAACATTCCTATTATGTCTCCCCTCGATCCCTCCTATTTTCTAACAATGTTAATGCTAACACTTTTAGCCTATCCTCATAACTCCTACTTTTTAATTCTGGTACTAACTTAATTGCTCGTCTCTGGACATTTTCTAAATGATTTTTATATTTATCCAAGTACAGTGACCAGGTCTGTACACACCTGGATACCTGTCAGTGGGTGATTGAATGCTACCTTCTCATTTAACCCTTTATGGGGCAAGTGACTATATAGGATCACCTGAGGACCCGTCAGCCACATGCAAATATTGTATCCACAAAGACAACATAATCTGCACCAATGTGGTCTGCAAGCTTTGCAAAGTATACTTGTGCTTGAACAAAGACAGAAACTGTTTTGAGGCATACCACACCCGATTAAATTAGCCTGTTTTTGGCCCGCACAATACAATTTAAAAATCAACCCGGAGGTGTTATTTCTCTTGTCAATATCAATTCTTTGTATCTATTCATTATATTGAATGTTATTCTTTAACTCTATGTTTTATTTAACTTTCTGTTTTAATTTTTAATTTTCTTATATTTTTCCATTTTTGATTTTGATCACTTCATCAGAGGGGGTTTTGCTCCCATAAACAAAGAAATTTCATAAAACTTGCAACTGTAAACATCTTGTAATTAAGAACTAATTACAAGATGTTTATAGTTGCAAGTTTTATGACATTTCTTTGTAGTTTAATATACAAAAAGGTTGTTTTGACATCTAAAATAGTTTTAGGGCTGCCCTATCAAGGGTTAAGATGGAAAGTGCTGGTACTGACGTACAAGAAAATCTTCCTTTTAAACTACACAGTAATTTTAATATGTTAACCCATTAACATATAATCGGTTGCCTCACTATGGATTAGTGGTTAGAAAGCTAGTTATACAAACTGTTATTACTGTAAGTAAAGCGTCCCGTCTCTTAAGAGACAACTCCCTATAGAGTATCGAGCCCGGTGATGAAGACCCGGTTTCTGTTGCATGCATCAGTTTAGTGATCCTTGCAAGTCGAGACCAGGACTTTATTCCTACAAGTTTTATGACCACCCCCTTGGCAGAATGCAAGTCCACTGAAGGGATACCTCCACCCTAATCACACAGCTTAGAGTACTCAATTAGCTGCTGAGTGCACAGGGAAATTTGTCCTAATAAAGAGTTTGCCACACTCTTCGCTCATACCAGGAATCGAACCCAGGACCTTCTGTGTGTGAGGCAGACATGCTAACCATTACACCATCCAAGCGGACTGTTATTACTGTAGTAAGTTGAATTATCACTGTGTGACTAACACTTATAGCCTTGAAACAGACTAATAATAGTAGCTAATATATAATAAAAGTAAACAGACAAAATATATCTTTATTATTGAAATTTTCCCTAAATCTATATTGAACAATTGTGAGCAGATATTACATAGAAAAAAAGAAAAGACAGAAACGTTTCAGTATGCATTGCAAGAAATACATATCAACTTATTTCTCTTATTACGATTCCTTAAAAATGGTGGTTCATATTATTGGACAGCTTTCTGAATATCATCATGCAAATTTTGTTTTAAAAAAGCATAAACTACCAACTTCATACATTAGAGGATCTATTTTGCAAAATAATTGTTTTTATAATTTGTTCATCATCTTGATAGCCTCTATCTTTGCATTGTTTCCGATTCTTTGTTTTGCCTTTATTTCAGTTTTTATGGACATTTTGTTTTCTTTTTTCAATAGTTAAAAATAAACATAATCATCAACTCATCTCAAATGGTTGAACCTATATTACCATGGAAACAGATGCAAGAATATGCCAGAAACAGCTACAGTACAGATATACCATAAATAGATTTATATACACTTATGTTCTGACTGAATCTTTTCATTTTTTGTTCTCATGCAGCTTAGCAGCAGTATTTACATGTTCATCATGTGTATCGCAAGTTGCTTACCCCTCTCCATATCTTAGCACTGTTTTGACTGAGAATAGTTAAAAAACTACTGAACATTATATGTATCACTAACTTCCAAGGGAAATTATGAATCACCACCACCCATATATGCTGTGTTGGGGGTGATCAATTATAAATTTGGGCTGTGATCACAAAAACAAGTCTGAATTTTCAAAAAACAAGCGGGCACAAACTAGTGACAAATTTAGTATAAGCTTACATTGAAAATTGAACCCCCCTCTAAAACCCTATTTTGGAGGGGAAGTTAAAAAAAACAAAAACAAGGATTTTCCCTACTCATTGGGGGGAGTGTGCGTACAAGATTTCAAGTTTCTACTATGAACAGTTAGGGCTGGGCAAAATCCGGATACATAGATAGATACATATAAATCTGTGAATACATAAATAACCTAAACCTTTGGTAGCAGTGATTAATAATGATACTCTGAATTCAGGTATGTAGTAGAAATTTTCAATGATCTAACAATTTTTACATTCATTCTGAGTTTCAATGTATTATATTTCAAATAAATTTTCAATCTCTTACTTGAGTTGATCCAATAGCTTTACATGCTGAGCGATTTGAATTGAAGATCATGTAGACTTCATTCCAATATACAAATTAAATAGGCACTCACAGTCACTATCTACAAATGGATATACTGTATTTTGTATGTGTATACTTTTCCCCTATAAATTGTCACCAAAAACAACCCTACATCCTATAAGCTGAATGTCGGTGACAGGAGTTAGGGGTGTTTATGTTTTAACCTACCCATAAATCAAACCTAACCTTTGTTGTGAATTATGAATTACAAATAGCAAACCACAAAATATTTTTGTGTTTGGGAGTTATCGCCCTTGGTTACTCAACAGGTGGCGTCCTTAAAAGACACCATCATAAATTGAGTAGCAGAAGAGAAGGACGTGCAGGATTGGACCTTTCAGTTGGAGTTTACTGAGGTTAATTTAAAACACATATTTACTGTATCACCCGTCCACAAATATCCAGGCTGAGTGTACTGTTCCCACCTTGATAGGTGATAAAGAAGATGAAATTGGATGGCAGGGGGACACTTGAAACTAAAGTCCGCAGGGTTCTTGTTCTCATTCAGAATCACACCGCATTCAACAACTGGAGCTTCTGCTGAATTGTTGTTCAAATGTCAATTACATACAACTTTCATCTACTGAAACCTGATACACGTCAGGGAGTTGAAGGGAGTCAATATGAGTCAGACAAAAATATTACATCTGCTGCATGAATTTGGCATTGATGATCGCATTCTGGTGTGGAATTTTGGAGCTGTTGAACGTTGGATGGAAGGCACTATACAACGACAGTTAGGGGCTGTAGATTATGAAGTAAGAGTAGGTGGAAACATAATGAAACAACACATAGATCAACTTCTGAAGCCTACACCCGAGTCAGCTGAGGTAGTGGTGCCAAATGTTCCTGCAGTTCCTATGGTTTTTCGAACATCTGAAATTCCTGTTTTACCTAGAGGGTCAGTTCCTACAGACTATCCGCCATTAGATACAATGGTTTCTCCCAGTACATCTGAGACCCTTGCTGTTCCGTGTCGCAAATGTCAACCACCGACACGATTTGATGAAAACGTGCCTGGGAGCTTTTAAGTGATGATAGGTGGTGTTGTGAATTACGAATTACAAATGGCAAACCCGTTCTCAACTTTGGACAAAACCTAGGCCCCAGACCTCTAACTCAAACATTCGGAAACCATATTCAAACTAGACATATATTTTGATAAACTCAAATCTTACAAAAACTCTTGGAAAAACAGTACAAATTGCTTGCTTGTTTGTGCGATTGTTTATTTTTTACAAGGGTTTTTATTTGTGGCACAACCGACTGCGCCAATGCCAGTCTCATGTCCAATTCTGCATTAAGTCTATTGCGCTGCTTAGTTTTTATTAGCGTTAAAGCTGAAAATCCAGCTTCGCACAAATATGTTGTTGGAAATGGAAGTAGAATCTTCACTGCTTGCAATGCAAGGGCTTGAAACTTCGAATCGCTGACCATCTTTAACCAAAAGTCCAAATACTTTGAAGATTCAAACACTTGAAATGTCAAGTCGCTATTTAAATCAATGAAGTCCTCTAGCAGACTAAGTACCGGCCGTAAATGTTGACACAATCAACTCGTACATAGTGTCCTCAGTCTCGTCACCAAAGTACTTCGAGAAGTTGAAACTCAGTTGCTGCAAATGCTTTTGTATCACATCCCTGTCAGCCTTGGTAACTCCCACCCGGTCTCATCATTGTCAATAAATGCTTTTAAGGCGGGGAAAAAACCATAAAATCACCTCTTAGTAATGTTGCACGCCACAGCAAAAGTTTTTCTTGGAAAGCATGTACGGAAGACGTACTGTCGATAATGGTTTCTGCCTACCTTTAGTTCATTAACGTTTGCAAAAGAAACTATCATCAAGGTAAGCCAGATAGGCATTCCAGGAGTGCTTTTTGACCGCTTCGACAAGTTCATGGTTTGATGACCCCAAGAAAGCAGTCACTTTACTCCAGCAATGCAGAAACTCTGCACAATACTTTGATACGTGGGAGACAACCCACGGAACAGTGAAAGAGCAGAGGCTTGTGCTCAGCTCCCATCTCTTCAATGCACGGAAGTGTCTTGAATTCAAAGCTCTTCCCCTGATAAAATTGACAATCCTGATGACGTTACTCAAAACAGAATTCAGTTCTTCACTGTGAAGCTTGGAGGCCAAGTGTTCCCTCTGAATAAGACAGTGGACTGCATTAATGATTTCGTTTTGGTTTTGCTCGTGTCACAAAACCACTGTGCCAACCAATCGTGGATGCTGCCACATTCATGCAAATAGAGCAACAATTCTTCCTCCGAATGTTGTTTTTCACATGAAAAATGCAAAAATACATTCCCCTGTCATTTTGCCTTCCATGTCATGGCAGAGAAGCACTTCTCATATCAAAATTCATTCAAAATTGAATACATCCAGACAATTTCATTGAAATTGGCCAATTAGTATTTTTTTAGTGGATTTTTAAAATGTGTTAAAAATGTCCTAATGCTATTTCTACTATTCCACCAGTTTGCAATGTAAATATTATTTTTAACTACGATTATTTCCGAACATATATGGTCTGCAGAAATTATTTCTAGTTGATATTTTTCTGCATTCTTTCTTCTATTAATAAACCCAAAGATTATTACGATAAAAATAATAGATTTCCAGTTTCAGGCGTTTTAACAACACATGTCGTGTTTTTGTGAAAAGTTTGTGGAGGATGCTACTGTCAGCCAAATATAATATATTCTTGCACAGCGGTAGAGTTAAGGTAAATCAAGCGATGATGCATAACGCATCTTTTTTATCTAAATTCATGTTCAACAATTAGTGTGAATTCAATATCCACACTAAGGCACAAAACTGCACTACAACTGCTGACTGCTAAGTGCTGACCTAAGTACTCATTTAACAGTGTATAGAAACCCAATAGTAAATAACTAGTGTGCACCATAACAAAATCACGCAAGTTAAGCATATCGCATGTCCTTTGGTACATATATCAAGCATATCGCATGTCGGTGGAATTAATAAACAAACGGAAAGATGTCAGCATCTTTAGCTCAGATGTGTACTTCAGAAAAGTAGCAGCTTCCCTTGAAAAGATTCTCATTCATTCAGCTTTTCCGGGCCCACCTAGATATCCTTTCGGGTCCCACCTGGGAAGCGATGCCCCCGCCCCCTAAGAATGCATCAGAGCTTCTTATAAGAAAAGATTTCCCCGCAAAATCTTATAAATTAGCTTCCTTCCTTCATCTTGCTTCCTTCTTTCATTCGTAACTTTAATTCTTTCTTTTTCTCATTCATCCATTTCCTTCTGTTTCACTACCCTCTTTGTTAGGATTATTATGACAGATTTTAATTCTTTCTTTTTCTCATTCATCCATTTCCTTCTGTTTCACTACCCTCTTTGTTAGGATTATTATGACAGATTTAAAATGCAACAAAAGACGTACTCACAGATCCAATTTATTCACACACATACATATTTACAGTGTCTCCACACCTTCAACCAATATGGCTTCCCTCGACCCACAATGTAAACAGTGGCGCCTTACCGGAAGTCGATAAGCGCTCTTCTGTCTAAGGGGAATAACTCATTCAGACAAAAGAATATTTACTTAACGTTCTTGACTTCATTTCTATGACTGCTGGGGGAAATCTTTGTTTTACGGGGGTCAAAGGGCTCAATTTGCTCGAAATCTTACAAGGTGTTAGCCAGATTTGTTCCCCTGGCTTGTACGCCTATTGCTGGGATATATATGTCCCATAGATCTCTTTTATAGGTCTACTGCAACATTTTAATTCGGGCATTAAGCACTTTAATAGTTTAGACTTGAAAGAGTTCATTTCCTTTCCAGTCCCTCATATATGTAACTCTTTGATTTATTTATTTCTCGTTCACCTTCACTCACCTCTTTGACTTGCCCCCCCTTCCTTTCTTTCATCTCTCATCCTTTCTTTTTATTTCACGTTTTTGATTCCTTCAATTTTTTTTTCATTTTGTGACACATTCTCTTCTTTCTTTATTCTTCTCTCTATTTCTTCTTTCATTCATCCCACCTAACTCTTTCAAACTTCTTCACTCTTAATTCTTCCACACTTTCTTTTCATTTCCAAATTATTCTTATTTAATCTCCCATTTTACTTTCATATTTGTAAGAAACCATCAAGCAAAACTGTCGACATAGGTTTCTTCAGTTTTTAAGTCAGTCTGGATGGCTACCCATGTATGTATACCAGCCTCCCAAAGGAGCTTAGAGGACTGAACATTTAGATTTTACTCGTTATTATCTCTAGAAAAAACTTCTTTTTTTTCATTTTAACCCACCAACTAAATAGATTTTTATCAGGGTTTCAATTTGTAATGTAAGTTTATGCTAAATTGGTCCCTTAAGTTAAGCAGTATTCACACTTGTTCTTTGACCATTCAGATGTTTTTAGTGATCACTGCCCAACAAAATGTGACTTGTTCATTGATCACCCTTTTTCAAATTATTTAATTGATCACCCCAACATGGCATGCTGCCAAAAGACGTTGGTCACATGACGGTTTCTATTGAGTGACTAACCAGACTTGTTACCTTTTTAATTTATTAGTTCTGGTCATTTCTTTTTGTTTATCTATTACTTCACATTTTGCGACCATTTTACTTTTTAACTTAATTCTTTCCCTTTCTTTCTTCTTCATTTTTTTTATTCATTCTCTCTCTCTCTTTCCCCTTTAATCATTTCCTCTTACAGGCATACTTTCTTCTCCATTCCCCCCCCCCTCCTTACTTCTAATTCTTCCCTTGAAAACCTTGTGTTAAGTAAGTATCTTGAGTTATACCCCTTAGCCACAAGAGCACTTATCCACTTCCGGTAAGGTGGTGCTGTTTTACGTTCTGGTGAAGGAGCAGCCATATTGTTATTGTCATTAGTAGATCATAGAGCTCGAGAACACACGTGTGTGTGTCATTGACCACAGTCATTGTATGTATAAAGGACCTGTAAGTAAATCTTCTGTTTGCTTTTTTGATCTGTTAATATCTGTCATTAAACCAACTTTGCATTTTTCTACTCGTATTTTTCAATTCTTCTTTCTTATTCATTCCTTTTCTTTCACCTTCCAATTTTTTCTTCCCTTCTCTTCATAAATTTCTCTTTCACTTCTTTCATCATTCTATTCCTCTTGTTCTTCAATTTTCTTTCAACCTATCTTTGTCTCTCTTTTTATTTCTTTTTTTCATCATTTTCTAAATTCTCCTTTTTACTATTTTTTTTCCTTATTAGTTTTTTCTTTTTCATTCCTTTCTTCCTATTTTCTTCTTCTCTCTTTTTTGTTTCCTTCATCTTTTTTTTATCCCTTTTCTATTTCCCATGTTCTTCCCTTTCTTTGCTAACCACACTTTTTTTTTCATTTCTCTTTTGACATCTCATTCTCTTCATATTCCTTTCCTTCTGTCTTTCCTTTTGAGCCCTTCCTTCTTTCCACCACCTTCTTCATCTTTTCCTTCCCTTTTTTTTCTTCTTCATTTCATTCCCCATCATTTTTTGCTTTTTCTTTCCCTATTTCTTATGCTTATTCCTTTCTTTTTTTATTTCATTCGAATGTCTCTTCTTTCTTCTTTTCATTCTTTCTACCCCTTTCTTCACCCTTTCCTTCCCTTTTTCTCTTCATTTCTCTCTCTCCTTTTTATACAGATTTCTTTTTTTTTCATTTCAGTCCTCATGATTTTTTGCTTTTTCTTTCCCTACTTCTTACGCTTATTCCTTTCTTTTTTTATTTCATTCGAATGTCAGCCTTTATCTTCTCTTCTTTCTTCTTTTCATTCCCTTCCTTCTTTCCTTCCTCTTTCTTTTCTTCCCAACCCTTCCATAGTTCATCTCACTTAATCCATAATCATTTCGGACATCCTTCTTCCTCTTTGCACACTACACTTTGCATTCTCTGTGTTTTTCATGATTTGCCAATCCAAGACTCTCAGTTTGAGCCACTGACGCCAGTGTCAGCTCAATTTTATTGCAGCCAATTGAAAAACGATTATTTTCACGGAAGAATATCAATTGTGATCTAAAATTCAGTTAACGAGATTTTATTACATTGCATCATTGCAGGAATTCTCAAAAGCTTCCTATAAGAACAACAGCAGAGATGTTGTTCCGATATTGTCTTTGTTTGTAGAGTCTGTTGGAATGATACAGTTGATACAAACACATGACAGGAATGATTGAGAAGATTAAAAAAGGAGATTTTCAGCTGAAAGACAAAGGAAGACTCTGGAAGACTTCAGAACTTGAAAATTGATAAATTGGACAAACTATTGAAGGAATATGCCTGGATCTACACCTGCTCATATTGCATCGACTTTTGTGCATTTTGCGTGAGACTCGCACATTTTGATACGTTCTCACAGTCTCACGCATTAATGGAAAATTCTCGCACTTTTTTATAAAAAGTGTAAAATTCTCACGCATTTTATGAAAGGTGAGACATTTTATAAAAAGTGGATTTTTTCTTAAAAGTGTGAACCTTTTGGTTAGTGATTAACAATTGTTGGTTGTTTATTTGTATGTATTCAGTATATTTTTACAGAACTTAGGAACATTATTTTGACAGATCATATACATAACTTTTGAAACACATTTAAAGTTGGGTAGGTGAAGCGTTTCCGCCCCCTTTTCCAAACGGGTACGATTCTCACTCATTTTCAACATTGAAACTTGACACGTATCTATTACGCAAATTCATTTATTGTTAAACAGGACGAGGTTGGCATTTGTTTAATTAAGCCCTCAAGTGAGTGGGACGTAATGATTCAGTTAAGGGATTCATTATAATTTACGTTTATTTTCAGTCTTTTTTTGAATGGCTTGACAGCACTTTAAAGTCTAAAGTTTAATACATTTATTTATTTATTCAAATCTTTTTGTGGAACTGCCAAAACAACAAAAGGACGTTGCTTTACGATATAATTATTACCAGTGGTGGAAATGGCGTGGTACGCAGGGGTACAGCGTATACCTACTTCTCAATTTCCACGTTTTGTATGTTTAATGTCTACTAGATGGAGATATTACCATATACCTAGTTCCAAAAATCCAGCCTTACTGTACCATGATGCATCAGTGTGGTGCACCGCCAAGATACCATTGTGGAAACTCTGGCACTTGACGAGACTTCAATCATTGGTTCTTCGGGTCACAGCTGAAAATGGGAAGGTGGGTCATCTCGAAAGATAACAAGGCAATGCGAAAAATAGGTGTTTTAGTAATTCGATTTATTTGCAGTTTTGGGAAACTGCCCGATAAAATGAGAAGAACAAAGCAAACTACTATTTCCTACATCCACCCCTCGCCCCCCAACCCATCTTCATCATACCGTGGACAACTCCTATTCATCGTAGTAGTCCCAACATCTGGTCCTAGACATTCTGGCTTCAGTCGTCCACCTGATCTCTAGCCAAAATAACTTCCCCTCTCCTCTGCCCAGCCAATCCACCCATTGCCCATAGCTGTCCTCATCCCCTGGTGACCTATTTTCCATGGAAGACCTTTTTGAAACTCAAAGATTTTCTGAGACACTATACTAACATGCAAAAATGCTCTATTTCTATTAGCCCCCACACTACTTAGCTACATTACCATATACCTAGTTCTCAAAACTTGGAGAAGAATTAGATGTGAGTTAGTGAAATCATTTGACTGATGCATTGGAACAGAGAAAACCTTTTTCTACTTGGGAAGTCAACTGATGATTTTGCTGCATGACATCACCTGTCCTCATGTTACAAATGCGAGTAAGCAAACAATAATGGAGCTTGTGCATGTGGCCATGGGCATCCACTCCACCTTTTCCAGGGCACATATATTTTCAGGGGAAGAAGGGTCACAAGCATACCTTTCCAGGAGGGGTGGCCAAACGATAATCCGGAAGATATCCGCTTGTGGAGAAAGTGCTGCACTCACCACCATTTGTAGTGCAAGCAAAAACGAGCGACTGTATGATCCAGATGTCAGATGGTTCCCTTTACCATTGACGGAGATGTATGACCTGACCCCAGGGTGACATGATGGAATGAGCACCAGCAAATAATAATACAATCTTTATATGGGAACATTAATTTGGTGTTACATAAAACAGTTGTACTGCACCATTGGCCTTTATTGACTTTAAGGTTCCATCTTTCCAAACCTGTCACCTTTAGACTATCAAATCAAAACTGGAATCGTTTTTTATTAATCACTGCTACCAAAGGTTTAGTTAATCACTGCTACCAAAGGTTTAGTTAATCATTGCTACCAAAGATTTAGTTAATCATTGCTACCAAAGATTTAGTTAATCATTGCTACCAAAGATTTAGTTAATCATTGCTACCAAAGATTTAGTTAATCATTGCTACCAAAGGTTTAGGTTTTAATTACCGCTACCAAAGGTTTAGTTAATCACTGCTACCAAAGGTTTAGGTTTTAATCACAGCTACCAAAGGTTTAGGTTATTCATGTGTTCACACATTTATATGCAACTATGTATCTTTTTCACATCTATCTATGTATCCGGACTTTGCCCAGCCTTAACTGTTCATAGTAGAAACTTGAGATTTTGTACACACACTCCTCTCAATGAGTATGGAAAATGTTTGTTTTTGTTTTTGTTTTTTGAAGCTTCCCCTCCAAAATAGGGTTTAATAGGGGGTTCAATTTTCAATGTAAGTTTATGCTAAATTGGTCACTAGCTTGAGCCCACTTGTTCTTTAGTGATCACAGCCCAATTTTTTAATTGATCACCCTCAACACAGTATATATGAGTGTCAGTGATTCATAATTTCCCTTGTTATTTTTATTTTAAAGATAAAATACACAATTCGCCTGAAAGGTGGCATAAGGTCATAGAAAGCCAGAGATACTTTGATAACTGAATAATGATGCTATGAATTTTTATGAATAAAAGATTTTATCAGAAAATATGCTGGAAAATATTGCATCAACCTATATCTCACAAGGTCACTGGTGGTGACAAACAAAGGCTTATAACAATAGGCTGGAGATTTACAATGTTCTGGAAAGGAATTTAATCCAAGTATAAATATTAATGAGCCTAGAGAAGTCAGTGAGATCTTAGCCAGAGTGCTAACAACCAGAGATTCCTCTATCATAAATAGCACAGGTCAAATGGTATTATTGTGCCAGCTATAAAGATATTGAAAAGCTATTAATATTCTTAATGGAGCCTTTCATTAATATGGCCTTCTTGAAGACTTTACTTATTTCATTGGTCCATAAATTTTCTGTTCCAGCAGCCAAATTCAACAATGAGTATTTCTCGGTGTTATAAGCATAACTTTGATTTGCAAAACTTCATTTATCTGCACACTACAAGGGTGGATCAATAAGTCTATAGCCTGACACATAGTTATTAGCTAAAATTTGAGTGCTGTTAGCTCAGTTGTAAGAGCAGATTCTGCATATAAGGTGAGCAAATATAAGTTCCCAATTAATAAATGTCTTTATAATTATCATATTCTGTCAGATATAAAAATTATCCATACTTTGAATTTCACACTATGGTGGATATGGTTAGACAATGTTGAAAAGAAAGGATGAGAACAGCGTGTTACATCACAAACATGTTTATTATCATGAAGATAAATCTTTATGCATTTCATTGTTGCATTATATTATATGCCAGGTGACCTGGTTTGACACACCCCACCACTACACATACCCTAGCACGCAAGCCACCACTCAGACCCACCTAAAAATCCCCAAAAGTACAGCCACTATCTAAACACACCACCGCCACCCACTTCAACACCCATACACTGACCCTTCCAAAAAAAGTAACTCCCCATTTAACAAACGAGGTCACCTGGCATATAATACACAAAACACATCTCGTTTCTACTCTGTTATGTTCAAATTTCTTCTGAGGACGTCGTTCGCAACGACGAAATGCATAAAGATTTATCTTCATGATAATAAACATGTTTGAGACGTAACACGCTGTTCTCATCCTTTCTTTTCCACATTGTCTAACCATATCCACCATTCTGTCGGATTCCCTCACATCCATACAACAAACATTTCACACTATATAATGTCCTATTTCTATGATTGATTTTCACCACTGAATTAAGTGCATTGACAAGCAAGGAGATTGACCTTTCAATTCTGGCATCATTTGATCCATAGTTTTACGCTTAGCTCTTAAGCTTCTTGGTTTATTCATAAAATAACTTTGTCTTCAAATCCATCACTCCTGTCTCAATTTATCTCTGTCAATGTATTCGGTTGTGTCTTTCTGTCTGTCTGTCCACAAGATATCTCCAAAAGTACTCTGAATTTCCATGAAATGTTGTGAAAGGGTGGGTAATAGGCTACGGAAAAAGTGATTAGATTTTGGGGTGGATTGTTGTATTCTGTCCGAATACTGTAATTCACAGGTCAATACAGCCACTCAGTATCATCCTCATCATCATCATCAGCCGTTATACGTCCACTGCTGGACAAAGGCCTTTCCAAACTCCTTCCATGACGACCTTGATTGTGCTAACCTCTGCCAAGTCTTACCAGCAAACTTTTCTATCTCGTCCCTCCATCTTGTGTTTGGTCTTTTCCTACTTCGTTTACTGCACCATGGGCACCAATCGGTTAGTCTTTTCCCCCCATCTATTGTCATCTCTTTTTGCTAGGTGGCCAGCCCATCTCCATTTTTGCTGCTAATTAGTTGTATAATATCCTTCATTCTGGTCTTCTCTCTGATCCATGTTGATCTTTTTCTATCTCTTAGAGTTATCCCTAGCATTGTTCTTTCCATGGCTCTCTGCGCTTTTGTTAGGCAATGATCACACATACACAGGTTTAACATAGGGTTTGTATTACATTTACCTAATCTGATAACTAAATGTCCGTTCACTAGTTCGACACAAAATCAGTTGACACACAGTCGTTAGGTTTACAAGTTTCGCACCACAAAGCGAATACTTTGCAAAAGAAAGGACTTGAACTCTCTCTCAGTCTTTTATGCAAGTCCTTTATAGTTGCCTAACCATGTGACTTTCTTGGGCTGGTCCAAGCTAAGAATAGGGGTGATACCTGTTATGTCGCACCAACAATGTAAAGTTGTTTATAACAATGAATTTGATAACATAACAATGAATTGTTCCAATTTTTATATCCTTTGTATAATATTATTAATCACTGCTACCCACCACACTGTTTTATTGCTGGGTTTA
>VCCN01004110.1:4178877-4191217 GCA_006491835.1 Architeuthis dux | reverse complement strand
GAAGTAACTTATTCATTGATCACCCCTTTTTGCAATTTTTTATTTGATAACCCCGAACACGACAAGGTATATGGTAAGGCTGTATCTAGAATTTTTGCTCAGGGATCACAGAATGGTAGATCAGAGATGACCAAAGAGAATCTGTACAGCTGAGGATTTTGGGGTACTATTAGCCCCCATGGGTAATTTTTAAAAAATATGGCCTATTTCGGAGTCATTATAACCTACACTTAAATTGAGAAGTAGATATACGTCTTACCCTCTCATAGCCCCCCCCCCCCCCACTGCTCATACCATTCAATATTCACTTGTTGATTGCTAAACAGCCCTGTTGGCTGAGAGATAAAACCCCCACCCCAAACAGGGGCCACCTGTCCTTTCACCAAAGTCACAAGACTCTAGTTAAAAAAAACTTTGACATTAAATGACCCATCAAGGGTTGATATACTACTAAACAAATCAATCAATCAATCATTGATAGCTAAAGCTAACAATTATTAACACTAATAAACAAGCAATCACCAGTATTAGTCATGAATTAAGCAATAAAATCCTAATGTAAGCTTGGTTTAATTACAGATATTAACAGATTAAAAATGCAAACAAAATATTTACTTACAGGTCCTTTATTCAAACAATGACTGCAGTCACGATACACACACGTGTGTCCTTCCAAGCTCTCTCCTCTACTAATAAGACAATGCAATATATGGCTGCTCGTTGACCAGCACCCCCTAGCGGAAATGAATAGGAACTCTTCTGCCTAAGGGGAATAACTCATGACCTACTTAACACTAATTTATAAACACATGTAAGCCTGAATCCAGCTGTGCATGTCTCCCTCAATCAAGGTTTTTTATTCTCAAACACAGGGGTCCCAAACCTTTTTTTGTACCGTGGACCAGTTTAATATTAACAATATTCTTGCAGACCAGCCGACAGGTTAATCATGACCGGAATATAGATGATAGGTCATCTATAAGTCACTTATACACTCAATTTCATTTCTAAAAGGGTTTATCAAACAAATTTGATATTAAGATCCAAGGAAAGAAATTTGTTTTTATTTTACAAAGAAAATCATATTGTTTCCTCTCAGCGAGGTAGCGTGTGCTTTGCAGCTTGGTACCAGTCCGGGGCCCTGTGGTTGGGGACCATTGCTCTACCAAACAGGTCTGATTAGTCACTCAATAGAAACAGTCATGACTAACTTGTTTAGCAGCATGCCTTTTTAGGGGTGATCAATTAAAAAACTGGAAAAACTGGAAAAAGGTGAGATCAATAAATATGTTACTTCTCTCACCTTTTGTTGGCCAGTGATCACTAAAAAAGTCCAAATTTTCAAAAAGTTAATGCTGCTGGACACAAACTAAGGGATCATAAAATTACATTGCAAATGGCACCCCCACCTAAAAACTTATTTAGGAGGAAAATTTTCAAAAAACAAAACATATTTTTTCTAGACATAATAAGGAATAAATATTTAAATTTTCAGTCCTCTAGCTCTATTGGTGCATCCTGTACGCCTGATATATAGACTGCCAGTCAGACCAACTTGAAAATTGAAGAAACCTATGGTGACAGTTTTGGTTGACGATTTCTAATAACATGTCTGTTTAACTCTTTCTTCCCTGATCACGCCTCTAGGTGTGATAATAAATTTCACTCCTGCCCTGATCACATAGTAGAAGCTTGATCTCATATTTGCATTATTTCCTGGGCAACAAAAAAGATTTACTAAAAAAATACCTTTTTTGATTAACTTTTTGCTGGTTTTATTACACTGGACTTGGAAGTGATACATTGGGAATAATCACTGAAAATTTAGTAAGTGTACATTTAATATTAAAAGAGATATAGCAATTTATTTACTGCCCATTGTATTTTTTTGTTCAGCAACAGACTGTTAGATTAGTTTCAGGGCACACAGACACATTGTTAGAGCAGACAGTCAGAGAAGTAAGCGATCATGGCTGGCAGGCAGGAAAGAAAATGTTAATGGTGCTGATAATTTTCTTTTCATGTGTCTGGATTACTGAGAAAAAGAGGAGAGATTTTAAGAAGTTTTCTTTGTCGGGAGAAAAACTGTTTACTGTTCTTACACCACGAATCTGAAATCTACTAAGAGGAAAAAAAAATCAGTTGTTTTTTACCTACATTTATCAAAACACTTTTTTCCTTGTACACTTTTGTTTTTGTAATGTTTCAAATAAGAATAAAAGGACAAAAGAAACGGAAGGATAAAACAAATGCAAAAGTAAAATAAAAAAATAGGTCTGTTTAGTCTCTCAATAGAAACCGTCAAGTGACCAATCTCTTTTGTCAGGATCGGGGTGATCAATTAAAAAATTGTAAAAAGGTGTGATCAATGAATAACCATTCACCATTCATTGGGTGGTTGTAAGCTTGGTTTAATGACAGATATTAACAGATTAAAAATGCAAACAGAAGATGTACTTACAGGTCCTTTATTCAATACAATGACAGTGGTCACAATACACACATGGCTTCTCGAGCTCCTTGATCTACTAATAACCAAAACAATATGGCTGCTCCTTCAACAGAACGTAAAACAGCGCCCCTTAGTGGAAGTGGATAAAAACTCTTCTGCCTAAGGGGAATAACTCATGATACTTACTTAACAGTGGTGATCACTAAAAAAGTCTGAATTTTTATTAAACAAGTATGAACACTGCCAGACACAAACTGAGGAACCAATTTAGCATGATCTTACATTGTAAATTGAACCCCACCCACTAAAACACCTCTTTTGGGGGTAATTTAAAAAACAAACGTTTTTTCTAGACATTATAAGGAATAAATGTCAAAATGTGCATCATTCTAGCTACATTGGTGTGGCCTGTACACGTAGATAGCCAGTCAACCAGACCCACTTGAAAACTGAAGAAACCTATGTTGATGTTGACAGTTTTGGTTGGTAGTTTCTAATAAAAAAAAGGAGAGGCAGAAAAGATTAGCATTGAAAAAAAAGAAAGCAAAATAAAAAGAAAGACAAAAGTGTAAAACGATAGAAGAGGGGAAGCGCTCAAGAAAACAAGGATCAGAATAATTGGAAAATAATAGGGAAAAAAGCAGATAAAAAAAATGCATCCAAATTCAGGGATTGAAACCCGAATGAATTTCTTACATTGAAGGTTTGTGATGGGTTTCAGCCAAAAATCAGGTCTTTGAACCAACTAAACACGAAAAGAAAACACAAGAATGTTTGGATGATAGCCTGTTTAGGGATCTTGAAGAGATGGTTATGTAGCGCTCTAACATTGGAAGAAGAATAAATAAAGAAGAAGGAAAAATGAGGAAAAGAAAGTACGATTGAATAAATAAATAAATGAAAAACAAGTAAAACAAACAAGTCTGGTTAGTCACTCAATAGAAACCGTCATGTGACCAACGTCTTTTGTCAGCATGCTGTGTTGGGGGTGATCAATTGAAAAATTGTAAAAAGGGGTGATCAATGAATAAGTTACTTCTCTTACCCATTGTTGGGCAGTGATCACTAAAAAAAGCCTGAATTAAAAAAAAAATAGCATTAATGCTACCAGACACAAACTAAGGGACCAATTTAGCATAAACTTACATTGCCAATTGAACTCCCCCACTAAAAAATCTATTTAGGGAAGGAGTTTTCAAAAAGCAAAAAAGTTTTTTTTTTAGACATAATAAGGAGTGATGTTGAAATTCTCAGCCCTCTAGCTCCATTGGTATGGACTGTACACATGATAAATACTTACAGCAGGCCAGCCTCGAAAACTGAAGAAACCTATTTTGACAGTTTTGGTTGATGGTATATAAAACAAGGATGAATAGACAAATGAATAAGCACTAGAAAGAAATTGAAAAAAGCAAAAAGTGAAGATTGAAAACTGAGAAGAAAAAAGAAAGAATAGACAAAAGAATAAGCATTGGAAAGAAATTGAAAAAATACTGAAGTAAAAGGAAGAAAGGCTAAAACGAAAGACAAAAAGTGAAGAAGTAAAGAATGATATACTTTATTTGGCTTTTGATAAAACTAGGACAATCACCATTTGTGCGTGTTACCTCTCAACACTTCCACTTAACAATTGTCTTGAAAACTTTGAATTGTTCCATTGTCTGACTAAAGACAATTATTGATGACCCACTTGTGATACACTCTTTCCCAATTTAGATTCATACTCTTACTTCTGGGCTTCGCTGGGAGATGAATTCCTGACATACATATATATCAGATATCAGAATGCAATTATAGAAATTGTAAGAAAAACAATAACTAGTGATCAATCAATTCCTGGAATATTCATTTAGTTATTTCAGCTGCCACATCAACCTAACCTTTTAGAAATTGATGCTGGCAACTAGAATCTTCCACTCTCTCGCTCTTCCCATGTCTCATTGTACAATCTACTTATATAACGAATAGTGTGGATGTTTCTACGTCTGTAAAAATTGACTCTTCCTATTAAAGATAACAATTTTGCTGATAAAAATATCTCCGATGTACTATTTGAAACAATGGTCTCTTCCACTGAAATGAATTCAGTAGATGTTTTTTTCCCCCAAAATATCATATATCTGAATTTGTTCATGGGGGTTAACTACTGCCAATAATAAAGTCATGTCAACTAGATTGATATAGGGGTATTTGGCTTCATGTCGACTTTTAGTTTTCCCAGGGGGGGCTCAAATAAAAAAATGTTACGTTGAAGCTATTCGATTTTTATTACATAGAAACACGTATTATCAGTAATAACATTTAACGATTACCAATACCATGCTTGTATCAAAGTCCATAATTACCACTAATATTTAAAAAAAAGAATGTTCGAAATAGATTAAATTTGCGTTAAAAAAATGTAAATTTTAAATACCTTCAATGTAAAATACATTCTGAACAATTTTTTGTTTTAAATACCTTCAGTGTAAAATATGTTCTGAACAAATTTTTGTTTTAAATACCTTCAATGTAAAATATGTTCTGAATAAATTTTTGTTTTAAATACCTTCAATGTAAAATATGTTCTGAACAATTTTTTGTTTTAAATACCTTCAATGTAAAATACGTTCTGAATAAATTTTTGTTTTAAATACCTACAATGTAAAATATGTTCTGAACAAATCTTTGTTTTAAATACCTTCAATGTAAAATATGTTCTGAAAATATCAAACGAAAAAAAATAACTAAACAATGCAATACTTTTGTGTATTTTTAAAAGAAATTAAATTAATAGTGACAAAGTTTTACCTGTATTGTTTGTCAATTAATGCCAGGGGAGGCTTGACCACTCGACAATTTTCCCTGGGGTGGCTCGAGCCCCCAAGCCCCCACGTAGTTGGCGCCAATGCCTATCATCATCAACCTGCAAATCAGGGCATGAAGTGATCATCTTTTAAGAATAAAGTCATGATTTCTACTTTTGCTATCTTGAATAAATTTTTTAAAATTGTCAATTTGTGATTTGTCTTGAAATTGTATTGCTATAACAAAGGGAGAGACGTTACTATTCTAGTATCTACTTACATAATATGCCAAGTGTATGTCTATATTTTGTTGGTAACATTTGTCAAGGGAGATAATTATTAAATAATAATCTTAGAGTAGTCTGCCATATTTATTTATTTTTGAAAATGCATAAAAATTCTGGGTTCATTCTGGTTGAACATAAACAAGACTAGCATTCCAAGAGCAATTATGAATCACTGCCACCCACATATGCTCTGTTGGGGGTGATCAATTCTAAAAAAAGGTCTGAATTTTCAAAAAACAAGCCGGCGCAAACTAGTGACCAATTTAGCATAAACTTGCATTGCATATTGAACCCCCCTATAAAAACCTATTTTGGGAGGAATTTTCAAAAAACCAAAAAACCAAAAAAACATTTTCCTTGTCATTGAGTGGAGTATGTGTGCAAAATTTCAAGTTTCTACACTGAAGTTTAGTGCTGGGCAAAGTCTGTATATATAGATAGATACATAGAGACATATAAATGTCAGAACACATGAATAACCTAAACCCAGCAATAAACTAGTGTTGTGGGTAGAGGTGATTAAAAACACAGAACAACATAATGTTTTTGATATTTTACAATGCAATTGCAGAATTATTAAAATACTGCTGTCATTTTTTTATGGCATGGGTCAATTAGTTAGATATATAAAATAACACTTACCTGACATATTGAGATATAGGATGAGTAATTAACATCATTACTCTACGGGATATTATGACAGATATTAACAGATTTAAAATGCAACAAAAGACATACTCATACAGATCCAATTTATTCATACATATTTACAATGGCTGTGGTCAACGACACGTGTGTCTTCTTAATCTTTTCAAAACCAATATGGAGGCTTGCCCACCAGAACATGAACAGTGCCCCCTTACCGGAAGTCGATAAGTGCTCTCCTCCCTAAGGAGGATGACTCAAGATACTTACTTAACAATTTTAAACCATTCGCTATGGAAGATCATACCTGTAAACATCTTTTGCTTTAATAACTGGAAAAGTTCATAATAAAAATTTCTTTTCTTTGAAAAAAAGATTTTTTTTTTCTTTTAAGAAAAGATTTTTTGTATAATTAGATGAATGAATTAGAATGAATCAAACCTTATTACGTTTTTATGTATATTTTTATATTAATATTACTTTTGAATTTGTCACATTTTTAAATATTCATGTGTGATTTTTTTTCTTTAAAATTTAATTTTAATAAAAAGTTTTAATACATGGATTATTCAAATCTTATAATACACAGATCAAAGTATTCTTAAACGCAGATATTAAGCTTATGATTTTATTTAAATATATATGAATAAATATATGTAAACTAGTATATACCTGTCAAAAATGACAGGGTTATTTATGTATGGATTGTCAATAAGGAGCCAAAAGTGATTTTATTAGGTAATTCTTTTTTAATAATTCAAATATCCTAATTTTAAGTTTTTTGAAAGTCTAAACTTAAGAAAAGTCACCACAGACATTGTGTGGTGTGAAAAAATAAGTCATAGAAACTTATTTTATTAAAAATATAACTTATTTCCTTAAAAAATAAAATTGATGGCCAAATCTGACACATCTAGCCTTTTTAAAAAGCATTTGGCCATGAACCTTTTGGTTTATTTTGACTTTTCTTTTTGGTGTGTGCTGAGAGTATTTGCATTTGGCCATTTTTCTGAGATTTTTGGCCTGAAATATCTTCAAGAATCCAGCAACTGCTTCCCCCTTCCAATTGCTTTCTCACTGTTGGCTTACATCAAAAGAAGATGAAAGGAAGGAGACAGACAGACAGTCTCGTTCAGCGTTCCATTGACACATTTTGTCTATAGATTTTGATTGGTATTCTTCATTGCTATAATTCTTTTATTAGCTATACAATGTATTTCATGTGGACCACTCCATTATGAAGTGTAGGATATGTCGGGTAGCGGATACAACAGACAGCCAAACATCATACAAACATATTCATTTACATATTTGGCTTATATATGTATAGATAATTTCCTTTAATTATTGTGTTTCTCTTGTTTACTGCATGAATAAATATATATAAATAATTTCTATGCGAAAGTGTTCATAAAAGCAGAAGCTACTTACACGTATGATATTCTATAGTGAAAATCGGCAATGGTTTAAAATGCTGAAAATGTACATTTGAAGAAAGATTTGCACCATTTTATGCAAATGAGGATGCAAACCAAAACAATAACATGATTACAACCCCACCCACTTGAGCTTAACTTTCAGACGGAATTAATAAATGCAAAAACATTATTTGAGATAAGAGCGTCTAGCAATTTCCCAATTACTGAACATTTTTCTTGTATAGATTACCATACTTATTTATTGTATTTTAAGCCTCTATAACTTTTTTAATAATTGATATTGTTCATACAAGTCTGCTGGGGCATACTTAAAGGGGGGGGTGCTGGGGGATGCTGTTTCTGTCGGCAAATTTCTTTCAGATTTGGCTGATTTTTTCCAATTTAGCCGATAAAAATCTACAATAGCCGATTAAATCGGGTAAGTTTAATAAAAGTTAATGTTCAATTTTTTATTAATAATTTGTTCTGAAGTCTTATTTTATTTGTAAAGTGGGCTTTAAATGAGTATACATATATGTACAGTGGAATGCGCTTAATACAACCATCAGTTTTTAGAACCAGCCACACAATAGGACCAATTTTGTAAGAACCGATTCAAACATGTGATCATCACTAATTTGCTTCGTTTATTATGACCAATGCACCGTCTATTTGGACCAAGCAGCAGTGCTACCGAATTAACATTTGTTTTAAATAAAATCTGATAGAATTACTAAAAGTATATTTTTTAGTTCTCAAAACAATTATCTTTCAAATATTTTTAGTCTGTGACTGAATTTAATGTAAAATTTTTTAAATAAAAAAAGTAGCTGTAAAAGGACTTAACTTTTGAGTTTTTACGCAAGTTGTCCCCCTTTAATTCAAGAAACTTTTGGATGTTTAATGCATAAAGGATTAAGTTGTTCAGTCAACAGGACCAGCCAGTTATTGGGTCCAAAAGTTATTGGGTCCATTAACTGAATTAGACTGTATATGAAATTTAAAATATATAAAATTTAGCCAATTTTAGCCATTTTTAAAGACTGTTTTTGCTATAAATAACCAACTATTCTTGGCAACACTGATTTCGGCCTGCACGGCCACTCTGCAGGCAAATTAGAGGCCTGCACCCCCCCTAATAAAAATCATTATGTACATCCCTGCAAGTCAATTATTTTATCTAAATTGCCAACCTCAGGCATGTAGTCAGTAGAGTTCATTTGCAAACAGCATACATGTACAAGAAGAGATCATATTTGTGACTTAGAAAAAAAAACAGAATGAGTTTTCAGCCCACAACCTGCAAATTTTTTTAACACAGAATTATATTAGAAACTTTCAACCAAATCTGTCAACATAGGTTTCTTAAATTTTTAAGTTGGCCCTGCTGGCTATGTATGACGCGTAGTGTCTGCACCAATGGGCTGAAAATTTAAACATTCACTACTTATTATATCTACAAAAAATGCTTTTGTGTTTTTAAAATCCTAAACCCCAAATAGATTTTTGGGGGGTGGGGGTGGGGGTTCAATTTGCAATGCAAGTTCATGCTAAATTGGTCCCTTAGTTTGTGTCCAGCAGCTTTTTCTTTTGTTTATTTGTTTTTAAAAAAAAACTTTTTAGTGATCACTGCCCAAAAAAAGGCAAGAGAAGTAATTTAATGTGGGTGGTATTGGATGATGCAGGAATCCGAAGTGGCTGAGAATGATAAATTTAATCTTAATTGTGCCTGACAGGACAAATGAAATCAAAAAGCTATTTATTTGGGCTGACCAGCCAAGATGAGGAGAATTGACAGAGATATCAGCAGACAGGTCTAAGCATATAACAACAGAAGACAGTGACAGAGAGACTGATCCGAGGACTAAACTTGTCATCCACACATTTTTGTATTTTTTGTTTGCCCCAGCACTGTCAAAAAATGGAAATAGAATGCAAGATGTCTGTTTCTACACAGCGTGTACTGCCTTTTGTTGTTCCAGTCACGGTTTTCATTGACGTTTGTGTGACGATGACTATTTATTTCATAAAAAAATGTTGAATAATGAAATGGTTAGGCTGTCTAGATAATTTAACCTTGCAGAATAATCTTCATCCTTTCATTAGACTAGATGGAAACTGGATAAATAAATTAGAAATATCATAAAGATTCAGTACAGTCATTGTTTAATAAGTTTGCTTAGAGAAGTTTTAAATAGCAAGAGAAATCAAGATACATTTTAAAGCTCTTTCCAGTAATTACATGGTGCATTCTCTGACAAATCATTAAAAAAATGTTAAATTTGTAAACTTAGATTTTAATGAAAACTGCATGCCAAGTGAGTTTTTGCTCAAACCCCCAAAAATAGAATCCGTTTTTCAAAATTCCAATTAGGGATGGGTCTATGACCGACCTCAAATCTTGACATTTTGGTGAACTACACTATTTTTACAAGTCCATAACTCTGATCCTAATTAAGATAGAACACTTGAGTTTGCACCATTGGATAGAGAATACTCAACACTACATTAGTAACTCAATGTAGTTTGTCCTAGGATGTCCCTAAAAAAGTTATAGTAATTTTAAAGTTTTGGAGGCAAGTTGGCACCCTCGGCCAATCACAATCCAGAAAACAGTTTTGTATGTTTTGCTCCTTATGGGTAAATAAGCAGGATGAACATTACATATTTTTACAAGTTTTCCTAATTCCCACACCCAAATTTTCTCCATTTTCCTCTCTCTCTTCCCTCTGTGTCCATCACACTTACAGCATCAGTAGTAGTCATCAGCCCAGCCTGTTGCTGTACACCTATGATGGTCATGGACTAATATTCCTAAAAAATAAAGTAACCTACAAAAGTAACCTACAAAAGTACACTAATCTACAAAGCAGACTAGACAAATGATTTATTTTTGAATGGTTATCTTTGTAACCATTGTATCTATAGGGTGAGGAAATTTGAAAGTTGGAACCTTATAGAACCTGGTGCAGTACAATTGTTTTATGTAACCCCAACTTAATATACCCATATAAAAAGATGGTATTATTCTTCGCTGGTAACAGGGTTGCCACTAAGATATATTCCGAATATACCCCCCTCCCTGGAAAAATGGCAGTGGATGCGCCTTATTATATCCAAGATGTTACAGTATCAAGAATAAAATAAGAAGTATTTTCTTCTTTGGACTATTCAAGGTTCAGTCAGATACCACCAAGAAAGGTCCAATAAAATTATCAATTAGTTTAATGATTTATACCTAGGGTCAAATCATCTAATTTAGATTGTTTTGTTCAAGGAAATGTTTTCACCATCAAAGCCTGATGTTGTTTGGTTCTGTGTTCTCTATTGTAGTAGCCCTAGAGTCACAGTGACTCAGTTCTCCAGAGTGTATAAGACGTCATGCCCGACTAGATAATGTAATTAACTTTGCATAAGTTTTAACTCATGTGTAAATCAGTTGTTGCTGATAAAGAATGCAAAATCAAACAGGTCTGGTCAGTCATTCAATAGAAACCATCACGGGACCAACATCTTTTGGCAGCATGCCGTTTTGATTGATTGTTTTGTTTAACGGCACATCCACCCTTGGTGCTGAATTCAGTAGGAGGGAGTGGGGGCAGATCCCATGTCCCCGTGACTAGAGACTTGAAGGGGGAGAATCCCAAATCCCAGTCACTGAGACAAATACCACAAGGACCAGGATAAAGGGGTGGGGGGATGGAGATCCCAAAAGCTTCTCAGGACGAATCCTGAGCATGCTAATGGTGACCGCCTCCCGACCAGCTGGCCAAGATATCCTGTGCAACTTCTCCCAGATATCCGGAGATACCTGAGAATGCTACAAGGACCCCGAAGGGCCGTGGTTTCTCTGAACTTCAAGGCCATGGCGGTTTCGAAGCCCAGATACTCCACTTTGATCCTAGCCACAGCCAAGATATTCTGCGCAACTTCTCCCAGGATGATACCCAGGCATGCCACAAGGATCCCTGAAGGGCCATGGTTCTCTGAACTTCGAGGCCATGGCGGTTTCAAAGAACAGATACTACACTTTGATCTTAGCCAAAAGGCCACAAAGCGATGGCAGTATGCCGTGTTGGGGGTGACCAATGAATAAGTTACTTCTCTCGCTTTTGATCGCTAAACAAGTCTGTATTTTCAAAAAACACAAGCATGAACAATGCCTGACAACAAACTAAGGGACCACTTTAGCATAAACTTACATTGCAAATTGAATACCCCCACTAAAAAACAATTTAGGGGAGGAATTTTAATAAAAATAAGAAGTTTTTTCTAGACATAATAAGGAATGATGTTACTTCTATCGCCTTTTGTTGGGCTGTGATCACTAAAAAAAGGTCAGAATTTTCAAAAAACAAGCAGGCACAAAATAGTGACCAATTTAGCATGAACTTACATTGCACATTAAGAGGAGTGTACGTGCAAAATTTCAAATTTCTACTATGAACAGTCAGGGCTGGGTGAAGTCTGGATACATAGATATATGGGTAGATACATATTAATGTCAGAACACATGAATAAACTAACCCCAATAAATGGTTAATATTTCAGCCTCTAGCTCCATTGGTGCAGCATGTATGCGTGATAGATACATAGCCATCCAGACCAAGTTAAAAACTGAAGAAATTTATGTTGATGGTTTCTAATACTCAAGATTCAATTCCCTGCTTGGCCACATAATTCCTAAATCTTTAATTTAATGATTTCTTCCAATAGAAACCATCACAGGACCAATGTCTTTTGGCAGCATGC
>VCCN01004110.1:4147006-4158263 GCA_006491835.1 Architeuthis dux | reverse complement strand
AATCTTTGTTCGCGAAGCCAAGCCATTCATTCATTCATTCAAGGTGAAGGCACCTTTCAAACCATCTTTAGCAATTTCTTGCATCTAAAGAATCTTATTTGCTCCATAGACATCTTTGGAGGGTCAAGTTAGTGAATAAGTTAGTTGAATTGCACTGTGATGACATAACTTACTCTTTTGAAACTGTAAAAATACGTACTAGCAAGTATTGTCATCATTTAATTCCTCCTTGCAATGTCACTTCCACTGAACCAGAGTATATGACTTTTTTGCACTGACCATGCCAGGGATTGAACTCATGATCACCAGGCAGGTTACTAGATATGCTTAACTGATGCTTTTATCCATTAGGCCATTGTCTTGTAGGGCAATTCACTGATGGAAACTTAGAACCTTAAACCTAAAGAAAAGGATGGCCAGAGGGTTCAATGGCCAAAATGTTGTGACTATAACAACAAGATGAGGATACTAGTCTGAGTAAATCAGTGTATAATAATGATAATTCCTCATCTCAGAAATTAACAAGAATTAATTTAATTTTAAGCCTATAGAGACTGTATTTTAATGCATACAACACCTTTTATTTAGCTCCAATTTAAAAAAAGTTGAATTTCAATTTAAAAAGGTTGAACTTCAATTTAAAAAAGTAATTACTCAGTGCTTCTTAAAGTGGGTGATATCATACAAAGCGGCAGATAACGTACAAATGCTAAACTGTGTACCTACTTTTTGCCATTTTTAAAGAAGTCCGGACAAAAGTATGACTTACATGAATAATCTTCCTTAATTTAAAGTTCAACTTTTTAAAATTGAAGTTTAACTTTTTTAAATTGAAGTTTAATTGAAGTTTAACTTTTTAATATTGAAGTTTAACTTTTTAATATTGAAGTTTAACATTTTTAAATTGAAGATTAACTTTTTAAAATTGAAGTTTAATTGAAGTTTAACTTTTTTAAATTAAAGATTAACTTTTTAAAATTGAAGTTTAATTGAAGTTCAACTTTTTAATATTGTAGTTCAACTCTTTAAAATTGATTAACTTTTTAAAATTGAAGTTTAATTGAAGTTTAACTTTTAAAAATTGAAGTTCAACTTTTTAAAATTGAAGGCTCTAGTAAAAAAATCTATGAATGTGGTTTTATAGCACATAAACACATGTAATAATCATGTGGTAGCAAACAAGCTCTCTTTGAGTCTTGAACATATCCAATTATGTTCACATTTCTAAGATTTTTAAAATGTTCCAACATTCTGACATACATGCAGGGAAGACTTAACAAGAGCTTCATTTTGACCAAGGGACACAACAGTGGCAGTACTTTACATATCTACAAACCCAGTTGTCTTTTTGTCACTCCTAACCAACCTACAAACCAGAGGAAGGTATTCTGATCTACTTTTACACAGCTTTTAAATTGTTGGCCATTTTACAATTTTACAACACATGAAAACATTTAATTGGAAATGGGTAGTTATTCAGTTAATTTTACTTAGATATTTTAAAAACTAAAATTAAAATTGGCTCTATATTATAAAATTGACTGTGTGTGCATTCAACTACAGAAACGAAAGTATAAAGAATTTATCAAATAGTTTTTCGGACGATTGAACTTCTTCTTGTTGTTTCTGTTGTTAATGTTAAGTATCATGAGTTATTCCCCTTAGGCAGAAGAGTTCTTATCCACTTCCACTAAGGAGCACTGTTTTACAACGAGCAACCATATTGCATTGTGTTATTAGTAGATCAGAGAGATCGAGAACACACGTGTGTGTGTCGTGACTGCAGTCATTTTATGAATAAAGGACCTGTAAGTGCATTTTTGATCTGTTAATATCTGTCATTAAACCAACCTTACAGTTAACACAATGTTTTGACCGATCCATTCTTCAGCCTCCTTCAGGTGTACTATCTGAATGTGATGGTAGTAAACAGAAGTTTTTCTCCAATGGAAGCAACTCTTAGAACATAGGAGCGTTGCTTCAATTGGAGAAAAAACTTCTGTTTATCAGCATCACATTCAGATAGTACACTTAAAGAAGGCCAAAGAATAGATCGGCATAGTTAACAACACAAACAACAAGAAGGAATTCAATCGTACAAAAAACTATTTGAATGTTAATGACCCTTCTCAAAACTATAGACAATAAAATATTTTTACTCATGAGATTTTTTGCAAAATCTTTGAAAATTAAGAATAATGCTGTTTTTAATCAACTTAGTAAATTTGTTAAATTCACTATTAAAACTAAATTATAGGATGTTTTTCTTGAATTATTAAAATATATTCTGTCCTATTCTGAAATTATAAAGCTGTATTGCACACTTGTAAATAAATGAAAAAATAGGAAAGCATATTTATGACAAAATAGGATTATTCAGATTTGTTGAATGTAAAGTTAGATATGTATAAGAGGTATATTAAAGCGAAAATGGTATTGCAAATCATCATCATCATCATCAGCTGTTATAGGTCCACTGCTGGATAAAGGCCTTTCCCATCTCCTTCCATGATGACCTATCTTGTGCTAACTGCTGCCAAGTCTTACCGGCAAACTTTTCTATCTCATCTCTCCATCTTGTACCTGGTCTTTTTCTACTGCATTTACTGTCCCATGGACACCAGTCTGTTAGTCTTTTCCCCCATCTATTGTCATCTCTTCTTGCTAGGTGACCTGCCCATCTTCATTTTTGCTGCTTAATTAGCTGTTTAATATCCTTCACTCTAGTCCTCTCTCTGATCCATGTTGATCTTTTTCTATCTCTTAGAGTTATCCCTAGCATTGCTCTTTCTTTTTCCATGTTTCGCATCCATAGGTCATGGCTGGTATAAGGCAATACTTTACACTTTAAGCACATTGGCAAGGTACTCTTCAAAATGTCTCTATTCATACCGAATGCTTTCCAACCTATAGTTATGTGTCATTTTATTTCGCAGTCATGGTCTTTCTCTAACTTTATTACCTGTCCTAGGTAGATGTATTCATCACCCTCTTCTAGCACCTCTCCCTCTATCTTTATGACCTTTTTGGGGACTTTATCATTGAACCTTTGGCTTTGTTCTGTTCATCTTTAAACCTACTTTTTTACTTTCTCTATTTAGATTGGTTAACATGCTTTATAATTCTTCTGATGCTTTTGACATCATGGAAATGTCATCTGTGAATCTTAAGTGGCTTAAGTATTCTCCATCTATGTTTATTCCCATTCCCAATCAATAATAATACTTTAAAAAAGTTAGTGTATGTTCATTTCAACCTTCAACACAGGAGTCTCTGTGGGTTAAGCATTGGCCTTAAAAAGGTGGATGGGGTGGGGAAGTGTAGACTTTTACTGAGTTAAAACTTAATAAGTAGACACAATTTGGGAAATCTGCACAGTCTTCTACACTGTTGGGTTACTCCTCTGAGGGGGTAGCAGACCTCTACACTCAGCACACATCTGCTTCTGTCGGAGTGTCCGCAGATCTGTGCTTAAAATTGCAGACAGTTGTACTGTCCTGATTCGCCTTCAAAAGTACGGTAGAACTCTATAGCCAGTTCAGGCTTCTACTAACTACGGAATGTTCACATCCTGCCGTTTAACCACAGGTTAGCAATACTGTCAGAATATTCCCACAAAGGGGCGGAAGACCTCAATAGCTATCTCAGGCATCTGCCAGGTGAAGGAAACCTACAACCTAGGGGCCCTGCTCCTATTTGCGCCACCTCGGTGGACCATAGGATGCAAACCCTTGGTTTAAAGGATGGGGTTGGCTCTGTGCTAGTTGCACTTCACCTTAAAACTCCATTGCACAGGCTAGAGGGTTATTAGACGCACAGTCACTGCCATCTATGGTCCTACTGCTGTGGAAAATCTTTGTTCACGAAGCCAAGCCATTGATTCATACTAGAGGCACTGTTACTCTGGAAGTAATGGAAGTTGTTAGTGATAGCTGTTGGCACCCTCCCAACCTCAAGGTTAATTGCCAAATAGATTAACACCTGACAACAGATCAGCAGGAACTTAATGAAACATTGACTTTCCAAATCATTGGGCCTATGTCAGGTAATTAGGAAACAAAATTTGTCTCTTCTCACCTCGCTGTGTGACAAATTCTAGGGTGTGTATGTTTAACAGTGGCTGGGTCAAGACCTGAATATATCACTTTAACTTATCAATCCTAGACTAAGGATGAAATTAACCCTTTAATTAAGTTAATAGGCAAATAGGAGTTAATTCCGCAACAAATTATTTGTTGCTACACTATAACTTGAGTTTGAAATACAACGCTCACAATCATAGTTCATGGTTCTCTCTAAATACTGGGTTGGTGATGCTTTTTATCCCAAATTCATGTATCTAACTCTGGTTAAAATTAGAAACCGTCAACCAAAACTGTCAACATAGGTTTCTTCAGTTTTCAAGTTGGTCTGGTTTGCTGGCATGTATCATGCATACAGGCTGCACCAATGGAGCTAGAAGGCTGAAAATTTCAACATTTACTGCTTATTATGTCTAGAAAAAACTTTTTTTTTGTTTTTTAAAAAATTCCTCTCCCAAGTAGGTTTATAGGGTGAGGGGTTATTTACAATGTAATTTTATGCTAAATGTGTCCCTAGTTTGTGCCAGACTTATTTTTTGAAAGTTTGGACTTATGAGTGATGCAACAAAAGGCAAGAGAAGTACGTGATCCATTGATCACCCCTTTTTCCAATTTGTAATTGATCACCTCACACGGCCTGGGGCCAAAAGACGTTGGTCATGTGATGGTTTCTATCGACAGACTAATCAGACCTGTTTTCATTTTTTTCTAAAATACTTTGTTTTCAAACCACCAGACTGCCTGCCGAGAGATCGTAAATTTCATCTCCAGAACTGCGTAATAAATGCTCTTTGGGAAAGAAAATGTCAATATGTTAATATATCATATACAAAGAAAGATAACTCTATTAGCTTTCTTTGTTAATGATCAGTAGTGGAGCTCTCCCGTTTCGTGAGTCCTTTTTCTCTGATATTTTACTGTGTTCAAAAGGAGTTAGCTGTTTTGGTGTTCTAGTGTGTAGACATGAACGTTCGAGTGTAAATAAAAGTGAATTAAAGACCCCAAGGAATGTATGCGTTTATATTGTGTTATATACAAGTTGACGGCAGACAAGTGGATCTACAGAGTCTAACAAATAACAGGTATGAGTTTTCCCTGGAGAATAAAAGTAAGATTTATAATAGCCCAATTATAAGTGCTATTCAATAGCTAGAAGAAGCCTGGTAAATATCCTCTGGGAGACTTTCAGAAGAATCTAGATTAACCCATAAGAAGCCACTGTGACACCAGTGTCACATACAATTTAATTGATCTGCACAGTTTCTTATATAATATTATATTTTATCCTTGATTTTAACTCATGACATGTACTAAGTGTCACATACAATTTAATTGATCTGCACAGTCTCTTATATAATATTATATTTTATCCTTGATTTTAACTCATGAATTGTACTAAGTGTCACATAGAATTTAATTTATCTGCACAGTCTCCTATATAATATTATATTTTATCCTTGCCTTTAACTCAGGAAGTGTACTAAGTGACATCTACTGAACATCCTGGTGCAGTCATGTGACTCTGTGTCAATTTGCCTACCCAGAATCCCATATAATGTTCCTTCAAGTAGAAATCGGTCTGGGTTCTTATGGGTTAATGTGCTGGCCCTGATTCTTCAGAGAAAAGTCTTTATAGGCTTGGCTTAAAATATGAAATCATCTACTCTGTGCATAAATATAATCTAAGTTGAATACGGACCTACATACGCACACAAAATCAGTTTTATTATATAGGATATTAGAAACTGTCAACCAAAACTGTCACCATAGGTTTCTTCAGTTTTCAATTTGGTCTGGCTTGCTGTATATGTATGACGTGTACGGGCCGCATTTTATTATATGTAGAAAAAAGTGTTTTTGTTTTTTAAAAATTCCCTCTAAATAGGTTTTTAGTGCATTGGGGCACTTTACAATATAAGTTTATGCTAAATTTGTCCCTTGTTTGTGCCAGGCTTGTTTTTTGAAAATTTGGTCTTATTAGTGATCTAACACGGACATACATGCACACGCAAAGTCAGTTTTATTATATGGGATATAAAACTATTTTAGTTTTAGGATTTTTGAATATAAAAAACAGCTGCTAATTTCTAATCTAACCTTATTAATGACCCCACTTGTAAAACTTCATATAACATGGCCAAATAGTTTAAAAGCTTTTATATCCACAGAGAAATGAGTAAGAAAGCATCAGAGTGGTGATCTGTCAGATTATAAGGAATATGACAAGAAAACTTACCAACCATACAGGACTGTCATAACTACTTAGAATCTGCTGGAAATCAGGATGTTGATAATTGCCTAAACAGCTGTAACATGTACATCCATCAAAAGGCATCCATCAAACCAATACACAAGGCGGATCTACGTTTATAAGAATTTAAAAATTTTAAGGCTTTTGAAAGTTTGAAGTTTTAAAATTTTAACAAGATTTTCTTGGAAACATGTCTAGAATCTTGAAACTGAAAGAAAGTATATCCATGTTCATAGTTTATAACAGCTTAGATTTATTTATTTGTGTCCTTTTTCTCTGTAACTTCAATCTCCTCTTCTTCAGGATCAAGGTTGATGTTTCTTTGGAAATCTTTCAGTTCTTTATCTTGTATTAATCACTGCTACCAAATGTTTAGGTTGTAATCACCACTACCAAAGATTTAGGTTATTTGTGTGTTCACACATTTATATGTATTCATGTATCCGGACTTTGCCCAACCCTAACTGTTCATAGTAGAAAGATTCTCCTGCAAAATAGGGTTTTAGTCGGGGGTTCAATTTTCAATGTAAGTTTATGCTAGTTTGTGCCAGCTTGATTTTTGAAAATTCAAATATTTTTTAATGATCACAGCCCAACCTTTTAATTGATCACCCCCAACACAGCATATATGGGTGGCAGTGATTCAATTTGTTTACTCTTTCTTTAGCTGTCTTTCTATTTTTACACTGATATATATCAACCTTAGGTCATTGACTCTGAATAAAAAATGAAAGATAGTCAAATTCTTTAAACACATTTGAAACATTTTGAATTATTCCATTGTGATCAAAATGAGTTTAGTCAGAAATTATTGTTAGGAACTGTCAACCAAAACTGTCACCATAGGTTTCTCCAGTCTTTAAGCTAGTTTGGCTGGCTATCTATATATGTATGACACGTACACAGCCGAACCAATAGAGGGCTGAATATATCTACATTTACTCTTTATTATGTCTTCAAAAAACGTTTTTCAAAATTGATCCCTTATGTATGACATGTACAGGCCGAACCAATGGAGCTAGAGGGCTGAAAATATCAACATTTACTCCTTATTATGTCAACAAAAAACAATAGATTTTTAGGGGGGGGTCAATTTACAATGTAAATTTATCCTAAATTGATTCTTAGTTTGAGCTTGGCAGCATTCGTGTTTGCTTTTTAAAAATTCAGACTTTATTATTGATCACTGCCCAACAAAATGTGAGAGAAGTAACTTATTCATTAATCACCTCTTTTTAATTGATCACCCCCAACACGGCAGGCTGCTTAAAGACGTTGGTCATGTGACAGTTTATATTGAGTCACTAACCAAACCCGTATTTTTATGAAAATGCAATAATGGAGATGGGCTGGTCACCTAGCAAGAAGAGATGACAATAGATGGGGGGAAAGACTAACCGATTGGTGCTCATGGGACAGTAAACGAAGTAGGAAAAGACCAGACACAAAATGGAGGGACGAGATAGCACAAGATAGGTTGTCATGGAAGGAGATGGGAAAGGCCTTTGTCCAGCAATGGACTTATAATGGCTGTTGTTGATGAAGAGGTTTGTCCGACCCGTCCACAAACTTCTTAATTAATTAACACCCATTAACAACAAAACTACCCCATCACATATAATGGATTATTCAATTTTTGATGATGATGTCTAGAAAAAACTTGTTTTATGGTTTTTTTAAATTACCCCCAAAATAGGTTTTTAATGAGTGGTTCAATTTGCAATGTAAGTTTATGCTAAATTAATCCCTTAGTTTGGTTGTTTTTTTAAATTTGGACTTTTTTAGTGATCACTGCCCTGCAAAATGCGAGATGAGTAACTTATTCATTGATCATCCCTTTTTCCAATTTTTTAATTGATCACCCTCAAGATGGCATACTACCAAAAGACATTGGTCACATGATGGTTTCTATGGAGTGATTAACCAGACCTGTTTTGTTCTTTCTTTACCTTTCTTTCTATTTTTATACTGACAGTATATAAATATCATCCTTAGGTCATTGGCTCTGAAAAACAATGAAAAACTAGCATTCCAAAAGAAATTATATATGCTGTTGGGGGTGATCAATTAAAGAGTTGGAAAAAGGGGTACTCAATGAATAAGTTATTTCTCTCGCTTCTGTTGAGCTGTTATCACTAAAAAAGTCTGAATTTTCAAAAAACAAGCGTGCACAAACTAGTAACCAATTTAGCATAAACTTACATTGTATTTTGAACCCCTCTCTAAAAACCTTTTTATCAAAAAACATTAAGGTGTGTGTGTGTGTGTGTGTGTGTGTGTGTGTGTGTGTACGTGTACGTGCAATATTTCATGTTTCTACTATGAACGGTTAGGGCTGGGCAAAGTCTGGATTTATAGATAGCTACATAGGTACATATCAATTTTGCTGGGTTTAGGTTATTCATATAAATGTCAGAATACATGAACAACCTAAACCCAGCAACAGTATTTAAACCAGTGTTGTTGGTAGCAGTGATCAATAGTCAAGTTCCTTAAACACATTTGAACCATTTTGAATTATTCTGGTGTGATCAAAATGAGTTTGGTCAGAAATGAATATGTCGATTGTTATTCATAATGCTATAAAAGAGTAATTCTTTTGCATAAACTCTGCCTGAACGCATCAACTGCGTCAAGAAAAATTTAGCTTTAATCTGACATTTTATGGGGAATTCATTCAACTGGAAACAAAAATCATTTGTTTTTTCAAAAGTCTTCCTTACAGTATGAATTATTCTTTACATACAATATTAATGCCTTGTAAGAATTTGTTATATGTTTATAGTTTCACATACATGAAATTAAAACAAAAAGGAAAAAGACTTGAATCCTTGGCTATTATTCCTCTCAAAAATATATTTTTCAAAGATTATTCAACGGTCATATTATAAAATTTAAACAACAGTAAAAAAAATTTTAATATTAATGACCCTTCTCAAAACTAAAATCAAAGGTAAAATTGGATTTAAGGAATATTTTAAGAAGCAAATAACACTAATTTGGCGATGCTTTGAATGAGCTATTTGAATCTAAAGTCTTCATATTCTAAATCGTCTGCCTAAACTCTACAGTAGAAAGATTCTGGCTGTTTATTGTCAAACTCCAGGATAAAGTCAGGAGTTGATCCTCACCAAAATTTGGGGTGTAAACCGATATGTAAACTCACAACCTAGTGCCTGCTAAGCTGGTGTCTTACTGACTGTGCTAAACTGACAATTCTTAGGTATTAACGAAAATGTATCAATCTGTTATGCATGGGCTTGTTTCATTCTAATAAATAAATATAGAAAAAATGTATATTTTTATAATTTTTTATTTATTATATATAAAATATTAATAACAAATGTTCTATGAACAGAGTTATGGCCCTTACGTAGGGGGCGCTCCCTAATTCTGATGAACACGTGACTGAGGACAAAGCGGCATTCAATGTTTACCAGTGGAACAATCAGGTTGTAAAGAAAATCAGTTCATAATAAACTGTTGTCTTACTATCATTTGTCAGTGTGTCACTTATTATTTAACATAAAATACAAAAGTTGCAGTAATCATCTTCAGTCGGAATAGAAGTAGGAGTGAAGTTTGACCCTGCAGTAGCCAGTCTTGTTTAGCAATTGTATGGTTATTATAACCATTAATGCTTCTATGTTATTACCATTACAGTATAACTTTTTAAAGGTGTAATGTCTTTCTTTGATGTTCATTCTTTATGGTGTTAAACAGTTTTGCCCTAGATGACAAAGTTTTGTATTGTGTAGAAGTTAATGAAAAAACTAAAACATCAAAGAATTTGCATCTAATATACGCAGCATATTCTGGAAATAACAATGGTTTGAAACATTAAAATAGGAGCAACTACTTTCCTTAAGTAAAATTACCTTTACTTCCATACAAAAGGTATATTTATTATTTAGCAAAGAATGCCTATTATTTTGAAGTAGCTATTTTTATTGTCAAATAGAATTAAAATCAGGCTAGGAAAGAGGCCTAACATGTAGCCGATAAAAAATGAAATTTATAAAGTTATTAGTTTGGTGCAAAAATAATTGCGGATTCTGTTATTTTAAACTTTGATGCTTTTTTTAGAATAAACTATTATTTAACTCTGTTCATGGAACATATCATTTTAAAGCACGAATTTCACTCTATTTATTTAAGCTGAACGTTTTCTTTTCGCTATTTATTCTGGTTTATGTGAGGCTGTCAAATCAAAGATGGAAAAAAAAGTAAATTCAAGCAATTTTGTGGTATGATTTCAAAATGGGACGTAAAGTGGTGGAAACTGCTTGCAATATCAATCAAATATTTGTCCAGGGGACCGTCAACGAATGTACAGCTCAACATTGAAAGAGCCTTGGCGATAAGGAGGGTTGTGGACGTCCTTTTGTGATTGACGACATCTAATTGAGGGCCATTATTGAGGCTGACCCACACAAAATAGCTTGAGAGATTGCAGAGAAACTAAACGTTGACCATTCAGCATTTGTTCAACATTTGCACCAAATTGGAAAAGCAAAAACACTTGACAAATGGATGCTGCATGAACTGAACAAAAATCTCTGCACTTCTTTTGTGCAACAAAAAAATCCATTTCTTGATCACAATCAATGGCGTTCTGCAAAACACTTCCCCAAACCCAATCTGCATCAAAAGAAGATTATGATCACTGTTTGGTGGTCGGCAAGTGGAATCATCCTCTACAACTTCTTGAATCCTGACGAAACCATCACAGCAAAGAAGTATTGCCAGGAAATCGACAAAATGCACCAAGAACAGCAATGTTTACATCCAGTATTAGTCAATCGAAGACTAATTTTTCTCCATGACAATGACCCTGCAGAAATTGAATGAACTAGGCTACAAAACTCTACCTCAGCCAGATTATTCACCAGACCTTCTCTCTGACCAACTATTTCATGTATTT
>VCCN01004110.1:4120541-4132243 GCA_006491835.1 Architeuthis dux | reverse complement strand
TGAATTTATATATATATATAAATTCATACAACTACACTGCTGCGAAATCAGCAGCAGTACATCCATCAGAGGCTTCATCATTACCACTAACTCAAGGCTTACCAGCAGTACCACATGATACAACCAGACTTGGTTTTTTGTCACAGTCTGGGTGTGTAGATGCAACCTCTGCCAGATCTTGGAAGCTCTTATTTCCAAGTTTGAGTTGTCAATAAAAACCTCAACATTCAACTTAGATAATAAATTTATTGGTCATTCAACCATGTCTTAGACATTGCTCTTACAGATCTACATACTTTTCCAGCTTATGATGATGTGCCCTGTCAATATATTTTGCTCAAAAGGAACCATTAATTCAATACATATATATATATTAAGTAAACTGGCAAATTTATTATATTCTACTTTCATACTTTGTCTCACTTATCAATTCAAAATGTAGATTTTGGTGTTTATTTTCCGATTAAATTATTTGATTTATTTAATTTCTAAGGAACTAAAAGATGACATATCAATATCGACAGATCTGAAAGATAGAACAATGGGAATTTTTTCTTTGATGTCAATGAATGAACTTAAGTAAAAGTTTATACAATGTTGTGCAAATAATACCAAGACGGAATATTACATACTTGTAATTAATTATGCGTCTGTATATTACTGATGAATGAAAGTCTTACCTTTCAATAGTGATCTAGAAATTTTGAAAGTAGAAACATTTTCCAATATTAGAAACCATCAACCAAAACTGTAAACAAAGGTTTCTTTTATTCAAATGGTTCTTCAGATGATTGAATTCCTTCTTGTTGTTTGTGTTGCAAACACAACGTTTCAGCTGATCCATTCTTCAGCCTTCTTCAGGTGTAAAATCCGTGTGTGATGATGAAGTTTTGTTTTTAAAGGGGGTAATGGCCGAAACGTTATGTTTAAAACACAAACAAGAAGGTGTTCAATCGTCCGAAGAACCATTTAATGACCCTTTTCAAAACTATAGAAAATAGGTTTCTTTCAGTTTTCAAGTTGGTTTGCCTGGCTGGCTCTTAATTTTGTCTAGAAAAAACGTTTTCTTTTTGTTTTTGAAAATTCCTCTCCTAAATAGGTTTTTAGTGGGGGATTCAATTTTCAATGTAAGTTTAGGCTAAATTGATTACTAGTTTGTGAAAATCAGACTTTTTAGCGATCACTGCCCAATTAAAGACAAGAGAATTAACTTATTCATTGATCACCCTCTTTTCCAATATTGAATAATATTTTCAATTTCTGTGTTCTAGACGTTATAAAATATTAAAATTCTAAAAAAAAACATTACAATTTAAAAATAACGTTTATATGAATGTAGTTCCACATTGTGTATTGGTGTATGCCTTCTGATGTAGATGTTACGGCTGTTTAGGCCATTTTCAACATCTCAATCATTTATTAGAAACCGTCAACCAAAACTGCCATCAAAACTTTCTTCAGTTTTTCAGCTTGTCTGGCTGGCTGTGTATTTATCATGCATACAGGCTGTACCAATGGAGCTATAGGGATGAAAATTTAAACATTTACTCCTTATTATGTCTAGAAAAGTTTTTAAAATCCTCCTCTAAATTGTTTTTTTAGTGGAGTGTTCAATCTTCAATATAAGCTTTTGCTAAATTGGTCCCTTAATTTGTGTCTGGCAGCATTCTAAATTTTAAAATTCATACTTTTTTAGTGATCACTGCCCAACTAAAGGCAAGAGAAGTAACTTATTCATTGATCACCCCTTTTTCCAATTTTTTAATTCATCACGCCCAACATGGCATGCTGCCAAAAGATATTGGTCACATGACAGTTTCTATTGAGTGACTAACCAGACTTGTTACTTATTGGTTTTTCTTGGTCAATTTCATTCTCGGGCCTCCGTGGGTCTTAATAAACATTGTGCACCTCTTTTTCCAATTCTTTTAATTGATCACCCCCAACACGGCATGCTGCCAAAAGACATTGGTCACATGACAGTTTCTATTGAGTGACTAACCAGACTTGTTATGGATAGACATTAGTCGGTGAGAATAACGAAACTCTGATTCCTAATTTCTAATATTGAACTTACTTTATCTTTATTTCATGACAATTTTGATAAAACATAAATCAAATATATTGAAAGAATCAAAGGTTGTTTTTTCTCAGTTATTCAAAGATCTTCTCATATCAATTCTATTCTACATATACAGATATGTAAAGAGATCTGGGAAAGGGAGAGATATTTATGTAAATAAATTATTTGACAAAAGGTAAAGTATATATGCATACACACACACAAACATTCACATACAAACAAACATATAAAAGTATATACAATACAAATTCTGATCTAACAGCACTACCATGGAAAGGCAACAGCTCAAAATATACACATTCGTTCGCCTCCTTATTTATCCGATCGTATTTTTAGGCATGTAATATGGAGTGGTTCCCTATGCCGACGGTATATATCTGACAAAATATGAAAATTATAAAGACTGTCGGATATAAAATTATCCATTCCTTGATTTCATACTGTCGGCATATGAAACCACTTCATATTACGTGCCTATAAATACGATTGGTTAAAATAAGGAGGCGAGCGAATGGTAGTGCTGTTAGCGCAGCGGTAAGAGCAGGACCGCATATAAGTTGCTTCCAGGGTGGACGTGGGTTCGATCCCTGCATGGCACTCGTTTCTTTATAATGCAAATTGCAAAAAGGTTCATTGGGATTATTGCTTACTAACATAATGTATGTAGCAATATTTAATATCTATGTACATTTGTCTATATACTGATGGACTTCATATTTGCTTATATACTAGTGAACACATGTACACACACAGACATAGATAAGTAAGCATTTCTGTGTATGATTTGATAAGAAAATGACTCCATGCATTCATTTGTATCTATAAAAATATAAAATTTGCCATAGATGCACATGTGTGTTTATGGCAACATATTTATCAGTAAATGTTTCAAGGTACTGAAAAAAATGTAGTTAATGTATATAAAGTTGTAATGTATGTATGTATGTACTCTTATAATTCAAAAACTATGCAACCGAGACAACAAATACAACTATAATTGAATTCAGCACATCTCAATTTATGTTCAGACACATTTTTCAGTTGATTTTCGAGGAAAAAAAAATTTTAATAGATTTTTTTACGTTTTTTTACATCTGAAATTTATACAGCTGTAACCAGCAGTAAGTCAGTGTTTTAAATTACCTACTTATTCTCCCAGGGTTTGGGGAGATGGCGATGTAGAAATAGTATCCAGCCAACGGTTGTACCTACCCCCCAACCCCCCAGAGGGGGCTGAGGCCTTTCATAATAACTAGCTGAAAACTGCCTATAGGTCGTTTTTTTCCGGTTAGTTTGTTAATATTTTAAAATATTTACTCATCTTCAGAAAATTCTGACTGAATTCATGAATAAATACAAATTATATTTACCAGCTGGAAACCCATCTGTTGAGCAGGTTTCCAGCTAGTTCCTGCAGAAGACCTAAAAGGGTCCTTTGGCCCCAATAAGAGATCATGGATTTGAATTATGTATTTATTGAATCATATATGAATCCTGATCTCTTGGGTCACATTTAAAATCATACTTTGAAAAATAAAAATAAAAGGTTTGGGGAATTCTCAAAAACTAATATGCTACAATCATGCTCCGGTGTCCCATTAGTAAACCCAGAATGTTTGGTTGCCATAACTCTAGCTGTCCTTAAGTTATGAGATGACAGACGTTTGGTAAATTATAATAAGATCATGAAAGCACAAAAACTGCATTTATTTTCACGAATGCTTCTTTGTTCAGTACTCATTTGTAAAATGATTGGCTGTCTGATCTTCAAACGAATATTTTTGGCCTGAAATTCTCAAAACTTAGGAAAAGATATTTGTTTTCATTGCTCTTCAATTCTGCTCTGGTTATTATTGAGGTAACCTTAGCACTCCTTCAAATTTCTTGGCACAGAAAGACTTATAAGAAATGAAATAAGAACCAATCATATTTGAGAATTCTGCCAATGTAGTTAGTTATTTGGACCAAATTTACTTGAGCTTAACTAAGACGAAACAGCAGGTCGCATTTCTCAGTTGCTGATTGAAAATGAAACTCACTTCTAATGGCTTATAAGTGCAACACACTTTTCATTGATAGCACAATGAATGGGTGGTCTCTTTTTATTGACGTGAATAAAACTAAATCTTGCATAAGGTCACATTTGTGGAACTTTCTTTGAAGACTGAAAGCCCAGCTAAAGGCCTGCATTATCAGATACTGTCAACCAAAACTGTCAACATAGTGGGGTGAATGTCCTGGTGCCATGAGATGTCTCGTCGTGGGTTTGCTCACTTGTGGGAAGAAATGCTGAACTTGGATAGAAAGGAAGGATTCAAAAGCTGGTTGTAAAAATATGAGACATATTTTTATTTCATAGCATACATCTTTGTCGGCCGGAGAGTGAAGAGTGGGAGAGAGATGATGGGTGCCGAGAGACCATTCCCAACAGGGGAAATTGGTCTTATGCCTTCCCAGCCCTAGGCGGTCTGCCTCCTGGCTGGGTCTCTGTCCTCTGCTTTTGGGTCTCGAGTTTTCTGTCCACAGCTGCTCTGTGTTCGGGTCTGCTTTATAGGTTTCTCGAACGCCCACGCAGGTGTCATTTCCGCTTACCACATCCTGTTTGTTGGACACCCATGCATATACCTATTTCCTAAGGTGACCAGGTCACTTACATTTCTGCACAGGTGTTTGACCCCGGAATAACCTTTTTGTGGCAGTATCATAACAAACATAGGTCTCTTCAGTTTGTAAGCTTATCTGTCTGGTTGTGTATGTATATATGTATTATGAATACAGGCCGCACCAATGGAGCTATAGGGCTGAAAATTTAAACATTTACTCCCTATTATGTCTAGAAAAGTTAAAAATTCCTCCTCTAAATAGGTTTTTAGTGGGGTATTCAATCTTCAATATAAGCTTTTGCTAAATTGGTCCCTTAGTTTGTATCCAGCACGCTTGTTTTTTTTGTTGAAAATTCAGACTTTTTTAGTGATCACTGCTCAACAAAAGGTGAGAGAAGTAACTTATTCATTGATCACCCCTTTTTCCAATTTTTTGATCGATCGTCCCCAACCAGACCTGTTGAAATGCATTTCAAGCAAAATTTTCAGTGTCTAAGTGAGTAGTTTTGAATGTGTATACAGACACAGTAATTATAATAATTATTGGTCAAATAATGTGATTTTATAAGAAATACAGGAATATTTTAGTCAAAGAAACATTATTCAGCTGCTCATTTGTAACCTCAGGAATATATACATGTGTGTGTGTGCACAAAAAGGTAACAGCAATTATAGTAAGAAACCAAAATGGAAAATGATAAAAAATATTAAGAAAATTTGTTTTGTCAGAATTCCTACTCTTAAAAGATTTTTAGGGGGGGGGCACGAATTGCAATGTAAGTTCATGCTAAATTGGTTCCTTAGTTTGTGTCTGGCAGCATTCACGCTTGTTTTTTAAACATTTCCTAACAAACATTTGCATAAAAAACTGCATCTCGCCACATTGGTTAGTATTTGAGCTACACGTGCTAGACAGTTATAAACAGTTATTTGCAAGTGAGGGAAGACTTTTGATGATCCTGTTTTATAAACAGGGTTTTTATGAACAAACAGCTTAAGTGATTTTTTAACAAAATCCTCTAAAAATGTTGCCAAAATGTATTTGAATTCAAATTCCTATAAGGTTTTCAACAAATGAATATGTTGAAAACATTTTTTTTACTGCACGAAGAAGGAACTATTCTATAAAGTAGTTCTCAAACTTTATTGTATGACAGCACACTAAGACATATATTTGACTTACACAGCAACTGTAAAAATGAAATGAATTAGACAAAAACATTTCTGTAGTCAATGAACTTAACTTTTATATCAGAATACTGATATATGCGGACTATCCAAAATGAAACCAAACTGTAAGCTTGGTTTAATGACAGATATTAACAGATTAAAAATGCAACAAAAGATTACGTACTCACAGAGATCCTTTATTCATGAGGTAACACTTATAACATAGGATTCGGGTGTTTCTTTATCCTTGTCTTTGTAAGGTTGGTATAATGAGAGATATTAACAGATTAAAAATGCAAACAGAAGAGGTACTTACAGAGATCCTTTATTCATATATTCACAATGACTGCAGTCATGACACACACACGTGGCTTCTCAATCTCGCTTATCTACCATCACAATGCAATATCGCTGCTCCTTCACCAGAACGTAAAACAGCACCCCTTAGCGGAAGTGGATGAGAACTCTTCTGCCTAAGGGGAATAACTCATGATACTTACTTTAAAACAGCACACCAATGAGATGTTTTAGAGTGCTCACTACTGTTATGCTGTGTAGCGGTAACTTTGACCTTTTGTATTAAAAAACTGCATCACGCCACATTGGTTAGTATTTGAGCTACACATTCTAGAATGAATGTGTGTGTAGTGCGTTTGGTATTTTTTCTTTCCATGCCAACGGACGATGATCACATTGAGAAACTGTATTCTGTAATCCATGGACAGTCAGGTGACGATTTCCACGGATCACAGAATGCAGTTTTTCAATACGATCATTGTCCATAAAAATGAAATGAATTAGACAAAAACATTTCTGTAGTCAATGAACAAAACTTTTATATCAGCATACTTATATATACGAGGGCTGTCCAAAAAGAAACCAAACTTTTAAACAGCGCAACAGTGAGATGTTTTAGAGTGCTCACTACTATTATGTTGTGTAGCAGTGACTTTGATCATTTGCATAAAAAAACTGCATCCCGCCACGTTGGTTAGTATTTGAGCTACACATGCTAGAATGTGTGTGTAGTGCGTTTGGTGTTTTTTCTTTCCACGCCAACGAACAGTGGTCACATCGAGAAACTGCATTCTGTGATTTGTGGAAATTGTTGCCTGACTTTTACAGATTCTTACCCCTTCAAAAACTCCACAGACAGTCAGGCAACGATTTCCACAGATCACAGAATGCAGTTTTTCAATGTGATCATCGTCCATTGACTTTGAAAGAAAAGTCTCTAAAATGATTGAAATCTCATAAAACCTAGTGCTAAAACCACTAGATTAGCACGTTCAAGGCTTAAAATACATGTGTGTGTATATTTTGAAAAATTTACAGGCACACTTGGGTGATAGTTGTGGCACACTATTTGTGGTGCAGCACACAGTTTGAGAACCACTGCTATAAAGGAAGGACTGAATGTTGATTGTATATTTGCACTTAGCATTTCTTCTAAACATTCCATCTTTTCCACCGTCTTCTTGATTGAAAGGGGAAGTCCCCAAATTCCACCTCAGAAAATCAAAACGTGTTTTCTTTTCACATCCTTCCATCACTGCTGGCATAATGATTTTGCCTAACACCAAACAATGAACACCTAAAGAAAAATATCCATCCAGTTAACTCAATGTTGACGTCATTGCCATCCTTTTGACACTCGTAGCTGAACTAAAACTCTGTCCTTCCCTTCTACCCAGCTGTTCATTCCACATGATATGTGACAAAGCTATAATGGATGTGTGCAAGATTTTAGTATTTGCTTTCATTCCCCCAAAAAGCAGCTGCCTGATCTATTACACCTTTAATGCTAGCTTCAGGTTATAACTTTGATGCAGTTCACAATCTGCTGCTTTTATCATTTTCTCTATTTTTTTTCAAACAGCAACATTGCTTATTAGAAACTCTCAACCAAAACTGTCTACATAGGTTTCTACAGTTTTCAAGTTGGTCTGGCTGGTTCACATTTTGAGAAGTTAGCTGTAAATTTGATGAGTATATTGTAAAATTTGGATTGGCCCAAAAGTTCTGTTTTTGTTAATAGATGGCATTAGGAGTATTTATTAGAAACCGTCAACCAAAACTGTCAACTTAAGTTTCTTCAGTTTTTAAGTTGGTTTGGCTGGCCGGCTATATCACGTGTACAGGCCATACCAATGGAGCTAGAGTGCTAAAAATTTAAACATTTATGCCTTATTATGTCTGTTTCATTGCGATTGATGTCAACTCAGTTCTATCTATGAGTCTGGGCTTTTATCTTGCAATGGATGTCTATTACTGTTCACCCCACCCCCCGCACTTAATAGGTTAATATTCTTTGCTGTTAAAACCATTATTTTTGTGGCTGGCAATAAAAATGAACCTAATCTATATAAACTTTATTCAAAAATTCCATTATCCTATATAGATTATTGGCAACTCTCTGTAACTGCTGGCATTAGAGTAGAAGGACTTTATAATTGGAAACTGTCAACCAAAACTGTCACCAAAATTGTCAGCATAGGTTTCTTCAGTTTTTAAGTGGGTTTGGCTACCTGTGTATGTATCATGCATACAGATCGCACAAATGGAGCTAGAGGACTGAAGATTTAAACATTTACTCATTATGTCTCGAGAAAACTTTCTGGGTGGTTCAATTTACAATGCAAGTTTATGCTAAATTGATCCCTAGTTTATGTCCAGCAGTATTCATGCTTGTTTTTTTAAAAATCAGACTTTTTTAGTGATCACTGCCCAATAAAATACAAAAGAAATAACTAATTCATTGATCACCCCTTTTTCAAAAGTTTTCATTGATCACCCCCAACATGGCATGTGCCAAAAGTCATGTGACGGTTTCTATTGAGTGACTAACCAGACCTGATCTTTCTTTTCTTTTTCTCATCCCCACCACATTTCTATTTTTTATCTTCCTGTCTTTTTTACTTCCTTTTTTAAAATATGCTTTTTACAATTTAGTGTTTGCATGTATATAGCTTAAACATGACACAAGACATATCTGCATCTTTGCCCAGCAAAAAGACATATCTGCATCTTTGCTCAGCAAAAAGACACATATGCATCTTTGCCCAGCAAAAAGACATATCCGCATCTTTGCCCAGCAAAGAGACATATCTGCATCTTTGCCCAGCAAAGAGACATATCTGTATCTTTGCTCAGCAAAAAGACAGATCTGCATCTTTGCCCAGCAAAGAGAAATATCTGCATCTTTGCCCAGCAAAGAGACCAAAACAAACTTATGATGATCTGTACTCACACCTCTTAAAACCAAATTATTGGCATATTGTCTGGAATCAAAGTTTCTCTCTTTCCTTTCCTCCTTTTTGAAAAGAAATCGTAATTTAATATTCCTGTTTCCATATCTAAGAAAAGAATATTACAATAAACAATGTATGTTCATTGCAGAAACTGCTGTCTTGCAGAAGATTCTGGTGGCCATGTTTAGTTTTCAATCTACAAACCTCAATTGAGTTGTTTACATCTTCAAATAAATGAAATTATACTGAAAAACCATTTGAAAAACATTTTTGTTAAAAAACCCAAAGTTGTATAATTGCATTGTCTTGGTCTAGTATTTTTCTCTCCAAATATAAACAGTAGTTTTTATCATCTCTTCTTCATAATGTGTATTCTGAAAAACATCAGAACTCTTCATTTTATCTGAAGTTTTTTTATGCACAGCCGTGACTATTTTCTTACTGCCAACTTAAGAAACAATGCAGTAAAAGAAGTCAATTCTCTGGATGTTTTTACATCAATCTGATCACCACATCTCAGTTCTAGATAGATAGATAGATAGATTTCAAGATAAGCCAATGGAATGTAGGTTGGTATAAATATCATAATTACTTTCTGGTATTCAAATAGTTCTTTGTACGATTGAACTCCTTCTTGTTGTTTGTGTTGTTAACACAATGTTTCGGCCAATCCATTCTTCGGCCTTATCCGAATATGAAGTTTTTAACTTCAAAGGAGGTAACACTTATAACGTAGGATTCGGGTGTTTCTTTATCCTCTTCTTTGTTGGTATAATGACAGATATTAACAGATTAAAAATGTAAACAGAAGGCGTACTCACAGAGATCCTTTATTCATACATTTACAATGACCACGGTCAACTACATGCACGTGTGTCTTCACCTAAAACCAATATGGCTGCTTGTTCACCAGAACGTAAATCAGCACCCCCTTAATGGAAGTTAATAAGCACTCTCCTGCCTAAGGGGAATGACTCAAAATACTTGCTTGAACTCCGCACTTGTCTGACTAATGCATTCAGTCGACATGTTGAATGTTTAATGACCCTTCTCAAAACTATAGAAAATACTTTCTGGTAATTTTAGAATTAAATAATGAGAAAGAGGAACAATAAACTATGAAAATGAAAAATATTAAAATTTATTTTCAATTTCAGTGTTCTAGAATATTAAAATTCAAAACCTTCAACATTTTTAAAAAACCTTAAAATTTTAAAATTAACATTTTTATGAACATAGTTCCACCTTGTGTATTGGTGTATGCCTTCTGATGGACATGTTATGGCTGTTTAGGCCATTTTCAACATCCTGGCTGCCCTATGTTCTCAGAGAGAGAGAGAGAAAAAAATTTATTTTTTGTAATTTAAAAATGAATGAAAACTACACCCAGAAACTGAAAACATTAAGCAAATTCATACATTTTTCATTTAAAAGAGGAGAGAAATAAAGAGTAGAGTGAAGAATATTATACAAATAATTAAGCAGCAAAAATGGAGATGGGCTGGCCACCCACCTTCCATTTGTTTCTGATGTCATGGAAATGTCATCAGCGAATCTTAAGTGGTTTAGGTGTTCTCCATCTATGTTTATTCCCATTCCCACCCAATCAGTTTTTCCGAAAGATGCTTTCAAGGCTAGCTGTAAATAGTTTTAGTGATTTAAATAGATGCTTATTATCTTGAATTACATATTTAAGTTTCTTTCTAATGTAGGTTTCAAATTTTATGCTAAGCTAGTTTCAATGTTTTAATTGAGTCTGTATATGCAAAGAACCAATCATAAGTGTGCATTATAAAAAGTATCCAATCAGAAAGCTTTAAAGACTCTCCATCTTCTTCAGAAACATTAGAAGTAGCTATCATATAACAAATGTAAATCTTCTACCATACTTAGAAAAACAATTACTTACTAGTGGATAGATATCTGTCAAGAAGTTAGGAGAGGGCTCAACTAAACTCAGGTTTTGTAATCATTAAAAGCTAAACAAAAGTGTGTTATTTTGAGTAGTCTGACTGCCCATGTTATCTTTGCTTCTTCTAGTGTTGTTTTCAGTAAGATTAACAACACTCCATGCTGACAAGCCGGCCATATTTATATCCTGAATCTTTTCTCTATCTGTATTGAGCTCCATCAGTCCATGCTGCTCACTACCCTACACGCTATTCACATATCTTCACTTCCCTCCATCGTAGAAGTCATCTTCATTCTTAACCCACGGGCAGCGTGCCAAATATGTCACACCTGTTGATTATATATGACCACACCTGCCTCTACCCAGGATAGGTTGGCTCCTACCAGAATGCAGATGGGTGTTGCAATGCTAATAATGAAAGCAGACCGAGTTTATTCTTCTGAAGGCTAATCTCTTTTCCACCCACTTGTAGAATTCTTACAAATACAGGCAAGCCGCAATAATCAGATTGAACTATGTTGAAAAATAGGTTCTAATCTCTTTGAATGAGGGCACGTTCTCATCAGCTGCCATTGTTGTTATATATGTGTCTGTGTAGCATAAGGATATATATGTACGTGTGTGCACTTATATATAAATGTATATGTATATAATATAGGCTTGTATATGTATGTGCATACATA
>VCCN01004110.1:4039866-4053910 GCA_006491835.1 Architeuthis dux | reverse complement strand
GGAAGAAATATTCTGATGCACAAGAAAGAACAAATGATGTTCTTCCTTAGTTCTACTTGGCATCTGAATACAGTAAATATGTGCCTCTCCCATTCGGTGCCAGTATGAAAAGGTTGTCTAGGGATCCAACCATAGAACAACTAATATAAAGTTGTCCATGAGAAAAGCATGGTTAAGTCAGGTAAAGGCCAGCGATCATGAGAGATTATTCTCGTGCCTTGTTAAAATTTGAGAATTTTTGTCAGAAAATGTTTCTCAGGGTTGCACAAATTTTTACAAACAAAAGAAGAAAAAGATCCATTGTTTTAGCCTCTAAAGGTCTTCATTTTGCTCCCAAATGCTCATTTAATCCAAAATTAACCTGTGCTGGCCTCCAGTGATCTTTGGGGACAGCACCACCTATCCTATCCTGTTAACCCCACTTACTAAATTACCTACAAGAATGTAATTGTTTGGCTGCAAAATGGCCACAAAAAGTTAATTTAATCCCAAACTGAATTCTAGGACGATTCTGCATAAAGGAATTGTTGAAATATACCACCTAACCAATTGAATTTGACCATATCAGTTTGATAATTAGTGAGGTCAAAGAAATGTTTTTCTACTTCATAACAAACTCATTATTATGCTATACATTGCTTTAGTTGGCTCTGACCCGAAATAACTTTAGATGACATTGATTGACCTCCAGGATAAACCACTCATTGCCTATAACTTTCACTGTGTAAAGATAAACCCCTATGCCAAATTTCTGCATCCTAAGTGAAGAATTGTGGCCAACAACAAATGGCTAGAAATGACCCAAAATGACATATTATGACCTCTGATGGCAAAAGTTGGACCAGAACAAATTTACCACTATGCAAACTTTGGTTTCATAGGTGCAAAATTGTGGCCAAAAGCTCAGAAAATTTGCTATCAATGACTACAAATGACCTCCGGTGACCTTGAATGAGCCCTGGGCTTAATTTTGCATTGCCTATGACCTTTGCTATGAAAAGACTTACCCCTATGCTAAATTTCAGTTCCATAGGAGCCAAATTATTGCCAAAAATTGTGTAGAAATGACCAGAAATTACCTCTAGTTACCTTGAATCACCAAGGTCAACCTTGCCTAGCCTGTTGCCAGCAAAGTGAGAGGATATACCCGTATATAAAAATTCAGCATACTTAGTGCACTGAGGTCAAAATCACAATGCATGTGAGCTTTGCCATAGAAAGATTTACCCCTATGTCTAATTTCAGTTTCATAGGTGCAAAATTATGGCCAGAAAATTGGAAAATTGTTTTAAAATATCCCAAAATGACCTCAGAAGTCAACATCACATAGTTTGTGAACTTTGCCATGAGAAGAAGTACCCATATGGTAAATTTCATCAGCATTGGTGAAAAATTGTGGCCAACATCTCTGAAAATTGGCTAGAAATGACCTCTGCTGACCTTGGAGGTCATTTGAGGTCAACCTCACATAGACTATCTGGAAAGTTCACCTCTTCTTAGTCTACATGCAAAATATTAGGTCGATAGGGCTTGTAGTATTTGTGCAGAAGAGGTACAGACAAACGAACAAACAGAGTGCTCAAATATTAGTATAGATATCCATACATATAAAAGCCAAATATGCAAATGAGTAAGTTCGTTTAGTTGTATGTTGTATATTTGGTTGTCTGTAGTGTCTGCTAGCTGAGATCGTACAACTCACAATGGACTGGTCCACATGAGATAGATTGTACAACAAATAATAGAATTAAAGGGTGTAAAAATGTTCCCATATCAAAGAAGTATACCAACCAAAGTCAATAGACAAACATGTCTCTCAATGCAATGCAGCAATGTCAAATGCTTTCTCTTTCCTTTGATGCAGTCGACATAGTGAAGAAGAATTGAGAGGGGAAAGGCAGTATCTGGCCAAAGATTTGCTAAAATGGCCAAATACTCTCAGCACACCAAAAAGAAAAAGTCAAAATGACTCAAAATTTAAATACGGCCAAACCAAAAATTTCATGGCCAAATGCTTTTTAGAAAGGCCAGAAAAAAAAATTACCTAATCAAATTGCTTTTGGCTCCTTATTGCCAATCCATACATAAAAAACCCTGTAATTTTGTACGGGTATATGCTAGTATATATATATAAACTTCAGTAAATTATTTGATAGTTATTTCCCAATAGCAAAATGAATAAGTGTTTATTCAATTTTGTGAAGAATAAAAGCTAGCATGTTCAGTTCCAATTGCTGTGCTAACAATCGATATATATATTATGTAAATATATGTTGTCATCTACCACCACATATTTTTGCCTAAAGACATCACTTCTATTTCTAACAATAGACAGAAATTATATGTAAGAATCTTTCTTTTGTTTTCAATTTTACATCGTTTAAATATGCATAGGCCATAATGACACTGTAAATAGCCAACATCGGCATCTTTATTTCTCACCAATTTTTTAAAAAATGCTCTTAGGCACTCAAACATCCCAAGGGAGACAAAAAAGTTTCTACAATTTTTTTCCTTTACAATTTTTTCCATTAAGAACCTTTTCGTTTATTCGTCTCCACCCACATACTATTTATTCAATGTTAACCATCATCTTTATCTTTGTCTGTTTCTTCCTCTTCTTCCGTCGCTACTGAATCTGCATTTTAAATCGTGGACAGCCAGCCAGTCACTCAGTCTGCATCCTGCTCAGTTTGTTGCTATGGTTTTCACAGTGACACACAGTGACATGCAGACAATGTTTCCATTTTGGTCTGCCAATTTTATTCAAATCTTCCATGACGTATATAGGCTTAGTGTTATTAAATGAAAATTTTCCACTTCATTGTTTGCAAAGAGTTTTTTTACAGATTTGAATCAAAGAATGAAACACTTAGAACAAGATGATTAAGTTTACATTTATTAATTATCATTTTTCATATTGAATCCACATTTTAAATTGTGGACAGCCAGCCTGTCATTCAGTCTGCATCTTGCTCAGTTTGTTACTAGACAATGTTTCCATTTTGGTCTGCCTGCCACTTTATTCATATCTTCCATGACATATATAGGCTTAGTATTATTAAATGAAAATTGTCCACTTCATTGTTCGCAAAGAGTTTTTTTTACAGATTTGAATCAAAGAATGAAACGCTTAGAACCAGATGATTAAGTTTACATCTATTAATGATTATTTCAGATTGGACATCTTATAATTTCAAGTGTCGTGCTAGAGTTCAATTGAAACTGAGTCTCAATTCAGGTTGAAGAAAAATAATTGTCAAACACCAGGACAAAGTCAGAGTTAACTTTACTTTCCTATGTAACAAGAATAAGAATTAGAACAAGAACAATCCTCGCCAAAAATAATTTGGAATAATGAATGTATATGAACTTATAAATGGAGGTGCTGAGTGGTATAACAGTTACCGGCATGGAAAGCAGAATCGTGGATCGAGTTTCAGACAAGGCTGTTTACATTCACTCCACCAGGGCCTCAGAGAGGAGGCATCGCACTAGGGGGCCAAAAGGGGCCCAAGAGAGTTAAAGGGGACCCGAGAGTTAAACCTTTAAATCGATACCATATGTCCATTAATAAAAGAGGTTGACTATCGTTTACTGGTGAGCGAATATAGTATGGTATGCTAAAAGGGTTATAGTAGCTGAAAACAGGATGGCTAAAGGACGAGGGTGTTTATGTAGTGTGTGTGATGGGGGCCAAAAACAGCTTTGCACCACCTTCTAAAATTCCTGGGAAAGGCATGAATCCACTTCTCCCCCCAATCATGGGTAAATAGCAGGACAGTTGGAGCCCTTTAGCCCTGTAAAGCAATACATATAAGACATGGATACTCTGACAGAAAAAAACTTACAGCTTGGCAATTGCCATAGGTGGTCCCAAGCTTGGTAAAAAGAAGAGGGTTGAGCACTGTGAAGAGTTTTTTTTACAGATTTGTATCAAAGAATGATAGTGGACTGCTAGCCAGTCACTCAGTCTGCATCCTGCTCAGTTTGTTGCTATGGTTTTCACAGTGACACACAGTGACACGTAGATAATGTTTCCATTTTGGTCTGCTCACCACTTTATTCAAATCTTCCATGATGTATATAGTCTTAGTGTTAATAAATGAAAATGTTCCACTTCATTGTTTGCAAAGAGTTTTTTTAGAACCAGATGATTAAGTTTACATTTATTAATGATTATTTCAGATTGGAAATAATTTCAAGTGTCTTGCTAGAGTTCAATTGAAACTCTGAGTGTCTCATTTGTAATTTTTTATGTCTCTCTTCAGTCTGAAGCAAAATAATTTGGAATAATGAATGTATACAGGGTTGCCGGAGCAGTTTTCTCAAAGACGGTCAATAGTTTTCCCCAAATCGGACAAATTGGTCATCCCTGCTCGAAATCTGTCAAATTCGGACAGAAAAAAATTGATGGCTAATAGTGGCTAAAAGCTGCTAAATTAATATCACAATAATTAAAATAAATAGCTATAAGTAGCTAGATCATTATCACAATAATTAAAATAAGTAGCTAAAAATAGTTAGATCATTATCACAATAATAAAAATAAATAGCTAATAGTGGCTAAAGGTAGCTAGACTATTATCACAATAATTAAAATAAATAACCAAAAGTGGCTAGAACTGTTATCCGATATCTAAAAACAACAAAAAATATCTAAATTGGCAACACTGACTGGGGCCTTAAATACAGAGAATTTTGGATGTCCGATTCTTAAAATCTTTAATCGGACATCAGGACTAAAAAATGACACAATGTCTGAAATCGGATATATACGGCAATCCTGAATGTATATGAACTTATAAGTGGAGGTGTGGAGTGGTATAACAGTTACCGGCATGGACAACGGAATCGGGGGACCAAGTTCAAGTTTCAGATGAGGCTGTTTACGTTCGCTTCCCACTAATGCCCTTGGGAAAGGCATGAATCCACTTCTCCCCCCCTCCCATTTATGGGTAAATAGCAGGACAGTCAGAGGTCGTAAATCTAAGACAAGGTTACTCTGGCAGAAAAAACCCTACAGCTTGGCAGTCGCTATATCTGGTCCCAAGTTCAGGTAAAAAGAAGAGGTTTGGGATTGGAGCGAGCGACCCCACCCCATAAAACCTACTTGGTATTGAAACTGCAGTAGTGTGGTTGTGACCCTATGCTCCACAAGTAGTCTGCTGGAATAAACAAAAAAATGCACATGAGCTTATAAGATATCAACTCCTATATAATGGTCACATTCTACAAAACTAAATTTCTCTATATTTCTCCTTTTTTTTATTGTATACTAGGGCATATCGAAAATTAAAAATGTCAGAAATTGAAAAACCAAATCCTTGTAGTGTCTATTTTCAGATTCTGTCAGGTAACAGGCTGACATAATGTCCGATAGGGTTATTTTTAACCCTATATTACACATACTAGGAACCCAAATATGGACACCGAAGAGATAGAAAACCATAGATAGACAAATGACCACATTTTTCCATTCAGTTTTGACCCAAGAAATTCAGTAAAATAGTTAATATTAAGATTCAAACACATCTTGACACTTTGAATGTTGTCAGAATGTTGAGAAAAAGTATATGTTTTCATATATAAACTAGATATTGACTGTTTGTCCTGTAATCTTTTCTGTTGGAACACTATTTAAGTCCAAAGCCTTTATTTTGACAAATAATTAAGTCTTTTCTGTCCTAGATTACTCATCATCATTTTTACCCTTTTGGTATCAACTAAAAAAAAAGAATTTATATGACTTCCAGTATGTTTTGAAACACAAAATTCACTGTGTTTAGAAGTAGATAGAAATGTTCTCAGAAAGATCAATTCTTTCTACACAACTTGAAGAACATGTGACTCTCGTCAGTCAACCCGGAAATGTCTAACTTGGTCACTTGACACCAGAAGTGAAATACGCATGAACGATCATCAATGCGATTTGGGATTTCCTTGTTGAAAACAATTTTGATTCCAAAATTCATGTTATTGATGCCGACTCTACACCTACGAATACCAGTTTCGAAGGTGGAATTATTCATTTCCTTGAAGTCAAATTAAATCAGAGAGTTCTTATTAATATTTGTAAATTGCATACTAACGAACTTCCTTTGGGCGATCATATTCAAGAACTAAATATTCCAACTCTTACTAATAATTCCTATGTTGGTGTATTAGGGACAGCAATTTGTGGCACCGTCAAGAAATTTGATTTCCATCCGAATTTCAAACGCATCAATGACTCGCGTGTAGAGCTTCATCAACTGCCAGACGACACTATCCACGATCTCTGCAATGATCAAAATTCTGGATACAGAATCGTGAAGATGATTGGGGGAGAAATTGTCAAAGGCTTTTCATGTTCCCTAGTTGAATTGGTCTGCGAGAAACCTTACTGAAATTATTTATTGGAAATCTCATTTGAGCCAATCCTGACATCAGACCACAAAGAATAAAATTGAAGGGTTTTAAAGCAAGCCATTTAACATGAAATTGATTCCATGTCAATCTCAAAGTGTTGAACGATTTGTCAAGGAAGTTACAAATGCTTCTGCTCATATATTTGGAGCTGAGAGACGTGATGTGACTTTCTTTTTTTTGCTCGTTGCCATGCCCGAAAACTTGTACCAAAACTCAAGAATAAGTCACATTTACAAGGGATGATATGAATTTTATTTTTAGTTAAACCATTTTAATATCATTGTCTTTTTATATACATATTACTAACACTTTTAGATTATTTTTATTGAAAAAGAAAAAGAGAAATTAATATGTTATTCTGGGAATACTATAATTTCACTATATAGATTGAAAATCTCATTTGCATATTGTCGTTTTTTTCATTTTTCAAGAGAACCATTGACTTTTCTTTACTTTATTCTGTTTCGTACATTAAAAAGATATTCAATTGATGGCTATGGAATTTGTTATTAACCTTTGGGAATAAATTTATTGAATAAAGAAAATTGTTCTCTTGTTTTTTTGCATTGTACATTTGTGATATATGATTGAAATAAACCCCATCAGACATTATTTCAGCCTAGCAGAATCTTAAAATAGACACTTCAAAGTTAAAGACAAAAGAGATTATGGGACAAACAGTTGATATCTAGTGTATAAATGAAAACATATCCTCAGATTTCTCAACATTTTTTGCCTTTTATGCTGTTTTTGTCCTGAAATAGTCAATATGTATTTGAATCTTAATAATAACCTTTTTATGAATTTCTTGGATCAGAATTTTATGGAAAAATGTGTTCATTTGTATCCGTATGTTGTTCACTTAAAAAGTTATGTGATTTTCGGTGTCCGGGTACAGGATTGCACAAGGTATAGCATACGTGAAACAAAAGTGCGAAATGTGCCAATGATCACAGTGTTTTTTAAGTTTACCTTGGGTTTCATTGTTGCCCCCGACATCATAAAAACTCCTTCGGTTTTTCAATTTCTGAATTTTTTAATTTTCGATACGCCCTAATATATACATATGAATAACCTAAACCCAACAACAGTGTTTAAACCGGTCCATTGTGGGTAGTGTTGATTAATTATAAATAATAATTCATATGAATATAAATAATAGGAACTTACATTAGTTCGATTTTCATTACTTTGATGAATAATACAATCTATAATATGAAGCATGAAATATCATTCAGTTTGTTTCAAGCTTGAAATATCATTCAGTTTGTTTCGAGCATAAAATATCATTCAGTTTGTTTCACGCATGAAATATCATTCGGTTTATTTCACACATAAAATATCATTTAGTTTGTTTCAAGCATAAAATATCATTCAGTTTGTTTCAAGCATAAAATATCATTTAGTTTGTTTCAAGCATGAAATATCATTCAGTTTATTTCACACATAAAATATCATTTAGTTTGTTTCAAGCATAAAATATCATTTAGTTTGTTTCAAGCATAAAATATCATTTAGTTTGTTTCAAGCATAAAATATCATTCGGTTTGTTTTAAGCATGAAATATCATTCAGTTTGTTTCAAGCATAAAATATCATTCGGTTTGTTTCAAGCATGAAATATTCAGTTTATTTCAAGCATAAAATATCATTCAGTTTGTTTCGAGCGTAAAATATTCAGTTTGTTTCAAGCATGTACAGAGGGGGAATGAAAAGGAGAAGTAGAGAAGATGAAAACTCAATTGTAGATGGCCTGTGTTAGAAAAGACAAACCAACTCTCGCAAATGAAGCCATTCTTTACTAATAATTACCTATCTGTTTATTTTCTGTCACGCTGAAGGAAATCAATATATAAAATTAAGTGGAACTACCGCTGATTGAACGTTTGACATGGACCATAGCAGTCTGATGACTTACCAATTGGCCAAGTGTACACTGATGATTCAATGTAGAAATTTTAAACATTAAGTATCTCAGTCAGATTGTATACCATCCACCAGCACAGCAACCCCCAACCCCAAAACTACGAAATGTACACAGTGGAAATGGGACATGGGAGATTTCATATGAGATTATTTTGTTTGAAAAATACAACTATTTATGTTATCGCTTTATTCAATTAAAAATCTGAATAGAAAGGCAATCTTTCATTTTAAGTCACAAGAAAACGTAGATCACTTTGATTTGGTAAAACAAATTACGGATGGATTGAAAACCTACAATGGGCTACAACTACAACATAAAACTGTTATCATTTTTGACAACACAGGTACACTATTTAAATAATTAATCGCCGCTATCCACAACACTTATTTATTGTTGGGTTTAGGTTATTCATATGTTCTGATATTTATATGTAGCTATCTTTGCATCTGGACTTCGCCCAGTCCTAACTGTTCATAGTAGAAACTTGAAATTTTGCACACACACTCCCCTCAATGAGTAGGGAAAATATTATTCTTTTGTTTTAGAATAGGATTTTAGAGTGGGGTTCAATAGGCAATATAAGTTTATGCTAAATTGGTCACTAGTTGGTGCCTGCTTGTTTTTTGAAAATTTATCCCTTTTTTAGTGAAAACGACACAAGGCAAGAGAGGTAATTTCATCCATTGATCACCCCCTTTTCCAACTTTTTAATTGATCACCCCCAACACAGCATAGATAGGTGGCAGTGATTCATAATTTCCCTTGGAATGCTAGTATTTTTTTTATTCTGCTTTAATGCTCACTTTGATCATTTCTGACACATGGAATATTTTATTTTGGATCCTTACTCATGTACGATGTGCATGCAGTAATATTTTCAATATTACCGTAATTCAATTCCTAATTGTAAATGGCGGCAGATGATGGGTTCAATTATAACTACTTAATTCCAATAAGGAAAACTAGAAAGTACCCTGAGAGTGCAAACCTATGCCAATGCCATTGTCACTCACTAAAAACTGAATGTGTAAGGGAGGTAACTGTACATGGATTTGCCCCAAAATTGAATCACTTCTTTTCATTTCCGACACTTCCACAGAATTTCATTGTAATTCATTGATAACTTTTAGAGATATCGTGTGGACAGACAGTTGGATGGAAGTGTTAAGTAAGAATCTTGAGTTATCCCCCTTAGGCAGAAGAGCGCTTATCGACTTCCGGCAAGGTGCCATTGTTGGCCGAGACGCCATATTGACTTAAGTAAAGACAATGTGCACGTGCCGTTATTGTAAATGAGTGTGAATAAATTGGATCTGTGAGTACGTCTTTTGTTGCATTTTAAATCTGTTGGTATCAGGAAGGACACAGGATAATACATATACCACTCCATCTACATTGGCAGAGGTAAATAAATGGCAGGCGATGAAGATTATCTTTAGAGATCAAATGTCAGGTTATAGTGAAGACTTAAATATACAATTCAGAATCCATCAGCCAGAACCATGTTTCTTTTCTCATGGTACAGAAAAGAAAAATGCCTTCCGCTGTCTTATTTAAGCTATTAGAAACAGTCAACCAAAACTGTCAAAATAAGTTTCTTCAGATTTTGAGTTGGCTATGCCTGCATGTATCACACATACAGGCTACATCAATGGAGCTAGTGGGCTGAAAATTTCAACATTTACTCCTGATTATAAACACAGTAGGAAAACACCAGACACAAGATGGAGGGACGGGATAGAAAAGTTTGCCGGTAAGATGTGACAGAGGTTAGCACAATCTAGGTCGTCATGGAAGGAGATGGGAAGGGCCTTTGTCTAGCAGTGGAAATACAATGCAAGAAATTTAATATTAAAAATTGGACCAAAATTGGGTGGTAGCATTATCCTTGAGTGTAAAAACAATGATAACATATATACGTATATTACTGATTTTTAGCTACAAAACGTGGGGGTTGCATAATATTCGTAATCGTATTGTACTTGATGAAATACAGCAATTGCGCAACACACCTCAAGATTATCGGCAACACACTAAAGTGTTGCGACACACAGTTTGGAAATTTCTGGTTTACAGTCTTTAAATTTCACTTCAGACTTTCATCTTTTCTGTTTTTGCCGCTAAAGTAGCATGAAATAAAAATCTGTAGCCCTTTTTACTTTCTGAATGGCACACTTAATTCCATGAGGAAAAATAACATTTTATTAAAATTTCCTCTAAGAAAAACGGAACCTTTTTTGAAGAAATGAGAAAATTGCAGGATAAGTGGACAAATGATTACTTCTTTGTTGAAGTAAAAACACCAAGGTGTCTAATATGTTCTGAACCCACCTCAGCATTTAAAGAATTTAACGTTAAGCATCATTACACAGGTAGCTAAAATACGCTTTTTTTCTAAAAAGCAAACAGAGCTCAGTGAAATGGTGCATGCAAGCTATGTTGTTAGCAAAAAAGGTTCCTAAAAAATTATTCTGACAGTGTATTTGTGGCCCGGTTTATGATTAGCAATATCTCATGTGGCCTACTGCTCGAAAAAGGTTGCCATGCCTGGTGTAAAGCAAGCCACCAACATGGGACTCCTTCTAATCTCTACCATTATTCTAACAGCTAAACTCTGCTACTTCCTTATCAATGAGAGCAAGGGGAATATTCATGTGCTATTTATTACTGACCTATATGTTAACTGATCTTTCCCTTTCCTACCTCTTGAGCAAAATTACATACTAACATTTCTCTTTTAATAGTATAGGTATTAAAAATAAACAGAACTCCTAATGAAATCAATCAAGCGAAAAACAATAAACATGGAATTATATATTGGATAGTAGAAGCCGTCAAATAAAACTGTGAACAAAACTGTCAACATAGGTTTCTTCAGTTTTTAAGTTGGTCTAGCTGGTTATGTATGTATCATGCATACAGGCCGTACCAATGGATCTAGAGGGCTGAAAATTTAAACATTTATTCCTTATTATGTCTACCAAAAAAGATTTTTTTTGCTTTTTGAAATTTACCTCCCCATAATAGGTTTTTAATGGGGGTTCAATTTGTAAATTGGTCCCTTAGATTGTGTTCTGCTGCATTTATGCTTGTTTTTTGAAAATTCAGACATTTTTAGTTATCACTGCCAAACAAAAGGCAAGAAAAGTAACTTATTTACCCCTTTTTCTAAATTTTTAATTGATCATCCCCAACACGGTATGCTGCCAAAAGATATTGGTCATGTGACAGTTTCTATTGGGTGACTAATCAGACCTGTTTAAATTATACTTTTGCTTACTTTTGACTGTAATGTCTTTATCTACAAGAGTTGTTTTTCCTTTCTTCTGCAGTCACCATGTTGTTGAGATTCCCTCTCCCTTCCTACCCTTTTACATTTTCATGACTTCCTCCACTTGACATGTAATGTGACATGAGCAGAGGCGTAGCTCTGGGTGGGTTACTATTTCAAAACACAACCCAGGCACCAATTGGAGAGGGGGCCCCCAAAAGCTTTATGAATAGTAGTTCACCTATTGCATTTCTACTGACAAATCTCACTGAATTGAGGGGGCCCCTCAAGAAGCCAAGCCCCCCGGGCCCCCAGATTCCCCAAAATCTCTATCTACGCCTCTGAACATTAGCTGAATCATGCTTAAGAATATAGGTTGTAGTAAACAATAGATAAACAGGTCTGGTTACTTCCTCAATAGAAACCATCATGTGATGAATGTCTTTTGGCAGCATGCCATGTTGGGGGTGATCAATTAATAAATTGGGAAAAGGAGTGATCAATGAAGTCACTTCTCTGGCTTTTGTTGGTCAGTGATCATCAAAAAGTCTGAATTTTCAAAAATCAAGCATGAATGCAACTGGACAAAAACTAAGAGGCCAATTTAACATAAACTTACATTGTAAATTGAACCACCTACAAAAAACCTATTTTAAAAAACTGGACACAAACTAAACTTACATTTCAAATTGAACACCCCATTAAAAAACACATAATAAGGAGTAAATGTTTAAATTTTCTGCCCTCTAGCTCCATTGGTGTGGTCTGTACACATGATACATACATAGCCAGCCTGCCAAACCAACTTGAAAACTGATAGTTGACAGTTTTGGTCACAGTTTTGTTTGACAGCTTCTACTATCCAATATACAGGGTGTCCCTAAAGTCTGGACACATAGGAAATATCACTATTTATAACTAACTATTTTTTTGCCCCACAGATTAAATATGAGTTTGTCGAAAGAAGAAAGGATTGCATCAAAAATGGTGGAAAACACATTGAAGATGTTATTTATTAATATTTCAATTAAATAAAATGTTGTTCAAATTGTTTTATTGGAAATATGCATTTTGCCTATGTGTCCAGACTTTAGGGACACCCTGTATAATTCCATGTTTATAATTTTATGCTTGATTGATTTCATTAGGACTTCTGTTTATTTTTAATACCTATACTATTAAAAGAGAAATGTTAGTATGTAATTTTGCTCAAGAGGAAGGAAAGGGACAAATATGTGTTCATGTTGACAGTTTTGGTTGACTTTTTTATAAATTTCAATACTCCGACTGACTGTGCCATAGCTTCTGCATCTGCTGCACATGTGGTGCACTTAGTTAGTGCCTTCCATAGCCATCTCCGCTGCTTCTGCTTTTTGCCGAGACACTGACACATGGGAATTGGTGACCAAATCCATAGCACCTGTTGCATAACGTGTGTTATTCATTGGCGAGAACAAACAACATGCATGGCTGTTAGATGCATCGTGCACCAAAGAATCATAATAGTCAAACACCAATAAAAAATGAGCAGAAATCTTTATATAACACAAAATATTGCAGCGACACATTAACTTTACTTGTTTTGTGTGCGAGGAAGCAAGAGGAAGGCTTAGGGAACTGCTGCAATTGCCTTAGTAGAATTGTCACTCACAGACGCCAAGTGAGAGAGAGGGAAAGAGAGAGGGAAAGAGAGAGCATCATAGCATCCCACATGGACCCGAAGGTCCTGCCTGACTGATTCTACTCGACTGCTCCTACTATTTCTCCTGTGTTTTTATAATCTCCGAGTGACTTTTTAGCCACATCCCGGCCACACCTACTTTTTAGGACCACGTTTTTGCACATGTTTTTAATAAACTCTAAGATGGTATCTCTTGAAGTGGTCAACTCTGGCAACTACCACTAACATTCTATTTTGGCAAAGATCGGCACCAATTCTTCACCTTCGACCTCCAGCTGTCTGGGGAAGGAATCATTCTCCCATGACCGTGAGAATCTTTCCAAAGCTTTTGGACTTCTTGTATTAGCCTTAAATTACATAGCTTCTCGCTGACCATTATGTAACATGACTTGTCTTACATGGAACATGGATGATATGATATTTTTAGTGTATTGTAAGCACAGTTGTTTAAATCCTACATTTGAGGAAATTATCTACGTTTAGCATCTTTGAAAAATAGCAACTTGATAAATAATTAATCAGTGCCATTAAATGATTGATAAGTCACCATCAGTCGGGTGAGATAATATTATTTAGCCCAGAAAACATTTTTAAAATTAACATTCCAAAATAGCTGACAGACTCATCTCCAAAATTTGTGAATTGAAAGAGGGAAAATGATTTTTCTGTAAATGAAATGACAGGTCTAATTAGTTTCTCAATAGAAACCATCACGTGACCAATATCTTTAGGCAGCATGCCGTGTTGGGGGTGAT
>VCCN01004110.1:3994310-4005065 GCA_006491835.1 Architeuthis dux | reverse complement strand
TTCAATTTACAATGTAGGTTTATGCTAAATTAATCCCTTAGTATGTGTCCACTTGTTTGGTTTTCTTTTGAAAATTCAGATATTTTTAGTGATCACACAGCCCAACAAAAGACGAGAGAAGTAACTTATTCATTGATCACCCCTTTTTCCAATTTTTTAATTGATCACTTCCAACACCCTGTTCACAATTGCTTTTTGAAAATTCGGACTTTTTAGAGATGTGACACAAGTCGGGAGAAGTAACTTATTCATTGATCACCCCTTTTTCTAATTTTTTAATCACCCCCAACACGACATGCTGCCAAAAGACATTGATCATATGACGGTTTCTATTGAGTGACTAACCTGTTTTAATTTGATTTAGGACTGAATAATTCTTCCAAATTGTTATCATATCATTTTTTTTCTCGCTTTTATTATTAATAATAAGTGGGCCTTCTTTCCAGAAATTTATTTAATTTGCAACTCAAAATATATTTATAACAATCTTAAATCAATTCTGATTACAAAGAAGTCCTGAGTAAACTAAGGAAATGGTGAGTTGCCTTTCAATATGGACACTTACAAGTGCCTTGATATTGAATTCTTTGACCTCCTTTCAGCTCTAATAGACATCGACAACAGAGTAAAACAAGTTTTATACAATCACACTATGTACTGTGAAGTCTTTTATTGACTTTTTGAAATATTATTGTTAGCGTCTTGGTGTGTACTTTTGAGCGAGAGGAAGACCATGACTGCGAAATAAAACGACACATGACGATAGGTTGGAAGGCATTTGGCATGAATAGAGACATTTTGAAGAGCACCTTGCCAATGTGCCTAAAGCGTAAAGTATACAACTGCTGCATAATACCAGCCATGACTTATAGATGCGAAACATAGAAATTAACCAAACGAGCTGAAAATCTACGAAGTTGTCAGCAAGAAAAATAACATGGCCGCAAAGAAAAGAATCTGAACAATATATACAAGTTTCTATAAGCATCTTGGATGATCTCTCAACAAGATATTATGGTCATTATAGAAGAGGTTGATGAATACATCTACAGAGGACAGGTAACAAAGTTAGAGAAAGTCCATGACAGCGAAATAAAACGATGCATAACGATAGGTTGGAAAGAATTCGGTATGAATAGAGACATTCTGAAGAGCACCTTGCTAATGTGCTTAAAGTGTAAAATATACAATGGTTGCATAATACCAGCCATGACCTATGGATGCGAAACATGGAAATTAACCAAACAAGCTGAAAATCTACTCAGAATAGTGCAGCGAGTCATGGAAAGAGCAATGCTAGGGATAACTCTAAGAGATAGAAAAAGATCAACATGGATCAGAGAGAGGACTATAGTGAAGGATATTATACAACTAATTAAGCAGCAAAAATGGAGATGGACTGGTCACCTAGCAAGAAGAGATGACAATAGATGGGGGGGGGGAGACTAACCAATTGGTGCCCATGGGACAGTAAACGCAGTAGGAAAAGACCAGATACAAGATGGAGGGATGAGATAGAAAGGTTTGCCGGTAAGACATGGCAGAGGTTAGCACAATTGAGGTCATCATGGAAGGAGATGGGAAAGGCTTTTGTCCAGCAGTGGACTTATAATGGCTGGTGATGATGATCTTTTCGGATAGTTTGATTTTTAAGATGGATCATCATTACTAACTGAATTCATGTAATATTGCAAGATAAATTGACTTAGAATTTTCTTTAAATATAAATATTTCTTTCTATAATAATTCTGTCACTAAATTTATATATTTTAAATACTTATTTAATACACTAGGGCAGTGCCCATTCCAAAGGTGCCTGTTTGGAAGAGACAAGACTCTCTAGTTGTGGAGCAGCCGGCTATAATAGTCATGTAAAATAAATATCTGTCCGTCATACGAAACTACAGCTTCGAAATATTTCAGTTACTTCTCTTCAGTGTTGCCAGATTAGATATTTTATATCTACATTTAGATCTATTGCCAATTTAGATATTCTATATCTAAATTTAGATATATAATTTTAGAAAAAAGATCTATAATCTGCAATGTTTTATTTATTTTTATTAGATTTCTCAAGAACCGCTGATCCAAACAACTTGACACTGCAATGCCTGGTGTGCTGACTAATATATATGGCAAATATCAACTTTATACAATGGTAGTTGTTGAGTTATCACGGTACATACACACCCATAGGGATTTTTCCAATTATAATTAGATTATAGTTAGGTGACTTTGTTTTTCCTTAAAATGATGTCAAGGGAAGTAATTCCATTTTCATATCTTAATTGTTCATATTTCTACTTTCCATTTTCATGGTAGATACAAAAGAATAGATGACTGAACAAACTAAGCATACTGATCTCTCAGTGACACTCTTGTAAGCTTGGTTTAATGACAGATATTAACAGATTAAAAATGCAAACAGAAGATGTACTTACACGTCCTTTATTCATAAAATGTCCGCGGTCACGATTCATACATGTGGCTTCTCGAGCTCCCTGATCTACTAATAACCCAATGCAATATGGCTGCTCGTTGACCAGAACGTAAAACAGCGCCCCTAAATAGAAGTGGATAAGAACTCTGCTAAGGGAAATAACTTGTGATACTTAACAACACGGACTGTAGATCAAGAGATAAACAGAAGGCATTTTGATTATTTGATTTCCTATTCAGAATTAACATATGGATTGAGGCTTCCTCTGCTGAAACCATCACTGATGTGCAAACAGCATAAATATTCATTAGAATGTGCGGGCTTGGGCTTTTACTGTTTGTCTATTCATATCTCCATTCTAGTCATTTTAGCATTTGTACAATTCGTGAGCATAACCAGGCCCACACAAAGATTATAGTAGGTGCAGACCATATGGGATATATAGCCCCCCCGACCCCCATTTCAAACTGCTCATGAAGTATTTTTGTAATCAGTGATAAATGCATATGAGTGGCAGCACATGATAAGTGCCCATCGAACCATTTAAAAAAATATTTACAATGCTCAGTTTATTTTATTTTGAAGCTTGAACACTCTGCATTATGATTCATAGAGTGTTCAAGCTCCAAAATAAAAAAAACTGAGCATTGTAGCTCTAAAAATATCAACTTTTTATAAATGGTTCGTTGGGGATTTATCATGTGTGGCCACTTATATGATTTATGTATGGGTATATACATGGACAAATAATAGAACAGAATAAAAGAATTGGTTAGTCACTAAATGGAAACCATCTTTTGCAGCATGCCGCGTTGGGGGTGATCAATTGAAAAATTGGAAATGGGGTGATCAATGAATAAGTTACTTCTCTTGTCTTTTGTTGAGCAGTGATTATTAAGACAGTCTAAATTTTTAAAAAACAAGTGTAAATGGCACAAACTAGGAGATCAATTTAGCAAAAACTTACATTGCAAATTGAATGCCCCACTAAAAACCTATTAATGGTGGGAGTAAATATTGAAATTTTCAGCTCTCTAAATCTAGTGCTACCGCCTGTATGCGTGATACATACATACATACATAGCCAGCCAGGCAGACCAACTTGAAAACTGAAGAAACCTATGTTGACAGTTTGGGTGACAGTTTCTAACAATAGAGTGCAGTACTGTAATAAGAAGCAATAAATAGAATAATATTTGCCTCTACCAGTGGGGGATAAGCCCCTCAAAATGCCAGGCCCATGCCAACTGCCCTACCTGGAGCCCCTCTCTATTCTGGCCTAAGCATAACCCAGCAGTTGTTTCTCATTGCCTATGATCATATTACCCTCAGATTGATTGATTTGTTTAGCGGCATATCAACCCTTGATGGGTCATTTATTGCCAAAATCTGTTTAAAATCCCCAAAACATAGAGTCTTGCGATTTTGGTAAAAGGTTATTTTGCGACTTTGGTAAACGATTATTTTTTTTTAATTAGAGTCTTAGGACTTTGGTAAATGGTTATTTTTTTTAAAAGTTGAGTCTTGCAACTCTGGTGCAAAAACAGGTGGCCCCTGTTTGGGAGGTGTCTTACCCCTCTGCAGGGGATGCAGTTGGCGTATTCTAGGCCCCAGCCAACAGGGCCTTTACCCTTAGATAAATAACTTTTGCTCACATTGCTTTAATGTTAGAAACTTCCTTCTCTTTAGTAAAGAGCCTCACTCCACTAGCACTGAACTGAGTCATACAACTTACAACCGTAATTCAAAATATCTAACTCCCCAGCTATCATTCTTTATACTTGCTGTCCTGGTATTTAAGTCAGACATGTTATCATTGATGAGCTTCACCTACCCAGCACCCAGCAACTAAGTACCTAGCAGCCTTCAGTCCAACATTCTAACCATACAGCTGCCCAACTCAAAAAGATATTTAGGCAAAATAGTGTAAAATAATTGTTGGAGTTACAATAATTAGGGTAGAATCAGACAATCATTGAAAAAAGAAGACCTTATGTCTCGATAGACAGTGGAACAATGCTGGTGACCTCTCCAGGGCACAAGCTTGGAGAAAGCATATGGAGATCCTGGAATGTCCAGATGACAGAATCCCCCTCTCAGCCTCGCTAATGTAGTCCAAAGGAAAGTGTATCGATACGTTTAGAATAAGTTTGGCTGCAGGAGCTGTCAGGAGGACATCAAAGTTAACATCCAACCGTCTCAAGGGGGCTCCACTCCCTGTCTTGGAATCAAAGTTGTCCTTCTCCTAGACTGGTTGCCCAACCTGCTCTGCTATTTTACCCATAGCAGGAGAATAGATGGGTTCATGCCTTTCCCAAGGGCAATATTGTGAAGTAAATGTAAACCGCCTCGATTGGAGTTTGAACTCAGCTTGCTGATTCCATTTTCTGAACTGTTAACCACTATGCCACTCACCCCTCTCAGACAATAGGAATAAAAAACACGTGAAGCCACAGGTTATGCTTGAACGGGAAGGAAGAGATGGATGGACTGTCAGACTGTCTAACAACATGGGGCCATCTTGTTTACTTTTATATAACAATACCGGAAATGAGAGATCTTTGTTTCCACAGCTACACGCACATACATCTGTATGAGAGCACACGCATATTTATCCACAAAGAATAATTTTAAAAATATTTACCAGTGTTGCTTGATCTACATCTTTTTATCTTTTTTAATTGATTTTTTAAAAATTCCAATACAGTTATTACCAACAATTTAAAGTATTTTGGCTAAAAACATTATGAAGTGAAATTCATTGAGAACTTTTGGAGATATTGTGTGGACAAACACGAGTTAATACATAAATGTATAAGAAAAATGAAAAAATATCTCTAAATTGAAAAAAGTTCCTTGATCCGCCCCAAAATTTAATCTATTCTTCTTTGACAAATTGCCTCCCCTTCCAGAAAATTTAATTGAAATCCATTGAGAACTTTTGGAGATATTGTGTGGACATATAGTTACTATGCAGGGGAAGTATCTGAAAAAAAAATCCCTGGATCCATCCAAAGATTTAATCACTTCTTCCATAGCCTATGGCCCACCCTTCCACAAAATGTCATTGAAATTCATTGAGAACTTTGGGAAATATTGTATGGACAGACGAGTGAATACATATACCTCTTCCCACTTCATTGGCAGAGATAAGTAACTAGAAGCCATGCCCCAAAACTGTCACCAAAATTGTCAACATAGGTTTCTTCAGTTTTCAAGTTGGTCCGGATGGCTGGCTGGCTATGTATGTATGACATGTACAGCTGCACCAATGAAGCTAGATGGCTGAAACTTTAAACATTTACTCTTTATTATGTTTAGAAAATAGGTGTTTAGGCCTATACGTGCAATACATACATAGCCAGCCAGCCAGATCCACTTGAAAACTGAAGAAACATATGTTGACAGTTTCTAATAGAATGACTTCATTGGCTGTATTTTTATTTTTAAAGAATTCAAAACGTTTCAACTTGTTGCAAGGAGGCAGGGCGTATAATTTATAGACAATAAACAAAAACAATTTGAATCTTTGAAAACAAAACAAAAAACAGATCTGGGTAGTCACTCAATAGAAACTGTCACATGACCAACATCTTTTGGGCAAATAGGTGATCAATGAATAAGTTACTTCTCTTGGCTTTAGTTGGGGAGTGATCACTAAAAAAGTTTGAATTTTCAAAAAACAAGCAGACACAAACTAGTGATCAATTTAACATAAACTTACATTGCAAATTGAACCCCCACTAAAAACCTATTTAGGAGGTATTTTCAAAAAACAAAAAAGGTTTTTCTAGACATAATAAGGAGTAAATGTTCAAATTTTCAGTCCTCTAGCTCCATTGGTGCTGCCTGTATGCATGATACATATATAGCCAGCCAGCCAGACCAGCTTAAAAACTGAAGAAATTGTTGACAATTTTGGTTGACCATTTCTTAAAGGGACCATGCAAATAGCTTATTTGTGGCTGCAATGAACATTTCTGTTTCAGTTGTAATTTCGCACAGCTGTTAGCTTTCAGATGAACACAGTTTATCATTCCATTAATTTAATTAAGAACTCACAATCTTCCATGCAGATACGAGAACATGTATTCCGTATTCATCCTAAGGGTGTTGTCACTTTTACTGACTGCTTAGCTGCTTGTGTGATAATGAAGCATATAAACGTTGAATTTCTGTTATATATCACTTGCAATGTATGTTTATACTCTAACCATTTGAAATGTATTTCTATAACAAAATTATTTGCCATTGATTTCTATAGTAAATCACCAGCAATGCATTTTTATTGTAAATGCATTTAACTGATTATTAGAAACATTGGAGCATGTGATCAGTGATGGAAATGGGTTTTGGGAACTAGGTAAATGTAGTCTAACCAGCATTTCTTCTTGCTGATGAGACGTCTCGTTGCAGGGTTGCACATTTATGGGAGTGTTGAATCTGTGTAGGCAAACAAACAGTTGGTCCATATGGGAGAAAGGCTCTCCCACCTGGCCAGAGAGAAAGATGACAAAATTCAGTGATTTCAAAAGGGAAAATGGTTCCTTTTATTTCTGTTGATAAACATCGATGCCGGGCAGGTTCACGGATCAATCAGGGTATTGAATTCTGTTTTGCTGAAAATCTAGCGAGTTGGTTAGGTTCTGTTCCTAGTTGCATTACGGAAAGAGTGAACAGTAGGGTGATCATAGCAGTTCAAATCAGGGTGCACTGGTTTCTATCCTCCCACTCTCACTCTCACCCATCAGGGTGAGGAGTGGAACCCCTAGCTGTTGACTGTTGCTGCTCTGAGCCCAACTGCTAATTGACACCCGATTTAAAATCACGGCGCACCATTAAAAATATTTTGATTGGTCAAACAAATTCTCTTTGTTCCCCTGGTCAGCCGTTTGACCTATTTTCTAACCTTAAACCTGATATGGCATTTTGGAGCAAGTGCCAATACTATCACCCCAAACCATCATTCTTCTCTACCCTCCTTCCCCCAGCAAGCAAACACACGAATACACAACCAGAGTGTATTTCATTACGTATACAGTAAGGCTTGGTTTTGTGAACTTGGTATATGGTAATGTTACCATTAGTAGACAGTGAACATACAAAAAACCTGGAAATTGAGAAGTAGGAATACGCCTTATCAACCACGTATGCACCCCCCTTTCCATCCCTGCATGTGATAATTATTGATATCTATCAAAATATTTTTTAACAAAAATCAAATTTAAAAAACTTAATTTATTTTGCTTTTAGAAAATAAAATGGAAAATCTCTTTGAAAGGAGGCTGATTTATTCAATGCCTTGCAATGTGCATGTCTTTCTTATAAAATTGTTCTTTGGATCAAAGAATAAGTAATAAAAAAATGCCCTAAAAATATTTTATGGATTTTCCAGTTGGGATTGTTTATCTTGCTGAAAAACATTTCAACTACAATTGAGAATTAAAATAGAGTCGTGATGTATTAACTCTTAAATTTATACAAAGAATATACAATGTCAATTTCAAGAGAAATAATTTCTGATTATGATTATCTCCCTTTTAAAAAAAATATTTTTTGTTCATTTCACAGAAGAGTTCCACTATTTATTATACTGTCATAAGCAGATTATGAATTTAAGAGTTAAATGATTGGACGTACATTAAAAGAGGACTTCATTTTTTACAATTAAGGCTCTATTGCATGGTGGACCATGAGCTGAGGATACAACTTCTTTTACTAAGAGTGAGCAGTTATTTTGTCACCAAAACTGTCAAAATAGGTTTCTTCAGTTTTTGAGTTGGTCTGGCTATGTATGTATCAGACGTACATGCTGCACCAATGAAAATTTCAACATTTACTCATTTTCTTTTGTTTTTTGAAAATTCACCCGATAATAGGTTTTTAGTGAGGGGTTTAATTTGCAATGTAAGTTTATGCTAAATTGATCCCTAGATTGTGCATGCTTGTTTATTGAAAATCCAGACTTTTTAGTGATCTAACAAAAGTTGAGAGAAGTAACTTATTCATTGATCACCCCTTTTTTAATTGATCACCCCCAACACAGCATTCTGCCAAAAGATATTGGTAACATGACAGTTTCTATTGAGTGACTAAGCAGACCTGTCAACATAGGTTTCTTCAGTTTTTGAGTTGGTCTGGCTATGCATGTATCACACGTACATGCCACACCAATGCAGCTAGAGGGCTGAATATTTCAACATTTACTCATTTATCATTTTTTATTTTGAGGTTTTTAGGAAGGGGTTCAATTTGCAATGTAAGTTTATGCTAAATTGATCCATAGATTGTGCCTGCTTGTTTTTTAAAATCTAGACTTTTTAGTGATCTAACACCCCTTTTTTTAATTGATCACCCCTAACAAAGCATTCTGTCAAGATATGTTGGTAACATGACGGTTTCTATTGAGTGGCTAAGCAGACCCTTTTTTCAAAATATATATATTACAGAAACTAGATTGTTCAGAACCATCAATGTCCTGCCAAGAGTAGATCTGTTCATGATGGGTTCTTTATTCAATAAACCTGCTTTCCATTTGGCAAACATGGCTGCCTTTTGATTCAACAAAATACTTCTAATGTCAACCATCATTGCGGTTTTAAGCAGGAAACTTCAGCCCTCAATAATTTTCTATTGACAATTTGAGATACAGTTGATTTACCAGTCCAAATCAAGTTTGTTTCTTGTGTCTAAAATCCAATCACTTATCATTCTTTCTGCTTTCATTTCCATCCAATGTTGTCCAAAAACTTCTTTGTAAATGAAATCCATGCCATGTCATTCTGCCAATGCATGATGTAATAATAACAGGTCTGGTTAGTCACCCAATAGAAACTGTCACATGACCACGGCTGTGTTGGGGGTGATCAATTAAAAATTGGAAAAAATGATCACTAAAAAAGTTTGAATTTTCAAAAAACAAGCGTGAATGCTGCCGGACACAAACAAAGGGATCAATGTAGTATAAACTTACTGTACGTTTGGTATAATGACAGATATTAACAGATTAAAAATGCAAACAGAAGACGTACTCACAGATCCTTTATTCATACAATGACCGCAGTCAACAACACACACGTGTCTTCTCCCATCTCCTAAAAACAATATGGCTGCTCGTTCACCAGAACGTAAAACAGTGCCCCCTTACTGGAAGTTGATAAACACTCTCCTGCGTAAGGGGAATAACTCAAAATAGTTACTTAACACTCACATTGCAAATTGAAACCCCCACTAAAAAGCCATTTTGAGAGGGAATTTTCACAAAAATAAAAATAGCGTTTTTTTTTCTAGATATAAGGAATAAATGTTTAAATTTTCTGCTCTCTAGCTCCATTGGTGTGACCTGTACATGTGATACATACACAGCCAGCCAGCCAAACTTAAAAACTGAAGAAACCTATGATGGCAGTTTTGCTTGACGGTTTCTTAGTAATATATATATATATACAAGATTAGATATTACCTCTTTAACCTTTAGCACTTTGCATTCTTTTATAAGGGAGCCAAGATTTTGTGCACTTAGAAACTTTGAAAGCTTGTTAGAAACCATCAACCAAAACTGTCAATATAGCTTTCTTCAGTTTTCAAGTAATTTGTGTTTCTGCTCATATACAGTATCGCCCATAAATAAGTACAACCCTACCACTTTTTAATAGAAAGTTAATTGTCTTCTAACGTACCAGTATTTTATTATTTCTAGTGGAACATAACAATATTATCAGGTATTATTAATGACCAAACTCGACAGCATTGAAACAAAACTCTGTTGCCAAAAATATTTTTTGTAGTGTTGCACTCATCTTTGGATAGCAATATATTCATATTTTTGGCAACAGTTTCAATGGAGAGTTTGGTCATAAATATATCTGATAATATCTGTTTTGATTGTGTAGTATTCCACTAGAAATAATAAAATCCTTCTACATTTGGTTTAGAAGAAAATTAAATTTCTATTAAAATAGTGATAGGGGTGTACTTATTTATGGGTGATACTGTACATACATAGATAGCCAGTCAGTCAGACCAACTTAAAACTGAAGAAACTTATGTTGACAGTTTTGGCTGACGATTTCTAATAAATGCTCCTAATGCCATCTATTGAAAATTCAAAATGTGAGCCAGGCAGACCACCTTGAAAACTGTAGAAACCTATGTAAACAGTTTTGGTTGAGAGTTTCTAATAAGCAATGTTGCTGTTTGAAAAAAGTAGAGAAACTAATAAAAGCAGCAGATTGTGAACTGCATAAACGTTATAACCTGAAGCTAGCATTAATGGTGTAATAGATCAGGCAGCTGCTTTTTGGGGGAATGAAAGC
>VCCN01004110.1:3982356-3993735 GCA_006491835.1 Architeuthis dux | reverse complement strand
CCCCCAATCTCGCCCCTCCCCCCTTCTAAGAACTAGAAATGCCACTGTTAAAGAGTATTAACTTTTGTCTTTTCAGTGATCAGTTTTAAATACACGTGTGAAAGTTTATTAGATAAATGTTAACATTCATCTTTTTTTGTATCTGTGTTTGATTTTCAGACTTACTTTGTGCAGCAAAAATCCATTCACTCCTCCACAAATCAGGCTGCTTCATTCATTCATTACTTGTCACTCGCAGTCAGGCCAGTGTTATTGAGCATAGTGTAGAAATTGGTTCTCATCCTAGGAGGATCAACACAATTGCCTCGAGAGACTCCTGGCATACCTAGTTAGTCACCGGTGCTCAACGTTGCTTAACTACAGTGATCGTACGAGGACCAGTGTATCCAACATGATTTGGCCATAACCTCCTCCTGCCCTTATTCTTTCCAACTGGAAAGAAGTATTCACTCTTCTCATGACATCACATGACATCACAATATCTCAAGCTCACATATTGTCCAGCAAGTTCTTGGCCCGTCTCACTAATGGAATTATCTTGAATAGCTTATATGGATTCCATCTGTTCGTTTCACAACTGGTAGCAAATCAGTTCTGAACAGAAATGCCCACCAGTGTCGGTTCTCCCTTTCATAGAACTATTCTAATATCTTCTGGAGGCGAATGCAAGCCACTTTGTTCATGAAATGGTTGACTTGCTTCTAATTCTCAAAATAGAGAACTCTATTTCAGGGATGTTGTGCTGTTTAGGCAAAATCTTATCCTCAAAATTTATGATAATCTAGTGAAGTATGCTTAAGCACAAAAGTAAGTTGTTTGCATGAAATAATAAGTGGCACACTAACAAACGATAGTAAGACAACAGTTTATTATGAACTGTTTTCTTCACAACCTGCTTTTCCTCTGGTAATCAAAAACTGGCCGCTCCACCCTCGGTCACGTGTTCACCAAAATTAGGGAGCGCCCCCTATGTAAGGGCCATAACTCTGTACAGAGAACATTTGTTATTAACACTATAGTTAATCACTGCTACCCACAAGATTGATTTATTGCTGGGTTTAGGTTAGTCATGTGTTCTGACATTTATATTTATCTATGTATCTATCTAGGTATTCGGACTTTGCCCAGCCCTAACCGTTTATAGTAGAAACTTGAAATTTTGCACACACACTTCCCTTTATGAGTAATTTCTTCTTTTTTTTTAAAATTTCACACAACACTGGTTTATTGCTGGGTTTAGGTTATTCATGTGTTCTGACATTTATATGTATCTATGTATCGCCCAGCTATTACCGTACATAGTAGAAACTTGAAATTTTGCACACACACTCCCTGACAAATGATAGTCGTAAGACAACAGTTTATTATGAACTGCTTTTCTTCCCAACCTGGTTTTCCTCTGGTAATCAAAAAATGGCCGCCCCGTCCTCGGTCACGTGTTCACCAGAATTAGGGAGCGCCCCCTATGTAAGGACCATAACTCTGTACAGAGAACATTTGTTATTAACAGTTTGGAATGTGGATAGATTTTAAGTTTTAACTGTAGTACTTGTAGTTAGTGATATAGGTTCCTGTTTAGTTATTAAAAGTAATGAATATTAACTGTCAACCAAAACTGCCAACATAGGTTTCTTTCAGTTTTCAAGTTGGTCTGCCTAGCTGGCTTGTTGGCTGGCTATGTATCTATCATGCATACAGGCCACACCAATGAATCTAGTGGGCTGAAAATCTAAACATTTACTCCTTATTATGTCTAGGTATCAGGTTTCTTCAGTTTTTGAGTTGGTCTGGCTATGTATGTATCACACGTACATGACACACCAGTGGAGCTAGAGGACTGAAAATTTCAACATTTACTCATTTTGTTTGTTTTTTGAAAATTCTCCCTCTAAATAGGTTTTTAGTGGGGTGTCCAATTTGCAATGTAAGTTTATGCTAAATTGGTCCATTAGTGTCCAGCTGTATTGACGCTTCTTTTTTGAAAATAAGACTTTCTTAGGGATAACTGCCCAATAAAAGTCGAGAGAAGTAACTTATTCATTGATCACCAATTTTTCTAATTTTTTAATTGATCACACTGAAAACCACATGCTGCCAAAAGACTTTGGTCATGTAACAGTTTCTATTGGGATTAAAAAATATAAAAATAAAATCACAAAAGCGGCACTATTGTATAAGAACAATCTGGTCTCTAAAGAATATTTTTAAAAATTTTTTGCATGTAATCTTTTGTGCTTCCAATCCATAAGACCATTGTTTCTTCAGAAAATGTATAAGTTATGAAAAAAGCTCATTTTTTATGGTTTTAGGGTGTGGGTTCTATTTACAATGTTACTATAATACTAAATTGGCCCTTATTTTCTTCCATTCATGCGGAAGTATGGCTTAGTCGAATTATTTTCTCAGGAATTTACCCATTTTATGAATTCTCTTCTTTCTTTGTATTTTTTCAGTTTCATTTCAAAAACAAATTTTTGGGGCTTGATTTTTAAAACATCTTTATACATTTAAAAAAAATTAATAATAAAATATATCACATTATTCCGAGCAAAGCAGTTGGTTTTGCGACAAATGAGGTTCCAACCACAACGACAAAGACTACAATCAAAAGATATACACTTTTTTAGCTTGAAATCACTTTTTTGTTTCAATCAGCAGCAGCTGACGCTGCTGATTGAAATTTAGTATGGTGAGGAGAGAGGAGGTTATATTAATCTCTCTCTTACTTTCAGGCAAGATTTTTTCTCAAGTCTCCCGCATTGAAGAGATTTCTTTCACTAGTCTCCCGTATTCAAGAGATTTTTTTTCAAAAGTTTCCTGTATTGAAGAGATTTTTTTCACTAGTCTCCCGTATTGAAGAGATTCTTTTCACTAGTCTTCCATATTAAAGAGATTTTTTTTACTAGTCTCCCGTATTGAAGAGATTTCTTTTACAAGTCTCCCGTATTGAAGAGATTTCTTTCACAAGTCTCCCGTATTGAAGAGATTTTTTTCACTAGTCTCCAGTATTAAAGGGATTTCTTTCACAAGTCTCCCGTATTGAAGAAATTTCTTTCACTAGTCTCCCGTATTGAAGAGATTTCTTGCACAAGTCTCCCATATTGAAGAGATTTCTTTCACAAATCTCCTGTATTGAAGAGATTTTTTTTCACTAGTCTCCTGTATTGAAGAGATTTTTTTCAATAGTTTTCCATATTGAAGAGATGTTTTCACAAGTCACCTGTATTGAAGAGATTTCTTTCAAAAGTCTCCCGTATTGAAGAGATTTCTTTCAATAGTTTTCCATATTGAAGAGATGTTTTTCACAAGTCTCTGGTAGTGAAGAGATTTTTTCACAAGTCTCCTGTAATGAAGAGATTTTCTTCATTAGTTTGAGTTAACAAAATCTTAAACTTTCCACTAAACAACAATGCAAAGAAGAAAAAAGACTTGAAAAATTGTACAGTAATGTTCGTCAATAGCCGGTTTCACTTCACTCAGACCAGTAATTTATAATTTTTATCTTAAATTGTCAAATACACGAATACATTTTCTTGCAAATTTGAATGTTCCGAATTCTGTCATGGAATGCTGTTATCTTTTGCTGAAAGTGATTTATTTGCAAGTACTACTTGGCTGTGCGTAATATTTATCATAAATTTCCTTAATTTTGGTTATACTAATTTGTATGCTGAGGTTTATACAAGAGTTTGTATAGAGTTCAGATCAGGATTAAAGAATTGTTTCAAATAAGGCATTTATCTTCAACTTTTTGATTTATGGATTTTTATAGAAAACGAAACAAAAAATTGAGACTAGAATAAATACAAGAAGCAAATTTAGACATCAGAATTATAACACAAAGAGAAATGTTGAAAATGGCCTAAACAGTCATGACATGTACACCAGAAGGCATACACCAATACACAAGACGGAACTGTGTTCATAAAAATGTTAATTTTAAAATTTTAAGTTTTTTTTTAAATTTTGAAGATTTAGAATTTTAATATTTATAATATCTGAAGTTGAAAATATTTTTCAATATTTTTCATTTTCATAGTTTATTGAGAAATTTATTGCATACTTTTAGATTATGAGACGACAATCTTTCATCAAAGTCAAAGAAAAACATATGAGATTGCAATTACTGGGCAAATTGAAAAGGTATTCATAAGAGACAGTCACAAAGGTTGTTGATAATTATGGAGAGTTGGAAAAACTACATAAGTAAAGTGAATGAGGTATCAATATTGAGTTTAAATAATTTATTTGAACAAATCCTTGCTGAAGTGTGTTAACATCTGCAAATGATCTGCATATAGTGTCGCCCATAAATGAGTACACCCCTACCACTTTTTAATAGAAAGTTAATTGTCTTCTAAACCAAACATAGCAGGATTTTATTATTTCTAGTGGAACATTATACAATCAAAACAGATATTATCAGGTATTATTTATGACCAAATTCTCCAGCATCGAAACTAAGTTAATTGTCTTCTAAACCCATGAATAAGTACACCCCTACCACATTTTAATAGAAAGTTAATTGTCTTCTAAACCCATAAATAAGTACACCCCCACCACTTTTTAATAGAAAGTTAATTGTCTTCTAAACCCATAAATAAGTACACCCCTACCACATTTTAATAGAAAGTTAATTGTCTTCTAAACCCATAAATAAGTACACCCCTACCACTTTTTAATAGAAAGTTAATTGTCTTCTAAACCCATAATTAAGTACACCCCTACCACTTTTTAAGAAAAAGTTAATTGTCTTCTAACGTACCAGTATTTTATTATTTCTAGTGGAACATTACAAAATCAAAATGGATATTATCAGGTATTATTAATGACCAAACTCGACAGCATTGAAACGAAACTCTGTTGCCAAAAATATTTTTTGTAATGTTATACTCATCTTTGAACAGCAATATATTCATATTTTTGGCAACAGAGTTTCAATGCTGGAGAGTTTGGTCATAAATAATACATGATAATATCTGTTTGGATTGTGTAATGTTCCACTAGAAATAATAAAATCCTGCTATGTTTGGTTTAGAAGAAAATTAAATTTCTATAAAATAGTGGTAGGGGTATACTTATTTATGGGCGATAATGTACATACATAACCAGACAGCCAGACAAACTTGGAAACTGTAGAAACTAATGTTTACAGTTTTGGTTGACGGTTTCTTATAAATGCTCCTAATGCCATTTATTGGCAATACTGTATATAAAACACCATGTGCATCCATGTATATTGTTTTGTGTGTGTGAGTGACACTTTTCAATGAGTACACAGATACTAGACTCTAATCCTAGGCAGAAGTACCGGGAAGCAAAAGTTTGATCCTAGGCAGAGCACAGAGATACTCTGATCCAAAGCAGAAGTGCCAATCCGTATATAAGTTATCCCATCATTTTTTACGGATAATATGCTAGTCTATAATAGTACATCATCAGATACAGTGTTATTTGAGACGGAAGCAGGTAGGGATAGACTGAGTCCCTTATGAGAAAGATCTGTTCACTTAGCTAAGCCAAATGTTAGTTGGAATATACATTTAATAATTCCTTGTTTTTTTTCTTTATTCCCAGGTCCCACGAGGCAGCATGAATTGCTATTCTTCTAATCAGGCCAAACTGGACATGGAAGATTTCACTAAATTCTTCTGATCATGGAGAGAACAGGAGATTAATCCTTACTGGATTTACTGGAGTTGCATGCTGGGATATGAAATATCTACATGATGGAAAGTATACCAGAGGAGAACCCTTGCTCTGGGTTGACTATAGTTCGAGCCCAGTGGTATAATGGTAAGTGTCAATACAAATTCTTTTTACATATCTGTTTTTCAAAATAATATGTCTTCATTGATCCCTGACCTTTTTCAAAGCAACTTCTAGCAGGCCAGTTTTTGCTTTTTGTTTTTTGCAACATTGTTACATAGCACGCATACCCATTTGATAAAGAATTTTATTTTATAGCATTACCATGATATATTTTCTTGACATTATAAAATGTTACTAATGCACTGAGTGTTGCCTTGGAGAGAAGAAAGTTTTGTTTTGTTTGTACATGAATTTGAGAAAAACTTCATAAGTCATAAGTCCATTCCTTACAAATTGCACCAACAATACCAAACTTGGATACACAGCACCACCAGTGATGTGCACAGACTTTCAGAAGGACAGGGGATCAGTTGAAAAAAGGGCACACCCCTAACATTTAAAAAAATGAAATCTGCAATGCCATATAGGCTCTACATGTATATATGTATAAACACAAAGAAAATGTTAAAATTGTATGTGGTAAATATTCTTAAATACCATTAATTCAATGCATTTTTTGTTGTGTCTTCTATTAAAATATATTTTTGAATTTTGACTAAAAGGTCACTTTTGATATAAAGAAGAAAAAGTTCAGGGGCTCAAGCACCACAAGCACCCCTTGTGCATGGGCATGAGCATCACTGATAGATGATTGTAGTTTAATATAGACTCAAATCCTGTGGGAAAAACCAAGAAAAAACTAAAAAGGCAAAAACGTTTACAGTATTGCTCATAAGTATTTGAACAAGCACAAACTCTGTGTTTCTTGCCTATGCCTGTATTCTTTCCATATAAGTATTGGTCTGCAAGTCTTCCAGACATTTCTTGGGTCTTTGTTGAAACATCTGAACAAACTTCCATTGTATTTGTTATCAGAGTTTGGTCAAATACTTGTTTCCAATGGCTGACTCCAACTCCAACTAGTTTGGCAACTCTTCTAAGTAACAACGTTAGTTAGCCTTTTCAATCTCCTTGCTAATTGATTCTGAACAAAGTTTAGTTTTTAAAAAAGAATACTTGGTTTAGTTTAGTTAACAATTTAATTTAATTTTCTTTTTAACTTTTCCTAAAATTTAACATTGAGAACCACAAAAACATGCCTAAACACAAGTCTTTTTGTTGTTCTGATTGCAATCAAATTTGGTTCTTCTTGCGTAAAGTTTGTGTTTTTAACTCTTAAAACCAATCCATACGTGCAAAATTTGTGTTTGTTCAAATGCTTCTGATCCGTAGTGTATATTTTCATATAAAGCATTAATGGAATTAATGCACACTAAATCAGCAGTTGCAAATGCATTGATATCAACTGCTTGACAAGTTATACCACTTATCAATCAGAAAACATATGGTATCAGAAACCACAGATGATTCTTTGTATAGAAGAGAGGTTTGGTTTTGTTTTAGAGAAAAGACATATCATATCAGCTCAAACAAACAATAAAGAGGAAGGAAAAATGATAATAAATGTTGTGAAACTTTAAAGATACATTTATGTGAGCATTAAGCTTTTAATACAAATATTTTTAAAAATTACTTTGACAATGGAATGATTTTAATACACTATTGATAAATTTAAATATTTGAAATTGCTTTCAATTCAATAATTGTAAATTTATTTATTATTTTATTTCTTTAAGCTGTTGGTAAAAGATGGGTGTTGGAATATGCTTTAAAAATTCTTGGTTCTATTTTGATTTGATTTTTCTACATTTTGAATTCTGTCCAAGCTGAGCCCACATTCTCAAAGATTTATCATCTGAAACTGAAATAGTGGAAATGATCAGTGGCATAGCTAGAGATTTGGGGGCCAGGGGGTGTAACTACAGCCCGGCTTGTACATGTGCCGAAGGAAAAGGTTTGACACTTCATACTGGTGTACATGAACGATCTTTATTACAACATACAGTACAACTGTTAACCTTACATACAGTACAACATTCAGTACAACTGTTAACTTTACGTACAGTACAACGTTCAACACAATTGGAGATGTAATTTGCCTTTAGCCGGTGTAGATGGTCTTAGGACACTGATGTTGTGATCGGATGAGGAGAGACTGTGCACCCTAGATGATTTCTGTGGGACTGGCTGGAAGAGCCTGGCAGCGCCTTAATATAGGCCAAGAAATGTGTGTGTGCACTGAACGTGTGTTTCGGATTAACCCTGGAGTCACAAGGTCAAGTTATTCTGACCCTGGCTTCGGCGTGATCAAATTTGGGGTCGCCTTTCTACGGAGGAAAAAATGTCCATGAGACCTCTGATCCCACTTATATTCTCATTAGTGGGAACAAGGCCGGGCGAAAAACGACTTCGTCTGTCTGTGAAGACGGATTCATCGGGAGCGCACGTGGCGCCTGGTAACTCCTCATCCCAAGTCTTACACCCGGACACATGGTTCTTTTGAAATTTTACTCTATCTCAAACCATGTGTGTCTGGCTTCAGTTACAAGGGGGGCTTGGCCCCCTCAACATTTATTGGGATTTGATGAAAAATGAAAATTTGCAATAGATATCACTTAAGTGATAAAAAACAACTGAAAAAGACTGAATTATTATGAATGTAATTTATAAATTTACAAATATATCGTTGTTGTCAAACACCAGGACAGAGTCAGAGTTGACTTTACTTTCCTATGTCTAGGAACAATCCTCGTCAAAAATAGGGAAGTAAACTGACATATAAAATCAGCATTTCACTACTGAGATTTGAACCTACGATCAGGTGACTTCTAGCCTGGTGTGTTACCACCTGCGCTAAACTGACAAGTCTTACATACCTCCAAAATTTATATTTGAGTTATGCAAGGAAGTAGAAGTAGGAGCAGAGTTTGATTGGAGCAGCCAGGCCTGTTATTGTATAATGTCAGTAGAAATGTAGTAGGTGAAATACTATTTATAAAGCTTTTAGAGGCCCTCCTCCATAGGGGACCCAGGGGGCATTTTCAAATAGTTCCCTCCATCCCCCTCCATTAGCAATGTCTCTGGTTCTACTCTGATTTAATTTTTCTACATTTTATATTTCAACTTTGAATTCTGTCCAACCTGAGCAGACATTCTCAAAGATTCATTATCTGAAAGTCAAATAGTGGAAATGATGGATCATTGGGAGTCAGAATAAGCTGAAACAAACAATTTCCTCTTTTATCAAAAGCTTTTTATTTTTACAATAGCAATTTTTTCTTTTATTTAGAGTAATATAAACTACATCTCTTAAAGCTTCAATTTACAAAAGTTGAACTTCAATTTACAAAAGTTGAACTTCAATTTTAAAAAGTTCAACATCAATTTTAAAAATTTCAACTTCAATTTAAAAAAGTTGAACTTCAATTTAAAAAAGTTGAACTTCAATCTAAAAAAGTTGAACTTCAAATTAAAAAAGTTGAACTTCAATTTTAAAAAGTTCAACATCAATTTTTAAAATTTGAACTTCAATTGAAAAAATTTGAACTTCAATTTAAAAAAGTTGAACTTCAATTTTAAAAAGTTGAACTTCAATTTAAAAAAGTTCAACTTTGTTTGTTATCAGCATCTCAAAATCCTGGCTACCATAGCACACATTTCAGTCTTCCAAGGATTTAAGCATATTATTCAGAACATTAGCATTCTTCTTCTTTTTGTTGCTGTTTATACAATGTTTTTGGCCAATCCCTTTGGCCTTCAAGTTAAATTTCAGAAATTCAGAACAAAGTAGTTGTAGACAATATTTGAGCTTGCACCCCATACCATGGGAGCTTACTATGTCATGTAAAAATGCAGATGATACTTTGGTAACTCCTAAAAAACATACTTATGACTAATCAATCAAGAAATAGTGGTTGAGTTTGTTAATACAGAGGAAACCGCTTATTGTGATCACTTTGGAACAGGGTCTTTTAGATAACAATAACCGGCTGATAACATTAAGCAAAGGATATAAAAATAGGAGCAATTTACATTTATTGTTATGATAATTATAAAGAGATTTATTAGTTGAGAACCTATATTTGCCCGGCACCGGTGAAATATGGGTTCTCAACTAATAAATGTCTTTATAATTATCATATTCTGTCGGATATAAAAAATTATCTATCATTTGATTTCATTTATTGTTATGAATATGTTATGAATTTACATTCATTGTTATGTTGTTAAATTCATTGTTATGTACAAATTTCAAAAAAACATGCTTGTGGCTAATCAATCAAGAAATAGTGGTTGAGTTTGTTAACACAGAGGAAGCCGCTTATTGTAATCAAAAAGAACAGATAACAATAACTGACTGATAACATTAAGCAAAGGATATACAAATTGGAATAATTATATTTATTGTTATGAATATGATATGAATTTATATTCATTGTTATAATTTCATTGTTATGTTGTTAAATTCATTGTTAGGAATAAACTTTATATTATAAAAAATTATAAAAAAATCAATATGAAATTAATATGAATTTTTTATTTATTTTAAATAAAGTGTTTGGGACTGACTGATTTTGATAACAATAACCGTTTGATAACATTATCCGTGATTATAATAAACTTCTTCCTCTGTATTTTAATATTTCGACTGGAAGTGATTTCTGTTTCATATTTATAGGAAGATATATATGCAACAAATAGACGAAATGGGAAAAAATGTAAATGGATATAAATACAAATATGAATAGAACGCAGAGAGAAAGTGTGAATAATGTGTGACAGTCGGCAGAATTGCATCTGTTTTTTCTTTTAACCGAGGAAAGCAAGAAAAAGTTGTCAATAAAAACTCAGGCTAGATTTTCAAATGATTAGATGCCTTTTGGCTTATGAAAGGAAGTTTACAGATTCATAATGAAAGGCACATCATTATTTGTGCTATTTCTGCTGAATAAGCACAGAAAATTCAATATCATCTTTTTGGTTGTTGGTTCGTTTCTTTATTAGTTCTGTTTACAACTCTGATTCCTGCTGTTGCAAACCAACATGAAGGATATTCACAGATCCCATCCCCTCAACCTGCTTGCAAGATCCCCAGAAACCATAATTACATTCAAATTATTTTTACTTATTTCTTATTCTTCCTCTTGGTGAACTAAACATTTGCCATCTTATTTGCAATTCTGTTCTGTCGCGTTTGCTGTCCCCATCTTCATTGGCCTGAATGCAGTCTCATCAATGCAACATGGCTGACATTATTCAGAAGGAAATCCTACTTTTGCACCTCATTATAGGAAAGCTCTGCAAGAAAATTCCTTCATTAAACAGAATACCTAAGAATGCATAAAAAATATTTTTCTTCATTCACTCGGAACCTGATTTGTGACATTATTAAACTCCAAAACTCTGAATTGATTGTGAGAATAAAATAATGTTCCGAATGGAGACGAATATGATGCTTGCTGAAAATCATGTCGTGAAATCATGTGCGAAATGAGAGATTAGAAAGTAAAGAAAGTAACTGTGGATAGGACGAAATATTCTACAAAACTCTTCAGATCAATACTTCAGTTTTTTACAGGAACTCATCTTCTAAATTTTTTTTGCCGGAATGCAATTAATATCACAAAACATTTGAATATTCCAAAACCGTATTGTTATTTGTAATGT
>VCCN01004110.1:3953139-3965644 GCA_006491835.1 Architeuthis dux | reverse complement strand
AAGTATCTTAAACAAACAATGTGCATTATGTTGAATATTTGTTGAGTTTATTCTAAGCCCAACATTTTCTTACCATATTCTAAGCTTTCTATACAAGTATCTTAAACAAACAATGTGCATTATGTTGAATATTTGTCGAGTTTATTCTAAGCTCAGCATTTTCCTACCACGTTTGCAGTCTTGTGAAGAATCTTTATGACTTGAAAGCCTCTAATGGTAATAAGTATATCTCAGCTTCTTTTTCTTTCTCATTCTTGTCCAAATGATTCATTTATTTATCAGAACACTTCTCTTCCTCTACCTCCATTTTCTTTCTTGTAACACAAAGAACACAGCTTATAAGACAAATATGACATGCAGAGGAAAAACATTTCAATAAACAGCGAAGCATATATTGCTTCAAATAAGACCTTTTCATTGAATCACAAGATAACATGGTCTGACCATAAAATATTCCTTTTGCTTGATGGCTGGAGTCACTATTTTAAGGTTATCCAGAGACACAAAAGTCAAAGAATTATCTGCCATTGCTGTTGAATATTAATATTATCATTGCTTCTACTGAGAGAGAAGCAAGCTGGCTAGAAGAATCTTCAAAGAGACATGGAGATTTGCTCAGAGCAAAAGCAGAGAGAGAAAAAAACTATGTTGTCAATATAAAACAAAATTATAAAATATAAATCTGTTTTCCAAAGTTTTAATCACTGCAACATTGCTATACGCCGATATGTTCAATATCTACTAATGGAGACATTACCATATACTTAGTTCCCAGAATCCTGTCTTACTGTAAACCCAAAACTCACTGAATATTACATTCATAAAATGCTACCTATAGTAAAAACAATAGTGTATTTGTTATGTCTATTAATTACTAAGAAGGAAAACCACTTAAAAAGGGTGTGTAGTATGAGTTGGTATTATTAGTCAAAGAAACTAACCTAAAATAATAACCATCTAGATGTTGTTGTAAAATACCAAAATGTGAAAACAGAATTTTTATAGCGTCAACAGAAAATATAATATCTTCCATTTTAGTGCACATATTTTATTGAATATTTTTATACAGATAATTGTACGTTTTGATTCATTTGTATTCTAATATTGTTCATTATTAATCACCACTACCCACAACACTGGTTTATTGCTGGGTTTAGGTTATTCATGTGTTCTGATATTTATATGTATCTATCTATGTATCCAGACTTAACCCAGCCCTAACCGTTCATAGTAAAAACTTGAAATTTTGCATACACACTCCCCTCTCAATGAGTAGCAAACACGTTTTTTTGTTTTTTGAAAATTCCCCCATAATAGGTTTTTAGAGGGGTGTTCAATATGCAATGTAAGTTTATGTTAAATTGGTCACTAGTTTGTACCCACTCTTTTTTGGAAAATTCAAACCTTTTTTTTAGTAACTACAGCCCAACAAAAGGCGAGAGAAGCAACTTATTCATTGATCACCCATTTTTCCAACTTTCTAATTGATCACCCCCAACACAGCATATATGGGTGGTGGTGATTCATGAAATTTTGCTCACACACTCCCCTCAATGAGTAGAGAAAATTGTTTTTGTGTTTTTTTTAAATTCTCCCCCTGAATAGATTTTTAGTGGAGGGTTCAATATGCAATGTAAGTTTATGCTAAATTGGTCACTAGTTTGCGGCCACTTGTTTTTTGAAAATTCAGCCCTTTTTTAGTGATTACTGCTCAACAAAAGGCGAGAGAGGTAACTTATTGATTGGTCACCCCCAACACAGTGTATATGGGTGGCGGGGATTCATAATTTCCCTTGGAATCCTAGTTTCTTTTTCTTTCTACTTTTACTCATTTTTTCTTCTCTTTCTCATCTACTTTTGATTTTCCATCTTTTCTCCATTTTCTTCCACACCTCTTCGTCATTTCAATTCATTTAAAGTTTTGCTCCCAATGTAATTAAACTGTTTTATATTTGCTAATTATGCTTCAATTTGCAACAAAAACAAAATGTGTTTTGAAATCATTTTGTGTGTTTTAATTTGAGAAAGAAAAAAACAATGCAACTAAAAAATTAAGATGAAAGTAAAGAATAGTCAAAAACTAATAACAATGGTTTACAATACTTCATCAATTATGTAAGGTTTGTATAATGACAGATATTAACAGATTAAAAAATGCAAACAGAAGACGTACTCACAGATCCTTTATTCATACACTGACCGCGGTCATTGTATGAATAAAGGATGATAAGGTTTGTATAATGACAGATATTAACAGATTAAAAAATGCAAACAGAAGACATACTCACAGATCCTTTATTCATACAATGACTGCGGGTCAACAATACACACGTATATGTCTCCTTCGATCTCCTAATAACAATATAGCTGCTCGTTCACCAGAATGTAAAACAGTGTCCCCCTTACCAGAAGTTGGTAAGTTCTCTTCTGCCTAAGGGGAATAACTCAAGATACTTACTTAACAAATTAAAAAATAAATAATACTAACATTCCAAGGGAAATTATGAATCACTACCACCCATATATGCTGTGTTGGAGGTGATTAAAAGGTTGGGCTGAGATCACTAAAAAATGTCTGAATTTTCAAAAAATAAGTGGGCACAAACTAGCGACCAATTTAGCATAAGCTTACATTGAAAATTGAACCCCCCCCCCCTAAAACCCTATTTTGGAGGGGAATTTTCAAAAAACAAAAAAAACATTTTCCCTATTTATTGAGGGGAGTGTGTCTGTGTGCAAAACTTCAAGTTTCTACTATGAACAGTTAAGGCTGGGCGAAGTCCTGATCCATAGGTAGATAGATAGAAATGTGTGAACACATGAATAACCTAAACCTTTGATAGCAGTGATTAATAACCTAACATTTGGTAGCAGTAATTAATTATGAATTTATGGATCAAACCTTACTGGTAGCATTTTCATCGAGGTAACTTAATTTACGAGGTAAAAAGAAACAGACCAGGCTAAATGGTGCTTCCCCATGCTAGGGGATATGGGTTCAAGTTCCACCCGAGGTTTATTCTTCATTTTCTGATCGCTATTTGCTCACCCGAGGGTAATCAGTCTGAGCAAAAGTTGCGATAAAAAGAAACTAATAAAATTTAAGATGAAGGTAAAAAAGTAGTCATAAAAATTCAACTAATAATGATTTATAATACTTCATCTAACAAAGATAAAAATGGAGAAATATCTTGTTATATAAATGTTTTAATAATTTAGGAACCTATTCCGGTCATTTATGTTAATAACAAATGTTTTCTGTACAGAGTTATGCCCCTTACATAAGGGGCGCTCCCTAATTCTGGTAAACACGTGACAAGAGTACAGGACGGCCATTTTATTTTCATCAGTAGAAACCAGGTTGTAAAGAAAAGCATTTCATAATAAACTATTGTCTTACTATCATTTGTCAGTGTGACTTTTATTACTTTACAATTTACCCACAATGCATTCTATTTTATTAGTAGTTTTAGTTTCAGCTTTCAAGTAAAACTTTAGAGATCTTAACTTTTTGCACTCATTAAATGCACAATTTAATGACACGTCTATCAAACTGAATTGCCTGTTTATTAGCATCTTTTCAAAATATTTTTCCGTCTTGATTGCTTTTGACAAATCAATATATTCATCAACTTTTCTAAGTAAAGATTTCACTGCATTTAATTTGTTTTAAAATAACACTTAAAAATGTGGCTTCTTCAGCATTCAGTAAATGAGTTTATTTAGCCAAATTTTTTGAAAGCGAATCAATAAAATTATCGAAGATTTTCTGCCAAATTGCGGTGTACAAAAAAATACAGACACGCTCTCTCTTCCCTTCACCTGCTCTCCAGTGACAATTATGAGGTGGGATTGCCAAGAAAATAATTGCTTGGGGGTTTTGCGCTTACAAGCGGTAGGAAATTTGGCAAATGTTTTCCATTGCAATTATTATCTGTTTACTTTATTGCTGCTTTTCAACTAATATTTAAATAAACAGACAGTTCAAAAAAATGTAGACCTGTTAGTTTCTGGGTGCAGTGAAAAGAAATTCTTTTTTATATCCAAGTTTTCTTTTCTCTTATAACAAAGACTGAAGAAGTGTATAAGTTGTCAGTTAAAATAGTGTATTATTTCCAACGGGTTCTGGTACTTTCGTCTACATCACTTTAGCAAATATAAGTTTTGTCTACATCACTTTGGTCTAAAATCACTATTGTCCCAGTACTTTCGTCTACTTCACTTTAGCAAATATCAGGTTTGTCTACATCACTTTGGTCTAAAATCACTTTTGTCCCAGTACTTTTGTCTACATCACTTTAGCAAATATCAGGTTTGTCTAAATCACTTTGGTCTAAAATCACTATTGTCCCAGTACTTTCGTCTACATCACTTTAGCAAATATCAGTTTTGTCTAAATCACTTTGGTCTAAAATCACTTTTCTCCCAGTACTTTCGTCTACATCACTTTAGCTAATATCAGTTTTGTCTAAGTCACTTTGGTCTAAAATCTCTTTTGTCCCAGTACTTTTGTTTACTTCACTTTAGCAAATATCAGTTTTGTCTAATCACTTTGGTCTAAAATCACTTTTATTTCGATTGAGAGGAAAAAGATTCCAGGACGTCCCAAAATTTAATAAAACAATATCTCTCAATTGAAAAAATCCCCATTGATCCACCCCAAAATGTCATCAATTCTTCCTTAGCCCATGGCCAACCATGGTAGTATTTTTCATCAAGGTAACTTAATTTTACCCCCACCACTGCTTAATTTACGAGGTCTCATCTATTGTGCATGTAATTAATCACTGCTAACCACACCCGACTGTTGCTGGGATTAGGTTATGTATGTATTCTTTACATTTATATGTCTGTATCTATGTATCTGGACTTCAACCAGCCCTAAACATTCATTGTAGAATTCTTTTTTTTTCTTTAAATCATGAATTTATAGTTCAAACCATAGTATTTTCATGAAGGTAACTTAATTTTACCATCACTACTGCTTAATTTACAAGGTAAAAAGAAGCATATTTGGGTGGTGATGATTCCTAATTTTTCTTGGAATACTAGTTTATATTGTCTTGATAAGTTAATTATAAGTTGAAGGATTTCACAGACTTGGTATAACTTGTATATGTAGCGAAATAGACAGGATCAGATTACCAGTGACCATAGGAACGTGGTCAGATTTGGAATCTGTGTCGAGCTGCCTGCGTGACTAAGAGGGGTATCAGGTTACCGAAAAACCGTTGGGGATTTGAAAAGTGGGAGGAGTTAAGATCTAGGTGTATAAAGGCCAGATCAGTAGCAGTAGAATTAGTTGGGGGGCCCGGAGCCAGTGGGGGTCGATATACCCTGCCTGACGGCCCGGCAGCAGGGTGCCAGTAGTAGCAGTCCTGGAAAAAATGACCGACCCCTTTTAGATACCACGACATACAACAGAGTTTCCGTACCTCGCCAAAATCCGCAGACCAGAAATTGACCTGCGTGGTACGGAAATAAAGTCTTGTAAAATCTGAAAATACGTAGATTTTGTCGTGTTTTAAATTGTGTCCCAAAAATGAATTTCCCTCCACAGCGAAACCTGGCTTCAGCGACAGAACCGGACAGAGAGACATCAGCAGCAGATCGGACAGAAAGACATCAGTGGCAGATCGGACAAAGAGCGACCATCATCATCATCGCAGTCCACAGCCACGGAGAAAGAAACGATCGTCTCTCTCTCTAACCCTCAACAAACTTTCCCTCATGGCGACCCTGCCAGAAACCACAATCTCTCTGCCTCTTTTTATCTCACCCTGAGATGTCTCTCTAAATCTATCCCTCTCTATTTCCCTCGTGGTGGCCATGAAAGTATGGTGGTTAGTAAACCCCCACGTTCTCCTACATATCTCTCATTATGAATCTGTATTTTTAATTGGCAGTACCATGAAGGGTTCACATCAAGTGGACAATTCTCAAAATAAATGATTAAACTTGTTGATTAAGGACCAATGAAAGTCGAGATTCTGAAGGAAAAGAAAATGGATTCAAATTGATTTCTCTTGTACATTCTGTTACTGCTTTTTAAATCAGTACTTTTGTCAAACTCCAAGTCCAAGTCGGAGTTGACTTTGTTTTTCCCCCGTAACAAGAACAACAATCCTCACCAAATTTAGTGAAGTAAACTCTTTACTGTTTGTCTATCACGTTACGTTAAATCAAACCTATACATAAAATTAACATTTCCCTACCGTGATTTGAAATCACGACCATGTGTTTGGAAGGTGGCTCTCTTACCAATTGAGCTAAACTGACAAGTTTTATATACCTACGAATTTATCTATTATTGTTGTATACTCGTCTGTTTTACACGTTCTGCAGACATGAGATGTCTCGTCATGGGTTATTCATTTGTGGGAGGAAAATCCTGAACTTGGCAAATAAAGGAAGGACTCAAAAGTTGTTTGTAAAAATATCCGGATATATTTTTATTTCTTAAGTTACATTTTGTCGGGCGGAATGAAGAGTGGAAGAGGGATAATGAGAACTGACAGTCTGTCCCCAACAGGGACACCAGTCTCGTGCCTTCAGGCCCAGCCTAGGCGGTCTGAGTTTCTCCATCTCCCGTTCAGGGTGTCCAGTGTCTTTCTTTTATCAGGTTTGAACGCCCATGCTTGTGTGTTCAACATCCTGTTTTCGGACACACACGCATATGCATATTTGCTAAGGTGACTGGAGTCACTTCCACTTCCGTACAGGTGTTGGCCTGGAAATGACCTCCCATGGAAGCATATCATAACATTATATATACAATACAAAAGCTTCAGTCAGAATAGAAGTAGGAGTGGAGTTTGACCCTGCAGGAGCCCAGCTTGTTTACCAGGTTACTGTTATTGATAGACTATCATATTTTGCTGACTCAACAACATAGTCTAGGGCTATAGAGAGAATATGAAATTTATTAAATCATTATGGAACTTAAATTGATTATGAAATTGTCTTTTCACTCTCATAAAAAATAATTCTAAAAGGAGATTGATTCAAACTCCCTGAAGGTAACATTTTTCTTCCTCTTATTAGAAACTATCAATTAAAACTGTCAGCAAAACTTTCTTCAGATTTCAAGCTGGATATGTACAGTATCGCCCATAAATAAGTACACCCCTACCACTTTTTAATAGAAAGTTACTTGTCTTCTAAACCAAACATAGCAGGATTTTATTATTTCTAGTGGAACATTACATAATAAAAATGGATATTATCAGGTATTTATGACCAAACTCTACAGCATTGAAACTCTGTTGTCAAAAATATTTTTCCGGAGGGATGTACTCATTTTTTGACGGCAACATATTCATATTTTTGGCAACAGAGTTTCAATGCTGTAGAGTTTGGTCATAAATAATACCTGAAAATATCTGTTTTTATTGTGTAATGTTCCACTAGAAATAATAAAATCCTGCTATGTTTGGTTTAGAAGACAATTAACTTTCTATTAAAAAGTGGTAGAGATGCACTTATTTATGGGTGTTACTATATGTAAGTATCATGAATACAGGTTGCACTAAAGGAGCTAGAGGGCTGAAAATTTAAACATTTACTCCTTATTATGTCTAGAAAAAACATTTTCTTTTGTTTTTTCCCCCTAAAATAGGTTTTTAGTTTTAATTAATTACACCAATTTACAATGAAAGTTTATGCTAAGTTGGTCCCTAGTTTGTGTTCAGCAGCATTCACACTTGTTTTTTAAAAAATTCAGACTTCTTTAGTGATCACTGCTGAACTAAAGGAGAGAGAAGTAACTTATTCATTGATCATCCCTTTTTCTAATTTAGATCACCACCAACACGGCATGCTGCCAAAAGACATTGGTGATGTGACGGTTTCTATTGAGTGACTAAGCAAAGCTCTTCCTTAAAAAATTATGTATTTTTTTATGTAATATTTCTTCATAAAAGAATAATCATAAAAAAAACGTCCATATATGATTATCTCCAAGTTTGGAGATTTTGAGTTGCTGCCGGTTTTCAGGGTAATCCACATAAAGGACAGTTCTGGTTAGTCGCCCAATAGAAACCATCACATGCCATATGAGGGTGATCAATTAAAAAAATAGGAAATGGGGTGATCAATGAATAAGTTACTTCTCTCACCTTTGGTTGGACAGTGATCACTAAAAAAAGTCTGAATTTTCAAAAAAAACAAATGGCTACAAACTAAGGGATCAATTTAGCATAAACTTATGTTGCAAATTGAACTCCTCACCAAAAACCTATTTAGTGGATGAATTTTCAAAAAACAAAATTTTTTATTCATAGACATAATAAGGAATAAATGTTTAAATTTGTAACCCTCTAGCTCCATTGGTGTGGCCGGTACGCATGATATATACACAGCCAGCTAGACCAACTTGAAAACTGAAGATACCTATGTTACTGTTATGCTGTGACCAAACTCTGCCACTTATGCAACCAACTTGGTCATATTGATTGTCATTGTGACAAGGAAATCAGGAGAGCTTATTTTAGCGAAGTTTTGGGCATATCCAGCGAGATTGCCCTTCCACGGACACCAGGCTAGCTACCGGTATTGGAAATCCAGCCAGATTGCAAAAGGCTGTGCTGGACCACAAAAATTCAAGGATACACCGGGAAATACCCCCACTGTCAAGGGTCCCAACAGCGCATCAAAAGATCCAGAACCTGCATTGAATTTTAATAAGGACCTGTCCTATTATGTAATATAAAAAAACCAATGTAAGGTTGATATAATGACAGATATTAACAGATTAAAAATGCAATAAAAGATGTACTCATAAAGATCCTTTATTCATACATTTACAATGACCGCAGTCAACAACACTCACATGTGTCTTCTCCGATCCCCTAAAAACAAATATGACTGCTCGTTCACCAGAATGTAAAACAGTGCCCCCTTAACAAAAGTTGATAAGCACTCTGCTGCCTAAGGGGAATAACTCAAAATACTTACTTAACAGACAGTTTTGGTTGATGGTTTCTAATTTATACAGAATATATGTTTGATGTTATGTATCAATACAGAGTGTCTCCACAAAAATTATATACATTTGTCTCTGAACTTTACATTTGAGCACAATGTTCCTCTCTCAAACAGAAGTCTAGTATTATTTACTGCTAAAGCCAAAGAAAAGACATTACAGTATTATAGGCTGATAAATGGTTTATACATTTGTAGGGGAGTATACATTTGGTGGGAGGTCTGCATAAATCATTTGTTTGCTTTAAAGGTCTCTGTGACTGGGAAGTAAGACAGTGAATACTAATCTACTATAATAGTATGCCATGTGTATTTGTATATATTTTTTGTCTGTAACACATCAAAGGAAAGGAAAAAGGTGTGATGAGTACATATATCAGTATGCTGATATAAAAGTTTTGTTCATTGACTACTGAAATGTTTTTGTCTAATTAGAAACTGTCAATCAAAACTGTCTTTCAGTTTTCAAGTTGGTCTGCCTGGCTGGCTATGTATGTATCATGCGTACAGGCCGCACCAATGGAGCTAGAAGACTGAAAATTTCAACATTTACTCCTTATTATGTCTAGAAAAAAACTTTTTTTTGTTTTTTGAAAATTCCCCTCCTAAATGGGTTTTAGTGGGGGTTTCAATTTGCAATATAAGTTTATGCTAAATTGATCCTTCACGCTTATTTTTTTTGAAAATTTAGACCTTTTTAAAGTGATGACTGCCCAACAAAAGGCATGTGAAATAACTTATTCATTGATCGCCCCTGTTTCTAATTTTTTTTTTAAATTCCCCCAAATAGGTTTTACCGGGGGGCTCAATTTGTAATGTAAGTTTATGCTAAATTGATCAGTAATTTGTGTCCCCTTGTTTTTTTGAAAATTCAGACTTTTTAATTGATCATCCCCAACATGGCATGCTGCTAAAAGACATTGGTCAGGTGATGATTTCTATTGAGTGACTAACTAGACCTGTCTCATTTTTCCAGTTGATATAGTAAAAATTTAACAAAATATCAATTAATATCATTTTTGACAGCCTGGCTACACCAGTCATTAATGATATTACATAGTTCTGCAACAATCATCCAGTTTTCTGTTTAGCATGCAACTCTTAATAAGGGGGAAAATTAATTTTGTTTCTGCTTGCTCCCAGCCAAAAAGTTGCCTATGGATGTGTTATGAAAAAAATAACCATTAAACTTGGTAGTCTTCGCAGATAAGGTAGGCTACCGGCAAATTTTCATAATGGCAGGTTTCTGATACCCACCTCAGTCGGTGAAAATTTGAAGTCATCAAAACAGATCAAATTATATATCGTTGGAATCAGCATTTAATGCTGATTAAACTTTACAGAGAAACTATGTGCTCAGAATCAACTGTTTTAAAGATATTTTTGATTTTTGTAGTGTCACTGCTGCAATCTAAAGATTGAGTTAAAAAATCACAAATATCTTGAAAACAGTTGATTTTGGGTATATAGTCTTTTTGAAAAGTTTAATCAGTATTAAACCCTGATTCTAATGATATATAACTTGACCTGTTTTGATGATGTTGAATTTTCACCAACCAGGGCAGGTATTAAAATCCGCCATTATGAAAATACCTTATCTGGGGAGGCTACCAAATTTAATGGTTATTTTTCTTCATAACACATACGGCAACTTTTTTAACAGGGAGCAAGCATGTTTTCTCAGAAAAAACAATTTACCTTCCCCCCCTACTCCTAATGACACTCCTAACAAGTTGTAACCAAGAGCTGACACTCAGTTTAAACATTTTTCCAACTGAACAATTTCTTTGCACTGAAATCTGAAGTAATTTCTTGGCCAATTTCCTGCTAACTTAGAAATGTCCCATTAGGTATTTAGATCAATTTAACTCTGGACTTTACTATCTCCGATCCAATTTTCTACTAACCAAGCAATTATTTGTTTTTTTTGTAAAGTAACTCCTCCCATGAGGAACTTTAAGCTGTAAATAAGAATCACCGTAAATTGAAAAAAATTGCCTTTACTCTATTTGGTTTTAGTTTTTATTTTGTGTCATCTGTTCTTGCTTTTCTTTTTAAAGTAACTATTCTCCTGGGGTCCAATCTGATGAGAGTGTCTTTCCCAAGTGTAATGAGGAAAAACAATTCCTTGGGAAGAATGAATTAAGAAAAATCAATTCTTAAAAGACTGCTGAAAAATATCTCTGTAAAACCAACGCCAAGAAGAGAATCTCTTAGGTTCTAGCAAAAGGATATTCAATTTACTCAAGAGTGAATCAGGAACATTTATATCTTGGCTTTCCTATTGTATCTGAGACCTTCATTAGTATCAAAGAGTCCACCAACTTCATTGTCACAGAATTGATAGGAAAAAATCTAGAATTTCCAAGTTGATTACCTTCGAAAAATTGTTCCAGAAACGTCTCTGATTTCAGACTCAATATATCTCTGAATAAACACGTCTGGTTAGTCACTCAATAGAAACTGTCACGTGATCAATGCTTTTTGGCAGCATGCCATGTTGGGGGTGATCAATTAAAAAAAGTTCAAAATATAACATAAGCAATAAAGAGCTAGACAGAAAGAAACATGTCTGGTTAATCACTCAATAGAAACCATCATGTGAACAACATCTTTTGGCAGAATGCCGTGTTGGGGGTGATCAATTAAAAAATTGGAAAAACGGGTGATCAATCTGTAAGGTTGGTCTAATGACAGATATTAACGGATTAAAAATGCAAAAATGCAAACAGAAAATGTACTTACAGGTCCTTTATTCATAAAATGACTGCGGTCACGATACACACACGTGTGTTCTCGATCCCTCTGATCTACTAATAACCAAACCAATATGGCTGCTCCATCACCAAAATGTAAAACAGCACCCCTTACTAGAAGTGGATAAGAACTCTTCTGCCTAAGGGGAATAACTCATGATACTTACTTAACATGAACGATTATGTTCCGTTCGAATTGCAGTGATGCATCATGGAATGTCCACATTCAAATATGGGTGGATAATTTTTATCAGAATATACAAGAATATTCCTTATATTAGAAACCGTCAACTAAAACTGTCACCAAAACTATAGGTTTCTTCAGTTTTTAAGCTGGTCTGGCTGGCTATGTATGTATGTATCATGCATACAGGCCGCACCAATGGAGCTAGAGGGCTGAAAATGTAAACATTTATTATGTCCAGAACAGTTTTTTTGTTTTTTGAAAATTTCCCCCCTCTTCTGCCTAAGGGAAATAACTCATGATACTTACTTAACACAATCAATAAGTTACTTCTCTTGACTTTTGTTAGGCAGTGATCACTAAAAAGTCTGAATTTTCAAAAAAAAACAAGCATTAATGCTGCAAGACACAACTAAAAGACCAGTTTAGCATAAACTTACATTGCAAATTGATTCCCCCACTTGGGGAGGGGGGGTAAATTTTGAAAAAAAACCCAAACGTTTTGGAACTATTAAGGAGTAAATATTTGAATCTTTAGCCTTCTAGCTCCATTGGTGTGGCCTGTACACACAATAGATAAATA
>VCCN01004110.1:3937115-3949206 GCA_006491835.1 Architeuthis dux | reverse complement strand
ATGCTGCCAAAAGACATTGCACATGTGACGGTTTCTATTGGGTGACTAACCAAACCTGTCTTTTTTGATTTCTTCATTTGAATTTTTATCAAAGTTTTTCAAGTTAAAACATGTGATCTGATTCAATTTTGCTCTGTTAAAAAGATTAGGGAAAAGAAATAATTCATTTATATCATTTCAAACAAATGATGTTAGAAATTAATGTTTACATTTTGAAATGTTCCCAAATGCAGGCAATATTCATTTTTATCTCGGATATTTCTGAAGTAAATTTCTTACGTGTCGATTTAATGCTGAAATGTTCGTCCATTTTGTTCATACCTAACATTTTGAGATGTTCCCAAATGCAGGCAATATTCATTTTTATCTAAATTATGGGCCTATTTTTTCTTTTAAATCTAAGAATATTAAAAATAAAGTTTAGGAAAATAAAACAAAGTTTTTCACAAGGAATTGCTAATAAAATTAATTCTTTTTGTAGTCAAAACCAAAAGAAAGTATTTATTGTCATTTAATAATGGACAATGTCTATTCTATTTACAAGTTGACATATCTGCATTGTATTTCAATTATTCAAAATAAATAACATTCTAAGAAATAATCCTAATCAGTGATGTAAATGGTGGGTGGGGGGTATGGCATATACCTACTTCTCAATTACCAGTTTTTTTGTATGTTCAATGGAGACATTACTGCATACCTTGTTCCCAAAACCCGGCCTTACCATATACCTTTGTCCCAAAACCCATTTCCATCACTGATCCCAATGGTAGCAAAATAAACACTTCTATGGATTTGAAAAAGAATGTATAATTTTACTGATATTACCTGTAAAGAATAAATTATTATTATTCAACAAATTAACGAATGAACTACTGTTACAATATATAGAGGAACACTGTTAATGAGTTGTGATGTGTATATATATATATGTATGTATATGTGCGTGTGTATATGTGTGTATACATGTTTATGTACACAACTAGGTATGGTTAGTTTTGATCCACTGATTCAGAATGCTCCCACACTTTATTCGGAAATTATAAAACACACACACATAATTGAATTCGACCTGGGGTCAGATTATCTAGCCAAAAAAAGAGACAGAATATCTACGTTTGGATGCCTAGACTAGCACCCCCATGGAGAGCGCAAGCAATATCCTCTGGTAAGGTGACAGAATCTCTTTTCTTTTTCCCAAATAATTTGGTATCAAAACTCTCTAATAAGCAACACATAAGCTGTATTATATCCCTCCAAAATCTCAAAGAGTGCAACTGAAAATGTCTTGCATTATCATTTTGATAATAGATAAGAATTTCTGAAACTGTCCATCTCTTTCATATTCTAATTATTCATACATTGATAAGGATACAAATTTGCATAAATAATTTGAAGAAAAATATAATACTGAATATATATTCAAGACAAAAAGAACACAATGAAGTTATTATAGATAAGAAAACCAACAAGAGACATTTTTGCATTGTTATATAATAGACAAATTGTGTTTTCTGTCAATCTCTTTGCACTCAAAAAATCATGTATAAAATTAAATTAGATTATCAGATAAAAAGCATCATTTTTTCTCAGATATTTTTCACTGATAACTTTTTCCTCAAATAGACTTTTTTCTTCCATATTTTTTTAATTATAAAACAGAAAAGTGCATTTAGTGAAGAAAAATGCCAGTATTGGTTACTAATGCCAATGGCTTTATGATTGATTGATTGTTTTGTTTAACAGCACATTGACCCATGGTGGGTCATTTAGTGGTGAATTCGGTTTCTTTATGAATACACAATTTATGCAGACGGATTATATTGATTGATTGATTCTTTTAGTTTATCAACCCTTGATGGGTCATTTAATGCTGAAATCAGTTTAAAATCCCCATAATAGTGTCTTGCAACTTTGGTAAACAGTTATTTTTTTAATTAGAGTCTTGCGACTTTTTGGGGGGGTCTTACCCCTCTGAAGGGGATGCAGTCAGACAGGGCCGGCCAAGGGCTTTAGATATAAAATTATATTTCTCAAACTTACTGTCTAGTAAATTATAGGTAGTCCAAAGAGTGATCTTTGGTGAAAGCTTTTCACTCAGTCCTACTTAATATAAGCAAACCAAAAATGGTTCAATACTCTTTTGCAGATAAATTCTCAAAAGTTCTGAACGAAATCAGAGAAGTACTAGCTTTGATATCTTGAAAATGAAGTTTTTGATTGAGAAACTAAAGGAACAATTCAATAGCAAAAAAGATGGCAGAATAAAATAGTGCAAAATTAAGTACAATAGAAAAGAAAATTATTTGATTTTAATGCAAACAGTTGATGAATCAATATGAAACTTGAGAATTGCATGAAAGCTTCTCAATATTGAGTGTTAGACTTATTGATGCTAAAAGCAAGACATTATCCAGATGGGCATCAGTCAATCTTGTTCTCAAATGGTTCTTAATGAGCTTCATTTTTTAATACAATTGCTCATACAATTAAGTGTTGCCAAACAATGATGCCATCTTTTTTGCATGGTCTACTAAGTTAGGATACTTCCCACTATGATGAATAGATTTTCTATAGAAGTCAAGCCCTTACACATATGAAATTCTGTGTTAATAACAAATGTTCTATGTACAGAGTTATGTCCCTTATGTAGGGGGTGGTCCCTAATTCTGGTGAACATGTGACTGAGGACAGGGCGGCCATTTTATGTTTACCAGAGGAAAACCAGGTTGTGAAGAAAAGCAGTTCATAATAAACTGTTGTCTTACTATCGTTTATAAGTGTGTCACTTATTATTTCACATTTTGATCTCAATATATCACCACACTAGATCTCAAACAATTCCATTTAAAAAATCTCTGATGTAGTGTCCACTTCCACATCAAATAGAGTATTTCCATTTGTCCTTGCAGCAAGTGATGGTGCCTTTTTTCAGCATAATGCCCCCTGATGGATAATGCAATGAATTTTAACCAGTATCTGTGCAATTTCAAAGTTTTCCATTTGTCTTTGCAGCAAGTGATGGCACCTTTTTTCTGTCCATTATTGATGCTCCCTCAGTTGTGATGCCAATTAGCTCAGACACATCAAGTTGCATTTCTGAGATCATTTTCAACAAAGCTTCATAAATGTCTGCTCCAGTAGTCGTGTCCTCCATAGGAATTAATTGAATAAACTCTTCAAACATTTGAAAACTTGAGGTCACTCCTCGCACAAACACTGCAAGTTGAGGAGTGGCTGTCATGTCTGTGTTCTCATCAAACACAATTGAAAAAAATTGCAATTCGTTGCAGGCGTCCATTGTACAACTTTTAACATTAGCTGACACTTCAACTTGCCGTCTGATTGTTTTTGCAAACAGCATGAAAAATGCAAATAAAGATTTATTTTTGGGACAAATAATATCTACCACCATCAGTAAACATTCTTTGAGAAATTCTCTATCTATAAAAGGCTACATCTTCTCTGCAATATGTTTTGGGATTTTGTAGCTGGTACCATTTTCACAAAAGAAGTTTGTTTTCTGAGACCTTCAGTTGCTCAACTTCATCTTTCCTTGTCTGCCCAATAAACCTGTTAAGATTTCCACTCGTAATATTGCCTGATATTTGCAACTTTCATCACAGCAACATTTTCTAGGCAAATGGTTTCTCAGCTTGCTCCATGAAGAAGTTATCTAGTGTCCAGCTGTCAAGTAATTAGTGTCCAAGATGTTTTGGCCCTCAGCGTCTACCTTCCACTGTTTTGCATTTATTGCCACTAGATTTTTTCTTATTTCAAAGTTATTCAACAAGTACCATAGCACTAGTTCATGCGATATCCTGTTTTTGCAAAAGATATCAAAAGATCACATTAAACCCTTTATGTACTAACAGTACTTTTAAGTACCACAATTTTTGTTGATTAATTTGAGACCTGCGTGTCCTGATGAGTACTGTTACCAAAATGTTTCTTTATCATTGATTGTCAGTTGTCTTCAGTGCTGGATTAAGATTTTGTAGGCCCATGGGCTACACGTATTGCGAGGCCCCCAGTAATATTTTCAAAAACAAAAAAAGGTTAAAGAAAAATTAAATATATGTTTACAAGGCTAACAACAATTAAAATTCAAACATTTGCTTTTCATAATTTCCTGGAAGCAAATTTCTCCAAAACATCATTAAATTGTAAGTTCTTGAGAACATTGTTTCCAATTGCCACGAGAGCAAGTCTGTTTTAGATGTTCTTAGACATCACAAACTGTCATACGATATATATGTATACAGTACAGTGTTACCTTTTTTGTAGTATGTTTACTACAAATATATATACAATATATTAATGTGGCCAGTGATCATTAAAAAGTCCAAATTTTTAAAAAAACAAAAACAAGTGAGAATGCTGCTGGATACAAATTAAGGGATCAATTTAGCATAAACTTACATTGCATATTGAACCCTCCTCTAAAAACTCAACCTTGGATATTTAAACAAAATCTGACATTATTCAGGTAACTTAAACTCTACCATGTAATAGGCAATGGCTAAGAAAAATTAAATATATGTTTACAAGGCTGACAACAATTAAAATTCAAACATTTGCTTTGCATAATTTCCTGGAAGCAAATTTCTCCAAAACATCATTAAATTGTAAGTTCTTGAGAACATTGTTTCCAATTGCCACGAGAGCAAGTCTGTTTCAGTCATTCTTGGACATCACAAACTGTCATACAATCTATATGTATACAGTGCAATGGGGGTTTTGGCCATAGTATGTTTACTTCAAATATATATACAATATATTAATTGAACCCCCTTTTTAAATAGATAATTTAGAATATTTATATTTGATTGAGTATTCCCAAATGAAATAACTTTTCACTTAATCTCTAGAGGCTCTCCAGCTGGTGGAGGCCCCTGGGCTGCAACTTTTAAAGCCCATGTCTTAATCCAGCACTGGTTGTCTTCATATGGCCTTCAAAAATAAATTTAACGAGTTAGGACAAAGGGTTAACCATTGAATCTGAAGGAGCATCACTCCGCGGCAGACGTAGAAAAGTGATAATTTAGTTTGAAATATTGTCTATGAGCTGTATTAAAAGAGGTGAAAAAATACATACCTTACTAGAATGAATTATATTTTCTTCTTTGAGCTGATATTTTCTTCTTTGAGCTGATATTTAGTGCGGATTTCATATTAAAACACACTGACACTGTCTCTGTTTACAAATTTGAACGATCCCACCTGAAAACATGCATCTGCACGGAGAGTATGTAATACATATTAATAAGGCAGTCTGTTTTCCTGTCATTCATCAATGTTTGATTTGGAACAAAATGGAAGCTGGGGCCAGTGTAATAAGTCTCCATGCATTATCCATCAGAGTGGTCGTATAAAACAGTCAGAATAAGGAATAATCGTTTGCATGTCAGATAAGCCTAGTACAGTGATGGTGTTGGTAGCATTTAAAAACAGAAACACACATATGGAAATTAAGCTTCCAAAATATATGAATATATATATATATAATCATGTGATAACTTTGAGTGCAAAAACGAAATGCTCAGTCTCTTCGCTACACGGCCGGTGTCCCAAAATGGGGTGATGTTAAAAACACTAAGGTATCATGCAGACGTAAAGCCAACCACAGCAACTCTAAGCCTTCACACAAGAATCAATAAGATCTAATCTCTAATAACCCTTTATTGGGCAAGTGACTATATATGATCACCTGAAGACCTGTCAGCCACATGCAAATATTGTAGTCACAAAGACAACAGAATCCATACCAATGTGGTCTGCAAGCTTTGCAAAGTACACTTGTGCTTGAACAAAGACAGAAACTGTTTTTAGGCATATCACACACCATTAAATTAGCCTGTTTTGGGCCCATACAATAACATTTTATAATCAATCAGGAAGTGTTATTTCTTTTGTCAATATAAATTTTTTTGTATCCATTCATTTTATTGAATGTTATTTTTTAATTCTGTTTTGTTTAACTTTCTACTTTAGTTTTTTTAGATTTTCCATTTTTGGTCACTTTTTGGGGGAGACACCATCACTTCATCAGAGTTTGCCCCCATAAACAAAAGAATTTCAGAAAACTTGCAACTGAAAATATCTTGTAATTAGGTCTAGTTTAACAAACAAAGAGGTTGTTTTGATATCTAAAATATTTTTAGGGCTAACCCATAAAGGGTTAAGAAAAGGTCAAACTAGACCTAACAAAAAAGCTGCATGATAAAAAGATTATATTAAATTTCAAATCCTTGAGGTAAGCAAAAATAACAATCTTCTCTTGTATATTTTGTCGAGACATAATTGTTTCTTCACTTTATCCGGAACAGTTATGATTTTCCGATATCTGGAAAACTAACAATGTTTAAATAAAAGAAAATATAATTCTTCTCCTCATCAAAAGAATTATTGGAACTTTTTCTTGTCATGACTGTAAGTTTGGTTTAATGACAGATATTAACAGATTAAAAATGCAACAAAAAGATTATGTACTTACAGGTCCTTTTATTCAAATAATGACCACGGTCAACCACACATGTGTCCTTCCGAGCTCTGTATTCTACTCATAACACAATGCAATAATGGCTGCTCGTTGACCAGAACATAAAACAGCACCCCCTAGTAGAAGTGGATAGAAACTCTTCTGCATAAGGGGAATAACTCATGATACTTACTTAACAATGACAACATTATTCATGGGTCTTTTCCTTGTACATATGATCTGCAAACATAATCAAAATTCAGACATTAGACCATTGACTTGACGTACTAACATTTCTTTTAGTAATTGTTATTACAAAATAAAATATATATTGTTCGTTTTAATACAATATGTATGTTTCTGGCTTATTCATTTTATCTTTCTCTACTTCTGTAAGATAAAATTTCTTAGTCCCTCGCTATACCAGTGAGCTAAATAGTACTACTAATTTTAGATTAAGGCATCCAAATTTAATATTGGTGACTCAACCGTAACATTAGTACATAGGCCAAATTTAATTTATTGTTAGTAGGCATTCTGTAAATTCTATTAAGGAGTCAGAATATTATAACTGACAATGTGTGACTACAATGGAAATGAGTTTGGGAACTGGGTATACGATTAGGCTTGGTTTTGGTGACTAGGTATACGATTAGGCTTGGTTTGGGGGAACTAGGTATACAATGAGGCTTGGTTTGGGGGACTAGGTATATGATGAGGCTTGGTTTTGGGAACTAGGTATACAATGAGGCTTGGTTTTGGGGACTAGGTATACGATGAGGCTTGGTTTTGGGAACTAGGTATACAATGAGGCTTGGTTTTGGGAACTAGGTATACAATGAGGCTTGGTTTTGGGGACTAGGTATACAATAAGGCTTGGGTTGTGAACTAGGTATACAATGAACCTTGGTTTTGGGGGACTAGGTATACAGTAATGTTTCCATTAGTAGAAAATGACCATGTGAAAAACCTGGAAATTGAGAAGTAGGTATACGCCATATATCTAGCCAAAATTCCTTTGTAGATTGGATCTTGCCCACTGCCTTTTGGGGGCCCTCTGGTTGCTACAGGAACCTAAGAGGCTAGTTAGTTCACTTATGCCTTCTGCTTTATTTGGTCTGTTTTGGTCATCATGGAGTTTATGGAGATTTTATTTTGGCATGATCTCATGTTCTTAAGTTTACATTGGTGCGACCTCTTCACCACTCAATTTTGTTGAAATCTTTCTTTTGCTGTGTTTTGTTCTTTTTCAAATTCACGTTGGTCATGTCATAATTTGCTCCAATGTTATGTAGGTTAAGTAATAAACATCCTCCCGCAATCCAGCGAACAACTTCTGACTTCCTTTTATCAAACACTAGCATTCAGCCACTTCGTTCACTGTCTAGCAGAGGAGAGTTGAGTAAAATAACTGTCAGCTCCTCTACCCAGGTAAATAAGCAGGTGAACTTCTTTCAGGGTGCTTTTACTAACTCTATACTTTTCTACAGGACCTTCCCCATGTTGACGATAAAATACACTTGGTGTCATAATCTGCCTTTTCTTCACATGAATTGACATCCATACACTACTACCAAAAACAATCTTTTAACCTACATCTAGCCACAGTCATTCTTGCTAGCCCCAATTTAGACTACCCCCAGTGATTGGTTGGATTAGGTTCGGAAAAACAAGAGAGCTAACTTCAGTAGACATAATTATTTAAGCTGCTGCTGCTGCTGCTGCTGCAAACTTATTACGGAACAGATGAAAGCAGAAAACTTGACTATTTAAAATTTTATTACATCTAATTACAAAGGATATCATTTAGGGTTAGTGTTTAGGCTTACTGTGTTGGGGCTGCACTGCAATTAACAGAAAACAAAGATTAGATCTTTTCATATTTGTAACACTAAAATGAATATACAGTTGAAATTAATATAAAAAAGGATTAAATAAATTTTAAACAGTATTTTTCAACACAAACTCATGTCAATAAGCAGTAAACAATCTCCTATTTGTTCCTTTTATCATGTACAGCATCTACACTAATTATCTCCCTTTTTTGCGAACCTAATCCTACCAATTACCCTACCACCTTCTTCTACCACCTTTTTTATCTTGTCCATATCTCTAAGGTGAGTCGTTATGAATAATGACGTGACATAAAAGGACCTATTGCTAGATTTGAACCACCATCCTAACCTGTTACCTAATAACAATATGTTAACTATTTAATGACCACTACCCACAACACTGGTTTATTGCTGGGTTTAGGTTGTTCATGTGTTCTGACATTTATATCTATCTATGAATCTGGACTTCACCCAGCCCTTACCGTTCATAGTAGAAACTTGAAATTTTGCACACACACTCCCCTCAATGAGTAGAGAAAATGTCTTTTGAAAATCCCCCCCCACCATAATAGGTTTTTAGAGGGGGTTTGAAATATGAAATGTAAGTTTGTTAAATTGGTCACTAATTTTTTTAAACACATGAATAACCTAAACCCAGCAATAAACCAGTGTTTTGGGTAGCAGTGATTAAAACTCTTGAATATCTTCGAAAAATGCGGACATCAAGAGAGTCCAATTTTTCAACAAGGTTTACAGGCAGAGGATTGATGTAACCCCACAGGAAGCTTAAGGACATTCAGGGCTTGTTTGAATATTCTGTTTTCTGAAAAGATTCCACATATTAGGACATATACTTCCTAGCAGTGTTCGCTCTACGCTGCACAGCTGTGCACAGTAAAATTGCAATGCTGCACATAATAAAGGATTAAATAGTAATAGAAAGACCATGACAGCGAAATAAAATGATGCATAACAATAGGTTGGAAAGCATTCGGTATGAATAGAGACATTCTGAAGAGCACCTGGCCAATGTGCTTAAAGTGTAAAGTATACAACGGCTGCATAATAGCAGTCATGACCTACGGATACGAAACATGGAAATTAACAAAACGAGCTGAAAACCAACTTAGAATAGCACAAATAATTAAGCAGCAAAAATGGAGATGGACTGGTCACCTAGCAAGAAGAAAGGACAATAGATGAGGGAAAAGACTAACCGACTGGTGCCCATGGGACAGTAAACGAAGTAGGAAAAGACCAGACACAAGATGGAGGGATGAGATAGAAAAATTTGCCGGTAAGACGTGGCAGAGGTTAGCACAATCTAGGTTGTCATGGACGGAGATGGGAATGGCCTTTGTCCAGCAGTGGAACTATAACAGCTGATGATGATGATGACCTGACCTTTGCTTCATAAACTTTAAACAAAAAATCAATGGTCATCTTAAAAGTAAAAATATTTTCTGAACACTCCACTTCTTCAGTTGCTCACAGGCTTTTTGGTCTGCAGGTAGCAGTGATTAATAAATCACGGTCTGTAGTGGTGAAAAAGGTGGAGTACAAAAATTGGAAACAATTTTGCCGTGCGGGTACCATATTTAACTTCACAAGTGAAAAACAATGTAGAAAGAAAACAAGTCTGTTTGGTCACTCAAAAGAAACTGTCACGTGACCAATGATTTTTGGCAGCATGCTGTGTTGGGGGTGAACAATTAAAAAAATTTGAAAAAGGAGTGATCAATGAATAAGTTACTTCTCTCGCCTCTCGCTGGGCAGTGATCAGTGAAAAAGTCTGAATTTTCAAAAACTAGCGTGAATGCTGCGGGACACAAACTAAGGGATCAATTTAGCATAAACTTACATTGCAAATTGAACCCTCCACTAAAAGCATATTGGGGGGATTTGAAAAAACACAAAATCTGTTTTTTCTAGACATCGTCATCATCATCATTATCAGCCGTTATAAGTCCACTGCTGGATGGACAAAGGCCTTTCCTATCTCCTTCCATGACAACCGAGATTGTGCTATTACAGGGAACATTATTGGCTAGGCCCCAAATCCCCAGTGCCAAATTCAGGTATCGAATTGACTTATGTAGTTTAGTTACCAACGTCAATAGAGAACAGGTTTTAGGTCCAGCAAATGGTGGGTAGAAATCGTACAGAGAGCCTCCAATAGCAACTCTTTTTTTAACGGGGTAAAAATTGTCCAAATCGATTATTTTCGGATACAAATCTCGTAAATATTTAATTCTTTTACCATGGCCGATACTTTCGTTTCTTCTTCTTTTGATTGCTTTAATACAGTCGAGTGGATTTAGAATATTTGCGGAGATTGCATTTTTTGTCCATATCTATATGAAACAAAATTTTTTAGATTTTTTTTCTACTGGACTGGAATATCTTACAGGATTTTTCCTGAATCAGCATCTATCTGAAAAAAGAATTTTCCTCATGCTTTTTTTTTTCCATTATTTTTTGTTTGGTTTTGTCTTTGTAGGAGATTTCATTCTTTCTTTTGGCAAGATTATGAAGATTGAGAATGTAAATCTGGTCTCCTCTTTTTCGTACAGAGTATCGTTAGATTCCATTCCATTTTTAGGCTGGGGGTATGATTCAATATGACTGCCTTGTAGCAAGAGGTTGTGTTATTGTTGTAGATGCAATCAGGAGTTTTAAAAGACCATCAATCAAAACTGTCAACTTAGGTTTCTTTAAGCAGCAAAAATGGAGATGGGCTGGTCATCTAGCAAGAAGAGATGACAATAGATGCGAAACATGGAAATTAACAAAACGAGCTGAAAACCAACTTAGAATAGCACAGAGATCCATGGAAAGAGCAATGCTAGGGATAACTCTAAGAGATGGAAAAAGGTCAACATGAATCAAAGAGAAGACCAGAGTGAAAGATATTATACAAAACATTAAGCAGCAAAAATGGAAATGGGCTGGTCACCTAGCAAGAAGAAATGACAATAGATGGGGGAAAAGACTAATCGATTGGTTCCCATGGGACAGTAAATGCAGTAGGAAAGACCAGAGACAAGAGGGAGGGACGAGATAGAAAATTTTGCTGGTAAGACATGGCAGAGGTTAGCACAATCTAGGTCGTCATGAAAGGAGATGAGAAAGGCCTTTGTCCAACAGTGGACTTATAATGACTGATAATGATGATAATGATGATGATGATATCCCCACCAAATATGTTTTTAATGGAGGGTTAATTTGCAATGTAAGTTTATGCTAAATTGATCCCTTAGTTTGTGTCTAGCAGCATTCACACTTGTTTTTTTTAAATTCAGACTTTTTCATCGATCACTGCCCACAAAAGGTGAGAGACGTAACTTATTCATTGATCACACCCAACTTGGCACGCTGCCAAAATCATTGGTCACATGACAGTTTCTATTGAGTGAATAACCAGACTTGTTTTCTTTCTACATTGTTTTTGACTTGTGAAGTTCAAGGTGCAGAAAATATGGTACCCGCATGGTGAAATTGTGTTGTACTCCACCTTTTTCACCACTACCGACCGTGATTTATTAATCACTGCTACCCACAACACTGATTTATTGCTGGGTTTAGGTTATTAATGTGTTCTGACATTTAGATGTATCTATGTATCTAAACTTTGCTCTAGCCATTACTGTTCATGGTAGAAACTTCACATTTTGCCCACACACTCCCATCAATGAGCAGGGAAAATATTTTTTCTGTTTTTAGTGGGGAGCTAACCATTCACACTACCCTCAATTAATAGGGAAAATGTTTTTTT